>BLSH010355615.1:512551-586587 GCA_018402905.1 Glandirana rugosa | reverse complement strand
TGACGAGTACCGCTACTGGTCGTTCTATGTGTAAAGTTTCATAGCTTCTCAATGTTACATTACTGTGTCAGCTGCATTTGACGTTATTTCTCTTATATGTACATTCTAGACTTGTCTTCTAAGGTGAACCGTCTTTCCTCACAGAAAAGATTTAGGAGTAAGTCTTCTCACTACTCGTAGAACGTCAACGGTGAGTAGTGATCCGTGACTGTCACAAGGTCGTTGTTTACTGTCCTGCAAGAAAAGGGGTAGTATTCCACTCCCGTACGTCGACTGTAACACTTTCCCTGTTTTATAATGGAATGTAACACTTTTGTTTGAATACTTCTTCTACTTTGAAATGTGTATCTTGCTGGTCATCGCCATGAGCAGTATAGCCCTTGCAGCAGAGGACCCAGTGTTTCCTGAGGCCACTAGAAACAATGTGAGTCACAAACGTATGCACTGATGCAATGTTTATCTAGGGCACGGGTGTCAAACTCGATTTCATTGTGGGCCACCTCAGCATTATGTTCGCCCTCAAAGGGTCAGTTTTATCTGTAAGACTAGATGTCCAGAGCACCACCCCCCTTACATTAGATGCCAAGAGCGTCACCCCACCATCAGAAGTCAAGGGTCCCCCACCCTTCCTTACATCACAGTGGGGGCAGAACTGGGAAGCAGAATGTGCAGGGTCTGGAGGAGGACCAGAGGAGGACTGGAGTCTCCAGAATGATGAGGCCAGGGGAGGTGGAGACGAGGAGGTGCTACAACTGCACAGAGAGGAGCAGGACCTGAAGGAGGAGTTCTGTCCTCCTCTTTGCTGCCGACTGCTAAGACAGGGGGTGGTGGAGATGAGGGGAGTGTTGCAGCTGCAGGAGAGGTGTGAGGGCCACATGAAATGACCTGGAGGGCCGGATTCAATTTCAAAGGCAGTCACTGCAGAATTGAAAAAAAAAATCTGAATTACACACCCCCTCTCTGCCGCTCCTACTAGCTTAGGGGGGTGTATTTTTTGTGCCCCTTTCTGATGATCATGTGCTGATCAGAGTGGTTGGATTTCGTCAGGTTCGGGCACATGCCCATTCCACTCTCGCTCACATGTTCTTTTTCCCTGCATTGGGTATCGGAGCTGATCAGCGGGTCCGGCGGAATCAATGTCCGCTGGTACCAGCAGATAATTCTGTGCACAGGGAGAACGGCGGTCTGCCTATGTAAACAAGACAGATTGCCGTTCTGTCAGTATGGAAGACATTGATCCTGTGTTCCTACAAAGCAGGGGTGGGGATCTATGCCTTCCCTTAGTAAAAGCACCTCCCCAACAGTGAGAAAACACTTGTTAGGTGCACATTTAACCCTTTGATGTTAACCCCTTCCCAGCCAGTGTCAACAGTACAGTGAGAGTGCATATTTTTAGCACTGATCACTGTATTAGTGCCACTGGTTCCCACACAGTGTCAAAAGTGTCACTTAGTGTCCGACTTGTCCACTGCAATATCGCAGTCCTGCTATAAGTCACTGATTGCCACCATTACTAGTAAAAAAAAAAATATGTCCCCAGATTTCATTTTAAAAATCTGGTCACCTTACTCTAGGGCAGGGATATGCAATTAGCGGACCTCCAGCTGTTGCAAAACTACAAGTCCCATCATGCCCCTGCCTCTGGGTATCATGCTAGTGGCTGTCAGAGTCTTGCTATGCCTCTTGGGAATTGTAGTTCTGCAACAGCTGGATGTCCGCTAATTGCATATCCCTGCTCTAGGGGGTTAAACAAACATGCCACTTATTTCCTAAGTTTCCATTAGGCTACCTCCCCTTTACCCTGTTGCCCTTTACATTGGTCCATAAGTGCCTTATGGCAAATACATCTTTGCTGGTGGCCTCCTTTTGTTATTTAATTCAGTTTTCGCAGGTTTATTTACTGATTCAGTAACCTCTTTAGTAATGCTGTCTGTCCACCTTTGTTCCATGTTCAGTTCCCCAACACCACTCTTTTTTTTTTCTTTAATTTTTCTACCATTTTCCTCCTTTTATATACTCCATGTAAATAAAAAAAGTACACAGATAGCCCCAAATGTGTGAAGGAGAGCTTTGTGAGTATGAGCAGGGCAGGGTGCACCGGTAGGTTTAAAGACAGATCCCAAGTATGCATACACTGTTTTGCACAAGAAGAGTTAATCAGCACAGGAGGATGAAGCTGTGCTGGGCACCCAGTGTGAGGCACACTGGCCTGACAGCCCGTTAATCATATCCGCCCTCCTGCAGCCCTGCTTACTTAGCAGTTCTCTCTCTCTCTGCGCATTGGATGGTCCAGTGGGGAAGGGAGAGAGGAAGAGATGGAGGGAGGAGAGTGCAGGCTGACTGAAATAATGGGAACATTGGCCCCAGTGGGATAAAAGAAGCTGAGAGTGGTGGATATAAATAGCACTTAATAGTGGTTATATATAACTATATATATTTCTATATTTATGCATGCTTGCACAAACCTAAAGGACTTGTATACCTAAGTTACACGTTACTGCAGTGTAACAGATCTATTAATACTATTTCCGATTGTATAGTAAAATGTTCCACAAAATATCTGAGTAATGCCTGACTAAGAAACCAGACGTGGTGTTTAATAAGCCTCCATCTTTAATAATTTAATGTGACCCTGTTGCAACAGTGAAAAAACAGGATTTATCTTATTTGAACAGTACAGGACACAGGCTGAGTATTCATAGACTCTGGGTTATAGAATAGTAACTTCAGGTGGACATTGGACACTGGCAAGCTTTTGTGGACATGCTCCTTGGGCATCCTACCCCATTCCATGAGTCCTTTTGTTGGTGTCCTAGGGTGATGGACCTCTTCTCCCTTACGGAAAATTACTCCTAGATAATTAACTACTTAATTATTTTATCGTCAGTTTTTCTTTAATAACTTAATAAGACCATATTACTATAGTAAAGAAACTGGATTTTTTTTTGTACTGTAAAATCTTTCTCTTGAAGTTTGTTATGGCAGCCAGGATTCGGTTACACTGAGACAACTGGGTTAAACTGTTGACTACTGGAGGGTTTAGACTAGGGATATGCAATTAGCGGACCTCCAGCTGTTGCAGAACTACAATTCTCATGAGGTATAGCAAGACTGACAGCCACAAGCATGATACCCAGAGGCAGAGGCATGATGGTACTTGTAGTTTTGCAACAGCTGGAGGTCCGCTAATTGCTTATCCCTGATTTAGACCATGGCAAGCGAAAAAGTCACTGGACAGCCAGGTGTAACTCCTCCCACTCCCAGCATGGTTCAGTTGTGTAGAAAAGAAATACTTGGGAGTAGATGACAAACACTGAGTAGTAGGACTTGTGTCCCTTAATGAACCTCAAGTTTAACTGTTTTCTTTATCGTTCATTAAGAGACACAAGATTCAGTTAGTCTAAGACACTTAGGATGTCCAAAAGCAGTCAAACTGAGGGGCAACACAGCAAAAAAAACCACGAACAGCCCCCAAACAAACAGAATAAAACTTAGGGTAGCGTGCAGCTCATAGTGCTGCATGACAGACTTTACACCCAAAACTGGCATCAGACTGAGCATCTACGTGGTAAAACTTAGAAAACGCGAACAGAAAACCATGTGGCTGTCTTGCAAATCTGGGAAAAAATTGCTTGATGTCTAAAAGTCCAAGAGGCCCATTTGGAAGACCTCACCAGGTGCCTGCCATAACATTAACAAGGTCAGAATACCACGTCCACCTGGACCAGTTCAGAGCTATAAGGATTTTCAATATGCTTTCCATCTCAATCCTGCAAGGAGTTTCAGGGAAGGAAATGAGTAGATTAGGCTGTACTGATCCCATGGAGTCACTAGAGCATTCATTGTTTCTGCAGAGGATCTATGCATCTGAAGGCAAGCCTGCAAGCCACAAAGTCCACATTCATCTTCCACCACTTGTGACACAGGTCCTGAAACACTTCGGGGTTTAGTTAACCATTTCCCTGGGTTCAGGTGCTACCATCTGAGGTAGTCTGCTTGCCAATTGTCAAGGCCTGGAATGTTAATAATGGACAAGGCTGGAACATGGAGTTCTGCCAATCTAGAATCCATTCTGCCTGTCTGGACACAATGGCACTTCTGGTTCCTCCCTGTTGATTGATATACATCACTGCGTTGTCCAACCGGATCCTGATCAGGCGACCCCCTAGTCTTAATGTTCAGCACAGCAGGGACAACCGTATTGCTCAGAGCTCCAGAATGTTGATTGGGAGACAAGAGTCCCCTGATGACCAAGTCCCGTGCACTGAAAAGTTGTCTAGGACTCCTTTCCAGCCCTTCAGGCTAGCATTCATGGTGATGATCCTCCATGATAGTGGGAGATTGGACTTTTCCAACTCCAGAGCTGGGTTCCTATGTCACCAGGCCAGAGGCAACCTGGTCTTCATTGTCATGTGTATGGATATCTCTGGAATTTGCACTTCCCCGTATCACACAGACTACTTTGTTGTAGCAGATTGGAGTAGAACTGAACAAAGGGGACTGTCTCGAAGGAGGCTACCATCCAGTCCAGAAATCTATTGCAGAATCACAAAGTGGGATGGCTCTTGGCTTTTAGAATCTGAGAAGAAGAACTCTGGCTTGAGCACTGTTTAGAACTAGACTCAGATATTACAAGTGGTGTGTTGATTCTAGCAACAATTTCTGAAGGTTCAGAACCCAACTAAAACTTTTTAGGGTCTGGACTTCCATGTCACATTGACAGTCAAAGTTTAAGCTGATTGTTCTCTCAACAGGAGGTTGTCAAGGTATCCCACATTGGGAATACCCGGGGAAAATAGCAATACCAGCAGTGGAGCCAGAACCTACTTGGGGCCAAATGGTAGGGCTACAGACTGCTAGTGTTGTGTTTTCACAGCAAAATGTTGACAACATTGAAGGGTTTGAAAATGGGAATGTGCAAGTATGCATCTTTGATATCCACTGAAAGCACCAAAAAATCACCATCAATCACCAAGCGCAAGAATTTTTTACATTGCTGTTCCGCAGACCTATATTTTACCCACAGAGATCTGGGTATGTTGGCAGAAATGCGATAAGGCAGATATTATCTGCTAGGCCATCAACACAATAATATAGGATTGAAGGCTCTATTGTAGCCCAGAAGACTCTAATGTACCTCTGATGGCTCTACTGTAGCTCTACAAATAAATAGCCAGTAAGGACTGTAGAGCTGGATCCTTCACCACTGCCCTATAGTCTGAGAGGCCAACATTACAGCTATAGCAGGTTGCAAAGCAGGGCCTGTTAGTGAAAATAAGCATTTAGGAAGGCCTTCTGAATGTTTATCATTGAAATTACTAAACGCTGGAGCAACCTCAATTGGTACAGTCAGAGTTTTGTGAAGGTAGAGATCGCCAGTAGGAACAGCCCACTTTTTAGAAAATCCCCATGAAGTGAATATTGAACTGCATTTGGGAGGAGTAAATAACTTGTCAGGAGTGTTCTGTTTTGTTCAATTAAGCTTTGACAAAAAGAAAAAACAAAACAAAAAAAATGGATTCTGATTCATTTCTATGCAGAGCTGCACCAGATTTTACACTTTCCACTTTTAAGAAATCAACCCCTATGACTCGCTACTGGCCCATCAAAATAATGGGTAGCCTTACTGGCCAATACCAGTGCTGGGGGAGGGGCAAGTGGCACTAACATTTTGGTGTTGTGAAGGAAAACTGAGCATGCATGAAGTTGTTTTCTGTAAAGTCCAGGGTGTCGGGAAGTTAATTGGGAAGGAAATACCTTTGGTACATTTTTAATGGGTTAATGACATTTTCTCTGTCTACAGGTTCTGCGTTATTTTGACTATGTGTTCACTGGCGTCTTCACCTTTGAAATGGTTATTAAGGTAGGAATAAGATGAACAGCAGCAGAATGCAAGGATCTTATATTCAGGTGTCCACCATTTTGTGTGCAGGATGAGGAATATGGATTGCAGCTAGGATATTAAAGATGTAGGACCATTATTTTTGTGATATAAATGCATACAAAAATATAAAAATAAAGCATGTTCACATAACTGCAACCTACAACGAGGTCATGGTAAGAGAATGTGGTAGCACCGATTGAAGCGCAAAAACCCTCTACCAAAATACTGTACAGTGTACACGTACACATATAGTGGCACGTTAATGCCCCTCACATTTATTAAATTTGCAAAAAAACAAGGGATTTATTTCTCACAGATAGGTGGAACCATGAAAATAAGCCAACTATGCATTTCAGCCATTTATTTGAACCCATTTACAACTATGTAATGACTTGGAAGTGAGAGACAATCTCTAGAAAGGGAGGGGGTTCCCTTCTTAGATGTTAAGATGTCTTTATTGAATGATTTAACCTCAATTCCCATTCTTAAGACCGCTGTAAAACAGTGGATTTCCCATCACTTTCTCTCTCAGCGACACTGGTCATAAGGACAAATAGGCAGGGTGAATCTCTCAAATCTCTCCATCAAGGACACAGATAGCAATATTAAATTGGAGGTCCAGCGTTTTTTTTTTGTTTTGTTTTTTTTTTTAATCGCCCCCCTGTTGTTTACACCTAATCCCATATCCACCAGGATTTGTGGTGAATGTAGGTTTTGTAAAAGCTTTTAAAAAAGAAAAAACTACCTTGCTGTCCCCACCGAACACGCTTCCATCTTCAGTGTGGGCATCTGAAGCCCACTGGTGTCTCCTTCCGCGATACGGCGCTGCTGGCTATCTCGCGCATATCATACAGGGTGCAGCGAAATGATGCTTCAAGTGACGGATGTCTATTGACTCTTGAGATTGATGACACTCATATCCCAGGAGCCAATGGGCAGGTGGACATGACGTAACTCGCTGCGACAGGGTACTGCAGAAAAAAGGTAGTTGTACTTTAGCTTTTAACTTGACGGGGGTTCTAATCCTTCTATGCTACATCCCAAAGTAATAAAAAAAAAGGTTTTGACTATAACATATATATTTTTAATACTGGCATAAAACTACCATTATCAAGGGCAGTGATGGTCAACTTACCCAATATAGGGGGCCTACCATGACATTGCCAAAGGGCCACACATATTATTCAGTAAATGGAATGCTACAACAAGCTATTAGACACTGCAGATATGCAACAGGAGATGGTCAAAGACTACGGGCATGCTACAAGAGATAAACAGAGACTGAAAACTTGCTACAGGAGATGATCAGAGACCATCCATGACCAAACATGCTATAGGAGTTATTTGAAACTGGCGACAAGCATCACAAAAGAACCATAGACTGGAAACATTACACGAGGCTGCTAGAAAGCACTGCTATTTTATTTTATTATTTATTTATTTCATTTATTTTTTTATTTTTACAAAAAAAAATGACTGCTTCCACACTGTGCTCCCTACTGCCCCATAAAGATTACTTGTGCCACATTTGATATTTCTTTTTAACAAGATCTATTATAAAAACATAAAAAGAGAAAAAAGAAAACAGCACAAACAAAGTAAGATAAAGTTGAAGACTGAAGTCCAGTCTAAAGAATATTTTCCCTAGGTAAAGAAACACAGACTACTGTCTGCAGGGGACGGGAGGTGCGGAAGGGGTCTGAGTGCTAAGGGGCTCAATGCTGGGCATCAGGGATCTTGGCAGATTTAAATATTCAAGATTTATAATATAATAAACAGGTTACAGGAACACTATGATAGGTGCTCACTATAGTATAATTAGCTAGTTTATCAGTGATGTACTACATAAGGATAGATGTTGTTTTTATTGACTTAGTATACTTTAATTAGTTTTGGCAATACTTTTCTTATCACAAAGATATGATATTATGAAACGGAATGCATTAACTTGTGATTATATGACTTACCTGGTATTCCTTAAACACATTAAACCTTGGTGGCTACATTTCATACATTTTCAGACCTTTTGTCTCCTGTTTCAATTTTTTTAGGTAACCCATACATGTAAAGGAAGATTAAATTGTTAAAGAATCATTTTTTCATCAAACATGCACATGCCCTAGCCTGGCATGCACAGAGCCCTAACCTGAGCCCTATTGAACACCTTTGGGAATGCGCTCACCATTTAGCGTAATTGCCTTGATATACTGTAAGACATTTTGCTAGACAAGGTGTCTCTACTAAATAGCCCAGTGTTCCCTTCATGGCAGAGTAAAAAGCTTGAGTATCCAAGAATGCCATAGTGGAGAAACCACGTTCTGGAGCCAGTTAAAGTGGTTTGCACATACAGTATTAGATGGAAACTTATTGTTTGGCTTCAGCTCCAGATGAGAGGAGACTTTAAGGCAGGCCCATAGAAATTATAGAATAATCAGTACAAAAATGTTGATAAAAAATGCTAATGATGAGATTGTTTGCTTGGATTTCAACATCAATCTTTCCTCCCTAGATGGTGGATCTGGGTCTCATTCTCCACCAGGGAGCCTACTTCCGAGACCTGTGGAACATTCTTGATTTCATCGTAGTTAGTGGTGCTCTGGTTGCATTTGCTTTCTCGTAAGTTCCTTAACTCTTCATAAATTTGTGCCTCATGGCTCACAGCTTTGATTACTTTGACAACTTTTTCTAAATAATTTTGAGGAGGAGGTATTTTCATATCTTGGTGTAATTTAGTGATAATTATCTTACTGAGCGTATGAAAAATAAAAAATGGCATGTTTTTGGCTTGTTCAGCATCTGAAAATGTTTACTTTATTGATGTACACATCCCTGTTTATCAGTTTCTACTAAAGCAGAACTGAAGCACGCAATTAACCTTCAAAAACCACATCATTTATAAAGAATGATGTCTGTCAATGCACTAACCACAAAACATTTACAAAGCTGCCTGTCATATTTCCTCCCATTCTTTTCTGCTGCTGGTGCCACCTTTTTTTCATGCATGCATCTAAGCTCTGTCATTTGTGTATGAGATCCCATTGTACCTACAATGTCATCATGCACAAGTGCTTTGCTACCATAGCAACCAATGCAACATTTTGTACAGTACAGGACAGACCTTCTCTGGATGATGGTAAAGTGACTGTAACCCTAGCTTGCTAAATTCCTCACCGAGGCATCACCAAGATGCCCAGCATAGAATCAGAAATACATATGCATGGCAAGAAAGCCTTTTAAAAGCAATCATGGATAAATACATACCATAGCTTTCTTTACTGCAAGAAGGATATAGTTTGCTTGCCCAACTACTGTTCCTCTTTATATTCAGTAAATCTATGCTGATTATGTTCCCAGTGACAGGACCATCCTCCCTGCTATTCCTACTATCTCTTTCCATCTACATAAACCTTAGCCTGACTCTTCCAAGCTTACAAATTTATGGAGTGTTTTGCTGAGCTCTGGAAAATCTTTACCCCGGGGGAAGTTGCATCTTGCCTGCACATTTGTCCGCCATATAAAGTCTATTAATTGATTTAATCACTAACAGTATTTGCAGTTTTACAGATTTTTAATTTTTGCTGCTTCACAAGTACACAATTTAATGTCTAGTTGTATTTACAGTATGTATTAAGCTGACATCATTTCATCATTAAGGTTTGGTTAAAAAAAAGAGTATTTTATTTTGTGTTTATATGGTGTTATATTGAAAATATAGTTTTTTTAAAAATATGTACCAATATTACAACAAATACAAAATTGAGGATACTATATAGTATATAATCCCTGTATACTCTGTGATTTCGAAATGTGTGTTTTATCTATGCAAATAGAAATTGGAACAGTATGCTGGGGGGGATTTCAACATACAAAGATAAAGGATTTCTTTTAAAATAATAGGAATTTTGACCTTCCTGTTAATTCCTTATCATGGAGTACAGTACGGGACACAGGACTGGTATTCATAGACCATGGGTTGTTTGCTTCTACCTCCATGAGGCTCCAACTTTTTCACAAACAATAAGGAGTGATCCAGACACAGAGGGCAGTGACCCGTGTCCTGTACTATACTCCAAAATGCAGAATCAAGTCAAAATCATAATCATACAGTATAGGGCAGGACATAGGACTGGTATTTATATACCATGGGATGTACCAAAGCAATAAAATTGAGAGGAGGGCAACAACACAGCAACATAGAACTGCCAACAGGCCCACAAGAAAAACAAGGATTTAAGGAACCTAAATCAATGTTAAAGCGGAGTTCCACCCAAAAATGGAACTTTCGCTTTAAGCACTCCTCACCCCCTTACATGCCACATTTGGCATGTAATTTTTTTGGGGGGGGAGTGTGTCCCCAGGTTTCAGAGGGACTTCCTGTCCCTCTTCCACCTTCCGCCTCTGGGCCGCCTAGGCGACTCCTCCTCTCCTCCTAGGCGGCCCCTCCCTCCTGGCAATCTTCTGGGACACCTCACAGGTCCCAGAAGATTGCCTGGCCACTAAGAATGCGCAGCGCGACTCGCGCATGCGCAGTGGGTGCCCGGCCGTGAAGCCGGGCCGGGTGCCCACACTTGGAATGGCGCGGCCTTCGGGAGGAGGGGGGAGACGAGCGAGGCTTCGGGCGCAGCCATCGCTGGACCGGGAGACAGGTAAGTTACTGTTTATTAAAAGTCAGCAGCTACTCTTTTCGTAGCTGCTGACTTTTAATAAACAAAAAAACGAGTGGAACTCCGCTTTAAGATAACATCTTGAAGGCCTGATCGTCCACCTGGTAGAACTTGGAGAACAGAAGATGTGGCGGTGGGCTTGCAAATCATGAATACAGATGCTTGATGCTGAAAAGCCAAGGATAAACTGGGTTAGAATGGGTTCTGATGCAAAAGCAAGTAAGCTTTTCCTTAAAGACATAGTCTCTATAAATAAGTTGTCTGATCCACCAAGTGCCCAAGAGGGACTCTGCCTTGTCAATAGAGGCTGAAGCTATCAGGTAGATCCTGACAGCCCTGCCCATATCTAGGCAATTTAAGACAACTTCCTTGTCAAGTTTTGGAGCAGGACAATGTCCTCATTTAGATGGAAGGAAGGAGACCACCTTAGACAAAAATGAAGGGTTTGATTTCAAAACAACCTTGAGGGCAACAAAGAAAGGAAACTTAAAGGTGAGGTCTTCCAAAGGAATATCTTTTTTTTTATAAATTCTCTTTATTTTTCATAAAACTTTGGTACAAAACATGGCCGTTCGGGCATACCCCGGCCAAAGCATCTAAAGGAATATCTTTAATCAGTTCAGGGCGTTCTCTGAAGAGTAGAGAGCACCGGGTTGAGAGCAATAGGTGATTCTTGAGGTTTGTATTGGAGGAATGATATCAGCAAAGTCCTAATAAGGGATTGCAAGGCAAGCATTTTCTGGAAGAGGATAGGTGAAGCAGAGACCTGTCTCTTGAGGGTACTCAGACCCAGACTCTGAATAAAACTTATTAGGTTAACCCCTTTCTTGGCTCTCCAGTATAAAGTACAATCAAAAAACGCACCTCATCCCAAAACAATATGAGATTATGTTAAGTAGAGAGTGGTTCGCTTGTGGGATTATACGGTGCAGAGTCACTCTGCACCGTATAATCCCACCAGGAAACCACTCTCTATTTAACATAATTTTAACAAAACTAGACTGAAGAAAGGCCAAAATTTGAGTTAGAGTATTTCCTAGGGTTCTGCCCTCACCCCAGGCATAGTACAGTATGTTTTTCATGTATGATGGATGGTATATCTTGCAGGAGTTGGATTACCTTGTTCTGAGTAAGGTGGGAATGGCCAAGTCAGATATGCTTCTATCTTTAAAGACTTTCATTTCAACAGCAATGCCATTAAAGCCAGGAACTGAAAAGCAGGATGGAACAGGCGGTCATGGCCAGTAAGGGTTGTCTATTTAGAAGAAGCCAAGGCTTGTTTTCCAGGAGTTTGATTATGAGAATCTTTGGGACCCTTTCCTCCTCGATTAAGATGCAAATTACAGACTTCATTAAAACCCTCCAAAGCAAAACATTTCTGAAAACTAAAAGTATACTGAGCCAGCCCTAGCAGAAAAAGAGTTAAGGATTTCCCCTAGTGTCCACAGTATCAGAATGCAGCTGGGAATCTGGCTACTAGGGGAAATGCAGAACTGAGACAGTTACTCTCACACACACTTCGAAAAATGAGGACTACAGCTAAGTAAATGTCTCATCCCTACTTTTCTACATTGGCTCATATACTGTACTTTAATGAAATACAGCTATTAGGTCCCTGTAATTTTGGGAGGTTGCATCTAAATAGGTTCATAACATTCAGTCTAATAGATGATTTGCTTAAAAAAAATGTATTAGAAATATTGTTCATTCATAGCCAAGGCAGGCACAGGCTTTCACTGTTGCCTTTCAATAAAGGAAACTTTGGTATTGGGACACTTTTATCTTTCATATACTGTATGAATCCACTGTTACCGTCTTTCCAAACTTTTCATTTCTGAAAAAACAGTTTGCATGTTGTTATGTCTTGCCAGTGTTCCACAGTTGGCTTTAAATGGGTCCATGCATTTAAATGTCTCTAAAGTGTTACTGTTAACAACTCATTAAGATAATATCGATGTGCTGTTTATGGTACATAAAAGTACACTGTTATTTGTTGAGAAATGTCTTCACATACTAATAACATAACAATGGCCTAAATTTTCATTATGACTTTGACAATTCCACAGCCTTATATTTACATCCGAGCTGTTTCTCTCTTTATTCAAGTCTATGAGAGCTATTAAAGCAGCTTGAAGCAGGTCAAATGCACCTTTCTATAAATTCTGAACCTTATTAGAAGCATCTTGAACTGATGTTAGAATCAAGCTGCATTTGCCCATCGACGGAGACTAATTGAAAGTGGTTGAAATTGTCTGAAAGCTACCATGTGTATGGCCAGCTGTTTAGAGACAGCTGGCTCCATATGTGAATGTATGAAAAGAAATATTTGTTGTTGTTGCCTGTTGTAGCTTGTCTCTTTTTCATTTACCAACCTGCAAAAGAAGAAGGAAATGAAGACGATAGCTGCTAAGGGAAACGGATAACTCTTTCCAACACACATTTACATATGGCACTATTTAGTTTAAGAAACATAAAGGAATTGCATTTTATCCAAAACCCCTTGTTAGTTAATGCATTGTCCATGCAATTGTCATTTGTCAGTTTTCACTGAGTATCATAAAGTAGAAGTCTATCTAGAAGAGCATGGGTAGTCTATCTCCTGATCCATAGACGGTTCATTCACTTGATTTAGCTTGTGTTTGATGTCCACTATAAAGTTGTTTGTGGTGTCATGTCAATGTTTGTGTGATTAATACCTTCTCATTCCTACACCGGCTGCCTCCTCCAGGAGCAACCAGCGGTAATGTCCATTCGTCCTTTTTTAGTCTGTCTCTTTCTTCTTCATCACTTTGCAGACATAATCTTATAACCATAAGATATAAGGGTGATACATTACCATGTGTTAGACTGACCATAATAGGGCAGATCTTCTTCCGATGCAATTAAAATCTAACACCTGGCCTTCATTTAGGAATTGCTCGGTCGCTGTTTTCAAATCCTGGCAAGCTAAACACATTGTACAAATGTTTTATAAAAGGTCCTCCAAAATAAATGCCCCCAGGGCTTCTCGGTTTGCTGTCCTAACAGTCCTGAGGTTTATAGCAGCTCATCAAGGTAACTTCTGCCAGACAACCAGCCCCCCAAGATGCAGAATATGCCCTGTCTCCTAAACATCAGCATTCCTGGTTAATTTTTTCCCGATCTTTGCAGTAGAAAAAAAATGATCAGATATTATATGGTTTTGGTAAATCTAAAGGAAAGTTGTACAATAACATTGTATAATGTATGGAAGGATTTCGATCGCTGACAGGAGGAGCTCAGTTTTAAAGTGTACCTGCAGTCAGAATAAAGTCCCTTGAATGCCCCTTTTGCCATAGCAGGTACCTCTGGTGCCCAGCAATTACCCCTGCAGTGCATTTATGTAAATCCCGATCAGAGGGTTTTTTTTTCTCTGAAATCGAATTATGTTATGTGTTCAGTTTCAGCATACCTAGTGCTTTGCTAAATTTTCCTTTAGGTCAAGCACTGTGGCTGAGCCAGGGTGAACAGAAACTTCCCATTAGACTTGTACAGGTGTAAAGACCGGGTAGGGGGTTAAATCCTTATTTTACCCATCCAAAAAAGAGAAATCTTTTTGGGTGCTGTTGCATGACAAACATGCCAAAAAATGTGGCACAAAAATGCAATGAATTGCAAAGGTATTAATGCAGCCTTAGATAATGAAAAAGGTGAGTTTAAGATTTAATGTTGGGGTTTCTTACTTGCTTGAGGAACCTCTTGAAAATCTCCAAGGATTTTTTTGCCATATACACTACCTCAGTTTTTCTTTTGTTAGCTCAACACTTGATCTGTGTATGACTGGTCTTAATTACTGTGTCTTTTTAACTGCCAGGTAAGGTATGACATGTAGGAGGCAGTTAAGCCTACGAGATGCATTGCATTGGCAGTAGCAATCAGATATTCCTCAGGAGTATCAGACATTTCCTGAGATTGTTGCTAGTGGGGATAAAGTGTCGTTGTAAGGTTTTCTTCAATGAAAACGACCAGGAATTCCCACTGTGTGTTCAGTAATGTAGATTTAGACCCAGAGGGACAGATGTGGTATAAGAACAGCTGGTAAATGCTCCTGAGGGAATTCTACATGTGAGAACTAGGGACTGAATATACCCAGCTCTGCTAACAATATTCTTCTCTCTTTTTCTCATCTCCTCTTCTATCCACATCTCTTTTCTTTTCTATCTCTTCCATACTCTTTCTTGTCTGCAATTTCTGCTGCTCTCTTGTCCTCTTATCTCATCTTTATTCATTTTCTGACTTATCTATTTTTCATTACTTTTATATGTGCATGATTCCTTTCTACGTCACTTTTTATCTTCTGTTATGCTTTCTGTGTCTTAATCCCTTTTGTGATTCTATACCTGTAATTCTCTTTTCTCTGAGAACCTGACTCTTCTTCATTGTCTTTCAACCTGACTATCCCTTGATTACTTCTGCTTCTTCCTCTCTCTTCTCCTCTCTTTCTCTCTTTTCTTTTACGATGTCACAACAGAGGTGGAAGTAAAGGAAAGGACATCAGCACAATCAAATCTCTGCGAGTTCTTCGGGTCCTCAGACCTCTGAAGACCATCAAACGGTTACCCAAACTGAAGGTTGGTGATATGTCTCGCAAAAAAAAAAATATCTTACTGGCAGATGTTATATTGTAGGGCAGGGCAGTAAAATCATCACCTTTGACTTTCTAGAGTATTCACCTAATATATTCTGAAAATGAAAAATAATTATCATGTTTGGTCTACATAATATACCTGTGTATTTGGAATGATGTCTATAAGCATTGTCGTGCTTTCCAAAGACTATATAAAAAAGCATTGCTAAATGTGCAAAACATAATTGCATCCACCGCCATTTGCATGATAACCTGGTTGAAGCAGGCCAGACCAACACCTGGATATTGCAAAGGAATGGAGTGTGCATTTCTATCTGGAGACATGCAAAATTTTCAATATTCTGTGGAGGTGTGATCAGCTTTGGAGAGATATTTCGCTAATTTTACTCTGACTTTTTTTTTTATACAGAATTTTAAAAAGACATTTGAATTCTTATAAACTCTCTCTACAGCACAGTCATACCCATGCACGAATAGGGCCACTTTGGGTGTAACCAAATAACCTGCCGGTATAATATTGGATTGTGGCAGGTAACCAGAGCACCTGGACTAAACTCATACACACACAAAAGTAGCTTAAAAACTGCATTGAAGAATGTGCCTTGGGAATCAATTCAGGTGCATGCATTCATAATTTAACACCTTCTTTTTGTGCGTTACTTGGTTTCAATCCATTGGTTGGCTGTTCTGCAAGGTCACCAACTACCACAGTTGGTCCTGTATACAGGGGCAATGTATAGCCACTATAGCAGCTTTATGTCTGCAGATTCTGATATAAAAATCTGGAAATAGTGCCCCTTAGCACAAATAGAAATCTGCCACAAATAAATCAGTAGAAGTATGCAATCCAAAAGGACCCCACACCTATCTTACAGCTCTCAAACAGGCTCAGCCTGGAAGATCCCACCAAACATCTTAAAACAGAAACAGAGCATACCAATAGTGTAATAATGTTTAATAAAGCACAAAACTAAAATAAAATGTACTAACAGGGAAAGGATGTGGCAGCCACCTGACTGTGACTCTGGGCCACAGATGGTGTGCATTTTAATCAATTATAAACCTTTAGAAAAAACAGCAGTGAAAATGGGCAAGAAAACCCCTCAGAAAAATCTGGTGAAATGTCAGACTTCTGTAGTTAACTCCTCCTCTGGAACCCAAAAGACCAACTCTCCCTAGCTCAATAACTGAAGTGTTCTTCTTTTGTGGTCATGCGCCAGGCCACCTTGTGATTGCAGGTGGTAAGTACTTTGGTTGCTGAAAGTATTTCTCCCCTGCTGCACTTACCCCTCCAGTTCAGCCTATCCTTGTGTTTGAAGACCAAGAATATTGGAAGTAAACCTTCCTGAAACTGGGTGCCAGGGCGTGAGCAATTATGCATAAACAGCATTAGTATTGTACAGGTGTGGTATTAGTAAGCTCTATAAAGTCACCATTTGCCTCTCCCTTCGGGTTTTTCCTGCCTTGCATAGGCACCGCACCACACTGCTCTTCTGGCTTTATTTTCAGTCTGAGAGCGGCTGTGGATGATGTCACAGAGGGCAGGGAGATGGGGCGATGCGGAATAGTGACCACCATTCACCCAGCAACAACAATGTTAGAAGTCGGCAAATGAACTGGCTTCACTCTCTTTGCAGTCCTGCCAGTTTTCTCTTTCCCTGCTGTGCTGTGTGCTCCTGGAAGTTGGACAGTCCTCCTGTCTTGTCTGCCTCTGGAAGTGATGCCTGTTCTCACCTGCTGCTGCTTCTGAAGTAAGTGGATTTAGGCCGATGGGTCTTAAAGGGACAGCATACCTGTTTTTTGGGGTTTTTTTGGGCAAGATCTGTCACAGTTCTGGTGGAGTTCGACCTCGTGGCTGACTTTCGGCTGAGGCTTCGATAGACCTAATACAAATTCTGGCTCATTCATGCAAAGCCAAGAGAGATTTGTGGTTGCGCCACTGTAGAGCAGATGGAGCTTCCACACAAGCCTTCAGTAAAATTCACCATAATGGGAGGTTGTTATTTGTCAAAACACTGGACGACACAATTAAGCGGCTGACAAGAGGAAAGTCCGGACTGTGGCCACAGTCTAATAAGAACAATCAGCTGCCTTTTAGCTCAAGTCAATTAAACTTCAGAAGGGTTCAAAGGGCCAAATCTTATAGGCCAGGCTGCAGCTTGAAGTTCCCTTTTATGCAGAATCAAATCCAGAGCAGGCCCTTAAGACATCTGAAAAATCTTTTGAAGGCGCACCAAACCAGTATCTTCTGGTGGGGCCAGGATAGCCTCTTTCTGGAGGGTTTGGACACCAAAGACCGGTGGGTCAAGAAGACAGTTAGGTGGGAGTACAATAGAGAATGCCAAAGTCTTCCACCAAATCATTTCATTCATGGCCAACAGATCTCAAAAAAAAAAAAATTCTTTCAACATTATGTATAAGAATTATGCTGCAACAAGGCCATAGTGCAGAGGCCGCAGGAAGAACAGGGGTTTTCTCTCTTTTTTCTAGTACCCAAGGTATCAGGAGCTTCTGGCCTGTCTGAGTTTGAAGAGATCAATGGGTACATACCAACAGGTACAAGATGGGAGCCCTTTCAGGCAGTCACAGCGATAGCTCAGTGGAAAGACCAGTTAGTGTTGGTTGACCTGGCTGATGCATACTTCCATATACTGATCAGTGTGGAGCACAAGAGACATATGAGATTTGTGGTGGCCAGATATCACTTACAGTTCAGGTGTCTGCCATTATTAGAATTGCCACAGCACCATGAATCTTTTTGAAAATTTTGCTGGCAGTGGTGGCGGTAATTTGTCTTTTAGGGATAATGCTCTACCACTACTTGGATGATGTTTTGATTGTTGCACTGGTGAAGCATTGCTGCCTTGTCCTTTCCAAGTTCGGTCATCTAGAGCACAAACAGTGCCAGTTAACCCCTTCTCAATCGATGAGGGATCTTAAAATAGTATTTGATACCTGAATAAGTCAAGTGAATGTTCAAAACTGCAAAATTTCCAAAATTATAATTTGTGTTCAAAGAGTCATGGAGACCGAATTGTGAAAGAGGGATTGCACTGTCCTCTTTGGGATCTTTGGATTCCCTCATTGGGAATTTTGGCCATCACCAGTGTGCCTCTTCTGTGGCATGGCTGATGGAGCCAGGTGGAATGCAGACACTCCAACTGTCCAACTGTCTGGAATGGAAGGCAGCTTTTCTAGCGTTGCAAGTCTTTCAGGAACTTCTCTAGGGGTCCTGAGTGAAGTTGATGGTTGACAACAAGACAGTAGTAGCCTACATTGTTTGCCAAGGGGGCATGAAGAGTTTTTTCCTGTTACATTTTACAACAGAGACATTTTGCTGGGTGGAGAGCCGCTTTGAGACAATTATTGGCAGTCTACTTGCCAGGAAAGCAGAAAAAATAATGTATCAGTTAGGCAAATTTTTTCCCAACAATGAGTACCTCGAACAAATATTGGCTCTATGGGGCTTTCCACCTGCCACGGAGGCCTTGGTTTTCGCTGCTTCTACAGATGTCATCAGCACCACCAATCCTGTTTCCAGTAAAATGAGATCTCTTATGCCAAGGTCGGTGGCAGCACACCAATCCAGTGAGACTACATTTAACAGCCTGGCTATTGAATCAAACAGACTACAGGTGCAGGGATTTTCATCCGAGGTGGTTCAGGTCTTGGTGAAGGCCACAAGATCATCCATGAACGATACATATGAGAGGATATGAAGGAAATTTATATTTTGTTTGCTTGACAAAATTTCTCGCCTGTGTCAGCAGCTCTAGCCCATAGCCTGAACTTTTTTAGAATCAGCGCAAGATGTTGTTCTGGCATACAACTCAATTAAAGTACAGATCTCTGATTTCTGGTATTTTCATACGCTGGAGGAGGATCTGATTGCTCTGTGGGCGCAGCCTTAATGGCGGTATTTAAGCTGAACAAGTGATGTCTTAGCTCCACCCCTACTGATGAAGTCATGTTAGGGGGCGGAGCCTGCAACCAGATGTCACATTATGGTATCCTGGCTTTCTATGCAGTACCTGTATTAGCTAACGCAGCTGATGTGCCTTGTATGTAAGTGCAATTGCTGTTGTTGTTTTTTAAATAAACCGGATTTTAACAGAGAGCACTAGATATTGCTTTTTTTGTCATCCTCATATACTGGCTGAGAGGCTTGTTTGCCCTGACCATTGGAGAAGTGGACACCAGAGAATCTTCCCATTCCCAGAGTAGAATTCCAAGAGATCCCCTAACGGGAATAGTGCTGTTTTGATGCTTGTGTGAGGTGAGCTGCTGGTGTGACCGGTGGAAGATAAGCACAGTGCACTTTGAGTTTTGCATGTTTTGTACATTATGGTGATATGATCATCTCCAATCAACTTAGCACTGTTGATGAACTGTTTTGTTGTTTCATAATTTGTTTGAACATCTGCACTTTATTCATCTTGTTTTAAGTTTGCACATGATATGGACTTTAATGATTTATAACATTTTTTTTCGCACATTGATGTAGCGCAACACTAGTTTATATATATTTTACAGATCTCTGCTTTATTCTCTTTCTCAGGCTGCAGATGGGTGGAAGAGCCATCAACCAGATGCTTCATGCAGGTGGCAATCGACCCCCAAGGAAATCATTGTTCCCTTATTGGGGCTTAGGCTTAGTTATGAAAGCCTTGGTGCAGGCACCTTTTGCTTTAATAGTTTCATTTCCGTTGAGGTTCCTCGTGGTAAAACAAGTTCTTCTGACAGCAATTACTTTAGACAGAAGGAGATTGCAGCACTTTCCTGCAAAGACCCCTTTTGTGACTTTTTACCAGATACTACTACTACGTCCTTCTCTAAAGCACTCTAAAGTGGTATCCAGTTCCAGGAAAACTGGGAGGCAGTCAGTCCAAGTTTTTTCGCACAAGAGTCACTGAGTACACAGCAGGAAGACTTCAGTTCCTTAGACATGGTCAAGTTGCTAACAGTTTACAAAAGAAAATCTGTTGCTTAGCCTGTTCAAGATGCAATTGGTAAATGATATGGGTCTGTCTCTTTAGGGTAGTGGCAGGGGTTGGGGAAGGATGTCTAGCAAAAGATTCTACCAAAGAACTAAGCTGGGCAGTGGCATGTTTGAGAGCTAGTTTGGGTGAGGACTTCAGGCGGGAGATCTGAAGAGTGAGCAGTGCTCAGGCGTGAAGCTTCAATGCTTCCCATACGACCTACGGGGAGGTAGCAGCAGTGTTGGTATGGAAGAAGTGTTGCCATTTCAAGGTTATCTCATACAGGTCTACAAAGGCTGTAAACCAAAAGGGATTCAAATGCCAAATGGGCCTTGCTAAAGGAGAATCCAGGGCCAATAGCACTCAGCATGGAGAGTGGTCAGACAAAATTTTAGGGCTGAAGCAAGTAGTGAGCATGAGGGTTCCATTCACAAAGTAGAAGGAAGGGCAGTGTACATAGGAGATGATCCTCTCACTGAGTGGAAGGTGAAGCACAGAGTCTATAAGGAGTTGGCAAACAGAGGGGTCCGGAGAGACATAAGATCCAAGGGAAAGTAACAGGGGAAGTCAAGAGAGGGGAAGGGAACACTTGCTATAGTGTGCAGTAAGCAACTGGCAGGGTGTGAGGGCACTCACAAATTTAAACTGTCCAGGAGAGAATCAGGCCGGGCTGCACATTCCACTAACCAGTGATCCAGCCAAGTGTAGGCCAATTCAGGATGTGGACACGGCCCTCCGCCTCCACCCGGAGCCTGGCGGGGTACAGCATGGCATGCTTGAGGTGGTGAACATGGAGACAGCGTTTGACATCATCAAAGTGGTACTGCAGGCTCTGAACCCCTGTGGTGAAGTCAGGAAAAGCTGCCACCTTGACATTCTGGAAAGGATTATTGCCATTTTCCCTGGACAGGCAAAAAAATGCATCCTGGTCCTTATAGTTGAGCATCTTGGCTATGAAAGTGCGTGGTGGTGCTCCTTGGGGTGGTGGATGAGCAGGAAAACAATGGGCTTGTTCTACAACGAATGTGGTGGAAAAGGCGGCCCTGCTGTAAGTGTTAATCAGGAGGAACTTGAGAAAGGAGGCTGAGCCAGTGCCCTCAGCACCCTCCGGGAGGCTCACAAAGGGAAGATTGCAGCATCGGAGATGGCTCTCCATATCATCTTGCTTCTGGGTAAGCTGTTGGACCTGACGCTGTCATGTCTTCCGCTCTGCCTATGTGACTCTCAGCCGCAGTGACCCTGTTTCTCAGCTTATGAAAGTCCTGGTGCAGAAAAGAAATATCAATTTTAACTTCCATGATCTTAGTTGTAAGGGTCGCTTGACACTTAGAGATAACATCCAGGAATTTAGGCGTCTTCACCACTGGGGGTACTGTATCAGGGCATCCTGCTCCTTGAGCTGAAATTTCTCCAATTTTTAACTGGCTTCAGATACTTTTTGTGGGGGAGACATGATGAGCAGGGGCAGGGTGTGAGGGTCCTCTGAAGCCAAAATTGGGTACGTTGAGTGCAGGATTACTGCTAGGATACTGGAGAAAGGATATGGTGAAGACTGAACTCTCCTCACATGCATGCTACTCCATCGTCCTCCAGGCCACACCCCCTTAAGTTGCTAACAGTGTACTTGCAAAGGTCAAAGGACATGAGGAAAGTGGACAATTTTTTTCATTTTGCCATGAGGTCCTCAAGAGCCATCTTCTATTGGATTACCAGGGTGATTAAATTAGCATGCAGAAATTAGACCTTTCTGCTCTGGAACAGGTGCAAGCTCAATCGACCAGAGGGGCAGTTATTCCAAGATTTCAGCGGAAGATATATGAAAGATGGCTAGCTGAAGTTCTTGTGCAGCCTTCATTTGACTTTACAAGCTAGACATGTGGTCAGCTAGTTCTGCAAAGTTTGGGGCAAGAAACATCATTTTTTTTTGTCTTTAGTAGCTTTTCTTTGACTGTCAGTGTCTCTTTTAATGTGTTCTCTCCAGATCAGGGGGGTCTGGCAGTTCCTAATATTTGACTCTATTTTATGGCCTTCCAGCTTCAGCATTTGGGGGGTTGGGGGGAAGTGGACCAGACAGATCCCATTCGTAATATACTGCTTCATGACTTATCAACTTATCCTGCAGTGTTTCACCTAGAGACTGGATTGGCTCATCTCCCTGACACAACGCCAACAGGGAAAATTCTCAAACAACTGTGGGATTTTATTAAACCTACCCTGGGAGTGACAGGATTTTTTCCAATACACACCAATGTAGCGGAATCCTAGCTATGTGGAAATATATGGCCTAGAGAGTTTGCAATCTTGGAAAAATCAGGGTATAAAATACCTCTTGCAGCTGTATAATCAGGGCACGTTGAAGTCCTTTTTGGAGTTACAGAGAGAATTCTTATTACCTAGACAACAATTTTATAGATTCCTCCAGTTATGACACGCCATATAAACTCAGGCATGAAGTTCCAGGTTGGAGCTTACTAGTGGCCCAAGAGAAAAAGGGAATGATCTCACAGATTTATAACACCCTTACACCAAACACACAAAATGTGGCAAAACTAGCCTTACCCTGTAGGCACAGGTGGGAACAGGACATGGAGAGAATTGACGGTGAGGAATGGGATCTTTGCCTGCAATTTATACCACAAGTCTCGGTCTCTCCATCATACAGATTATCACAACTGTTCATTATTCACAGGACATACTGTACCCCAGTACTGCTCCACATATGGGGAAACAGAGATTCACCCCTTTGCCCAAAGTGTAAGGGAGCTGAAGGAGACCTTATCCACATGCTGTGGCGTTACCAGAAGATCTTCAGATATTGGAAAGCAGTAACTGATATCATCTCATCTGTATTTCAGACCACTGTTCCACGGCATCCAGTGATTTGCTTGCTAGGCGCAGTAGATGAGGAGATTTTTACTCCTCCAAAAAAAAATAGCAATAATCAGACAACTGTACATTGCCTGAAAGCAAATTACCTGACTATGGCTTACACAGCATACCCCTACAGCGCACCAGTGGATTGAACAGGTAAACGTTGTCAAAGAAAAATTGACATACCAACACAGAAAGCTACAAATAAATTCCAAAAAATTTGGCAACCATGGTTAGATACTCCAGGACTGGTCCCACCCCAACTAATACTATACAGACTGCTTCAGGACTGATACAATAAATACCTAATGAGGAAGGAAGAAGTGCACGCATGGTAGACAGTTAAAATCACCAATGTTTAATTAAGTGGTAAGGTTAATCTAAAACATCTCTCCATTGAGTGGTCTTCAAAGAAATATCGGTGGACTCTAAAGACACCATGTTGTTATTCTGGTTATGGTTTACCTTCCCGTTGGAAGGTTTGAAGCACAATTGAACTATATTGTTGATTGAAGGTAAACATTTCATGTTATATAAGAACATCTGAATAACAGTACATTTTCACCGGGTACTTTCTATTTACAATCACTGCTCGTGATTTCTCAGGAAAACACTTTGCTGTATATGGTCAAACTAAACAAACATCTTTATGTATCTACCAATGTTTGCATATCTTATTTCATATTTATGCTGATTGTACTGTTTTTACTGCCACCAGAGCCTAATAAAATATTTTCTGATTTTAAAAAAATGTGTTCTCTCCCACCCATTCAGTGTGCTAGTTATATCCTATTGTGTGCTGACGTGAGGTGGGCCAGGAAAACTGAAATTAGTTATCAGATACTTACCGTAATTTTCCTATTCCTCACATCAGCACAGTACTCCCTCCCTAGTAGCCTGTCGTAGGCTAGGTTACCGAATACTTCAGTTAGGGAGGGGGTGTCTTTTAATGAGCTAGGTAGAGGTGGTCCTGTGGGTTCCAGAGAAGAAGTTAACCCATTGAGTACTGATGTGAGGGTAGGCCAGCAAAGGAAAATTACGGTAGGTATCTGATAACAATTTTACACTTCATTGTGGTTGCAGCCTTCTGTGTCAGTAACATGGCAGTCTCTTATCTTTCAGGCTGTGTTTGATTGTGTGGTGAACTCTCTCAAGAACGTCCTCAACATCCTTATAGTTTACATGCTTTTTATGTTCATCTTCGCTGTGGTTGCTGTCCAGCTTTTCAAGGGCAAGTTTTTCTACTGCACAGATGAATCAAAGGAATTTCAGAGAGACTGCAGGTAAGGAACCATTTTGCTGTACTATATATTTGGGTTTTGAGATTCTGTGTAGCTAACTTGGTACTTAGTCTGACTCTGATCCTCTACATATGTGATGTGTATTAAGCCCTAGAAGCATGTCTAGTGTACAGTATACACCAAAACCAAATCTAAAATTAGGCATATTTAGTTATAACAATAAAAAATGTGTTGTTCTGTCATATAAATGGTGCAACAATTTTCACACTTGGTACTATCTGATAAATCATTCAAATGTGCAAAACAATTAAATTGGTTAAGATAGTGTCCAGAAACCACATAAGGTCCATAAAGTGATATAAAAAATGTGCAAATGTCCTCCAGTTCTTATTAGGTGCAACACCCAGTGCTCCCCATAGAAAAAAACGGGAAAAGATATCTTCTTACCAGATCAATAGACCTATCAAGGTCTGTATTCACATCTGTGAGCTTTACGCCTCACACTAGGCAAAGGCCAGCTCTGCTTATCCAGCCCCCTTGCGGAAACCAATGATGGAAGCGACCAAACAAATATACCCTTAAGATATTCTCAGGACCCAGTCATAACAATGAGAAGAGAAAAAAACTCATTGCGCAATGTCCAATTAAAAAATAGGAATTAATAAAGAATTTACTAACAGCAGCAAAGTTAAAACAGGAATTGGAGATCAAACATTCGTCCCACACCCTCCACGGGTGTCACAATGTCACCACTATTTCCTTGCCTTGCCTGACATACGTTTTGTCTGAATAGACGTCTTCTGTGAGGCAGTAGAGCCCTTTTATATCACTTTATGGACTTTATGTTGTTTCTGGACACTATATTAACAAATTTAACTTTTTTGGACATTTGAATGATTTAACAAATAGTACCAAGTGTGAAAATTGTTGCACCATTTATTTGACAGCGCATCACATTTTTAATTTTTTTTGCTGGATATTGCTGTGTACAATGTTGTGAGTGCTGCTTTAATTTTTAATTTTATTATTTTTCACTGCATACACAAAGCACAGTTTTTTATATATTTATATTTAGTTATAAAGTTTTTATTTGCCATTTGTAAAGTGACCATTTTATTTTGTAGACCACTGGTGATTGGGCCTTACAAGATAACGATAATAATCAGTTTTCAAATAAGACTGATCTAAAGGCTCACTTTCACCAAATGCAGGTGAACACGTTTTTACAAACACATATGCAAGAAAATGAAGGAATTTTATTGAGCCTAATTTACAGCATTACAGTGCATTCATGTGCATTTAAAAAAAGTACATTTTCATGCAAGTAAAAGCACCTGAACACACCACAAACGCAAGTAAATGCAACTTAGTAAAATAAATAAATAATGCCTAAAAAAACACATTGCATACACAACAAAAATGCACTACAAACATGCAGTAAATGCATGTAAGCATGCATGCGGAACTGCACATGGAACATGTATGTGGTGTAAATCAGCTGCCTTTTATCTTTAAATAGTGTAATGCTGTGTAACCCTGCCATCCATGTGTAATTGTGTATCTGTTTTTCCTTAGGGGAGAATACCTGGTGTATGAGAAGAATGAAGTAAAGGCACAAAAGCGGGAGTGGAAGAAGTGGGCATTCCACTATGACAATGTCTTGTGGGCGCTGCTCACCCTTTTCACTGTGTCTACAGGAGAGGGATGGCCAGAGTAAGAACTTCTGTCTTCCTTTTCTACAATTGTGTGAGGTGCAGAGAAAGTGATGTATAAAGAAATTGCGAAACAGACAGCAAAAAAGAGTTTGCATTTGTAGTTTTTTCCCCCTCATTAGCTGCAGCAAATCCACTGAAACATGACCAAATCCATTAAAACACGACTCCATTTTTAAAGCCAACCACACACAGTAAATCTTATTATACCTGCACATTCTCCAGTATTTACCAAACTCTATGAAGTGCAAGGGCATACCTAAACAATCCATTCAAATTACATCTAATAAGGTAGATAAAGTTGGTAAAAAAAATCCAAATAGATTACATTTGCATAGTCAACGTTGTGGTGAAGGAGCCATAAATCAAGAAATAAGTTTCAAATCCAATAAAACAGAATTCAAGGGAAACAGCTAAATACATGGTTGAACTCATTCACCTTCCAATGGCTGTGTCTTGAAACCTGCATACCGGTTGGCTGTGCATAGCCTTTTGTGGTGGTGACCTAGATATGCAGCATGTGACTACACTGTCCTTCATGCTTTGATCTACCACTGTTTGGCTGAGCATGCATGTGTGTTGTGCATCTGCAAGTCAGCCAATATTTCAGATTTTGAGCGTGCTTCAAAAGTAGTTTTAACACAAAGGAAGCAAGCGTATCTTATATAACTTTGAGTTTACTTACACTTCAAGTACAGTCAATCTTGTAATGCAAACCTGCCATACTGTATAGCCAAGTTGGTGATCTCAGTTTTCGCCATTGTAGTTAAGTTCTAATGCTTATTTATCAAACTGCCCCCTGCCTGCTAAGTGGCAGCGAAAGAGCCCCACTGCACTGATGAGATCTGCACTCGTCTTCTGTGAGCAAGCACCTGGTGTTAGATTGTGAACTATGATAAACGCTTAAGGGTCCCCGCTCAGGCTGCCAAAGTCCAATGAGTTGGATGCCGCTGACTAGTGAGGGTGCAGGCTGAGGAAAGGTTCATTCAGACCCAAATCATACTGCTGAAACAGGAATAGGTACCCCAGCCACCGCAAACCTCACCCGGCCCGAGTGGTTGAAAGGTAAAAGCAGCCTCAGCTTGATTCATCCAGACCATGACTTTAACATGTTTCACCCCTCCCTTGGGGCTTAATCATGGAGTGGGGTGGTGTGGAACATGTTGGAGTCATGCTTGGGATGAATTGAGCTGAGGCTGCTTTTGCCTTTCAAACACTCGGCCTGGGTGATGTGTGCGGTGATCGTGCTACCTCTACCTAGTTTTAGACTGCCAATACTTTCCAAAGCAATAGAGCCTCATAGAATCACAGATCTACTTCCCATATTTATGTCTGTTGTGCAGCAGAATATGGGAAGCTAATATGAAAACAAATTTAGGCACTTGCACTAACAGTAATAAAAAAAATAGATATAACATTTTTGATTATTGCATAATTTGGTTAATTGTGCTATACCTGCCCAGAGATTAGTAAATATATCACAGCTGTTGATTGCTTTGGATAGGGTCTTGATTCATCGGTGCTTATCTTAATAAGTTACCTTAGTGTGGCAACATAGTAATATGTTATGACATGACTAACAGGAACATTCTTTCCACTGCTAAAAGTATCAATTTATTGTATAGCAAGGCAATACAGTGGTTATGGCTTACTGTTTCTTTCTTATTGAATGTATTATTTCTCAATGTAAGTTTAATGTAAAATACACTACAATTTCCCACTACAATACATTTTTTTTCTTCTCTTTTTTGTCTTCTTGCCACCAATTGCTCCAAGTAAAAATGATTATCGAGCTAAGGCAAAAATTACTACATTAATAAATTCCCCCAACAATATATATACAGTGGGAGAGGGTCTGCCTGGTTAAAGCTTTATAGATACAATAACTATGCAGTGGGAGAGGGCCTGTCTGATCGGAGCTTTATAGATATAAATTAAAGCGGTAGTAAACCACAGTTAAAGAAAATAAAAATCCCCTGCAAGGCAATGTCATAATGTACTAGTATGCATTACATACTAGCACATTATGAGAGACTTACCTTAACCACTTCAATACCGGCCACTTTCCCCCCTTCCTACCCAGAACAATTTTCAGCTTTTAGCGCTGTCATACTTTGAATGACAATTGCGCGGTCGTGCGACGCTGTACCCAAACAACATTTTTATCATTTTATTCCCACAAATAGAGCTTTCTTTTGTTGGTATTTGATCACCACTGAGTTTTTTTATTTTTTGCTAAACAAATTAAAAAATTTGGGGGAAAAAAAAGTTTTCCTTTGTTTCTGTTATAAAATTTTGTTTTCTCCTTCACTGACGGGCACTGATGAGGCTGCACTAATGGGCACTGTAGAGGAGGCACTAATATGTAGAATTGATGGGCACTGATAGGCGGCACTGATATGCAGCACTGATGGGCACCAATAGGCGGCACTGATGGGCACTGATAGGTGGCACTGATGGGCACTAATAGATGGCACTGATGGGCACTAATAGATGGCACTGATAGGCAGCACTGATGAGGAGGTAACTGACAGTCATTACTGATGGGCATTGATTGGCATCTGTCAAGGGCACTGACAGGCGTTATTAATGGGAACTGATTGGCACTTTGATGGGCACTGATTGGCACTTTGGTGGGCACTGACTCTCATTTTGATGAGCACTGACTGGCAGCTGATGGGCACTGATTGGCAGCTGTGGTGGGCACCTCTGATGGGGGCTGCGCTGATAATCAATGTTCTGATTATCAGCACAACCCCCTCTGACAAGAGAGCCGATGATCGGCTCTCCAAGTCAGCGTGAACCGAGGAAAGCCATTTACCGGCACTTTCTGGTTCACGCTGTGATCAGCTATGATTGGTCACAGCTGATCACGTGGTAAAGAGCTTCCGTCACAAGCTCTTTACCACGATCAGAGATGCGGTGTGTCAGAGTGACACACCACACCACCGTTTGCCGCACTGCTCGCGGGAGCGCGATCGCGGGTTATCCTGCTGGACATCATATGATGTCTATTCAGGATAACTGAACCACTTCCCAGTCGTCATTCTGCATACGGTGGGCGGGAAGTGGTTAAAGTGATTGTAAACTTCACAAGTGGTAAAGTCCTCCTCTTCTTGGGTCCCTCTTCACTGCTCCTGGCCCGCCCCTCCTATCGTGTGCCCCAACAGCCAGCAGCTTCCTATGGGGGCACAGCTTAGACACTCGTGGACATCACTGGAGAGAGAAGGGGCCCAGGTAAGTAATTAGGGGGTGCTGGGGAGGCTGACATACACAAAGGTTTTTTATCTTAATGCATAGAATGCATTGAGATAAAGAAATTTCTGCCTTTACAACTAATTTAAAACAAAGCCCTCCAGCATCACAATGTCACCGCTGAGAGGGCTTCCATCTTCATCCGGTGTTCCTTCCGGGTCCATGGCCTCTGGCTACATGAGTGGCTGGGGCGCGATGACGTCACTTCCACGTATACACGTGGAAGCTGCCCTTTACAGTACAGGCTCTGAAGTTTGTCGGTGACATCAACGGCTGCATGCACTCTGAACAGTGCACGTTTAGGAGATATTCACAGTAACTACAGGTAAGCCTTATTACAGGCTTACCTGTAGGTAAAAGATTAAAACTTTTGTTTACTACTACTTGAAGAAGGAATACAGGCAGCACAGTAGCTTGGTGGTTAGCACATATCCCTTGTAGCAATGAGGTCTGAACGACACTCTGTCCTCCTTACCTCTACTACTAGCTATCACTTTTATTACTGTCTAATTACATTACCTTATGTGCCAGCATTTCTCCGTTCCACCAACCCAGACCTGCGCAGGGAGCAATATATATAATGACCCAACAGAGATCAGAATTCATACACTGCCCAGTTTATTTCCGGGTACAGCATATTTTATAGTATACAATCAAGATATAGCTGGACCCGTCCACCCATGGGTCATTACCAATCCAGGCCAGGCTAAACACCTCCCCATGCAAACACATATTACAGGCGGTCCCCTAGTTATGAACATCCGACTTATGAACGACTCCTACTTACAAACGGAGGGAGACCACAGGAAGTGAGAGGAAATCTCCCCATAGGAAGGGAAATTCACTCCTGTAAGAGTTATTATGTGAAAAAGGTGTCTCCATTGATGCTTTATCACCAAGGTTTGTTTCCACAACACCTCAAAATTTTCAAAATCCAATTATCATTGGGACAGGAAGTGATATGAAATCTTCTGAACAGAAACATAGACAGCAAAACAAACATTACAGGGGTGTTAACCCTTCCCTATGCTATCCAAAAAGCTTAAAAATATTTGTTTTGGCTGAAGCTACACTTAAAAAAAGTACCTGTTCCGACTTACAAACAAATTCGACTTATGAACAAACCTACAGTCCCTATCTTGTTTGTAACCCGGGGACCGCCTGTATTCATAACATATCTCGCCTGGCAATGTACAGACAGTTTTTTTTAACAGAAAACAGGTTATCACATCACTTTGTCCCAGACTCTAGCTTGTAGTTAAGACAAGACTGCAACAAGACTTCCTCTTTCTCTATAGACTACAGAAGCAATAATATTTTTAAAGGAGTATTCTAGCCTTAGGTTTCAATAATAGCACAAAACAGTATAAATATTAAGGGGGTTTTACAAGATTCTTTCAGGATTTGCTTCAAATCTTAGCCAGGACACTATCTACATGAAGTTTACTTCTTCTTCTTTTGTTTGTGTGGGGGTACACCAGTTTCTTCCCACACTCCAAAGACATGCTGATAGGTTCATTGTCTCCTGTCTGTCATCATTTACATGCCAGTCCCAAGTGCAAGCAATTGGGGGAAAGGATGAAGAAAGACCTGGCGAAAGACCTGGCAACATGTCTTGAAAACATTTGCCAATATATTTCTATGGAAAATATTCTCAAGTGTATTGTACATGGTGTCCAGAGAGCTGGTCAAGAAATGGATATGACTGAATTGATATACCGTATATACTCTTGTATAAGTCGACCCGTGTATAAGCCGACGCCCTACTTTTGCCCAAAAAATATGGGAAAACGTATTGACCCGCATATAAGTCTAGGGTGGGAAATGCAGCAGACAGAACACAGGGACAGGGAGCCAAAACACAGGGATTTTAGCCAGGACACAGGGATATGAGCCAGGACACAGGGATATTAACCAGGACACAGGGATATTAGCCAGGACACAGGGATATTAGCCAGGACACAGGGATATGAGCCAGGACACAGGGATATTAGCCAGGACACAGAGACTGTAGCCAGAACACATAAGGAATGAGTAAGGCAGTTTCACATTAAACAGAGCTGTGCTGCTTCTAAGAGCCGTTCTGTGCTGTGTAACTGTGACTAATCACCTTGGAATGTAGAGAATGCTGAGAGAGAGCTGCAGCTCTTCACTGAGATCAGGAGGTGGGCAGGACTGAACAGCTAACATCAGCTTGTCCCTGATCACCCACAGACACTGACTCGAGTATAAGCCGAGGGGGGTCTTTTTCAGCACAAAAAATGTGCTGAAAAACTCAGCTTATACCCGAGTATATACGGTATATCCATTCAGTGAGGGTCTAATTGGTGTTAGGCCAGCTTTATTTAGAAGATTGTGCAAAGAGCTGTGTAACTACCCACAGTAGGTGTGTAATAATATGAGTGAGCGCTCCAAACAAGCAAAAAAAAAAAAGCAGCTAGCACAAAGTAAGGTAAATAGCCAACCTTTTATGCAGATATAAAAATATATCATATAATAAGTAATATAAATAAATATAATAATAAATATTTCATTTTTGCACGCTATTATATGTATGTAGAATTTCCAAGCTCTGCACTGTCACTTTTTATAACTACCCACGTTAACCTATCATATTTAAGGCTACTAAAATGATGAACAATGAAATTGTTCCTTGGTTGCACTTCACCTCAGTCTCACCTTATAGATCTAAAACAGAAATGAAGCCATCCCTCTGTGTACTGGTAGCACCTCACACACCTGCTCTTCTCTCTCCTCTTGCAGTGTTCTCAGACACTCTGTGGATGCCACCTATGAAGATCAAGGACCCAGGCCAGGATTCCGTATGGAGATGTCCATCTTTTATGTAGTTTACTTTGTAGTCTTTCCTTTTTTCTTTGTCAACATTTTTGTAGCCTTGATCATCATCACTTTCCAGGAACAGGGTGACAAAATGATGGAGGAGTACAGCCTGGAGAAAAATGAGGTAATGTAAACACCTTAAAGGGAAATTATAGGGGTTTTTGCATATGTTTCTATATATATTATGTGCAAATCTAAAGAAAAAAACCCTAGTTTTTACATGTATCACTTGTCTTAGATGTTTTGCTTAAAAAAAAACAAAAAAAATAGCTTCAGCTCTGATTACACACCCACCTAAATGACTCAAGAGGAGTGGCTCCACCCCTTCCCCTATATGGGGCTAGAGAGATACAGTCTGAAAGAAAACAACTTCTGCTGTGTATTACTGTTTATTTGTAAGATAAAAATTTCATTTAAGAAAGGAAAATAAAACGATTAAAAAAGCATTTAGAATAAAATTATCCCCCAAACCCCTAAACACATTTATATGAACAGTCACACTCCATGCTATAAGTAAAAAAACTAGGCTTCAGGCAAACAATTGAATAAACAGATGAAATACATATAAGTCAGCTGTTTTACCCATTTAATATTATGCAGGACATTATTATTATTATGCAGGACTTATAAAGCGCCCACAGTTTGCACAGCACTTTACAAACTAACAGGTTATATTACAGGTACAATATGCCCCTTTAAAGGTTGGTGGTCAGTGTTTTGTGCCCCCTTCAATGTTGGTGTTTAATGCCCAATGACATTCATGGTCAGTATGCCCCTTTAAGACCCATATGCCCCCGGTGTGTCCACTTGCTGTGCTTCTTGGTGTGCATTGCCCCCCCCCCCCCCTCATCCTTGCTGATCAATGTGCCCTACCATCATTGGTGGGCAGTCGGAGCAGTTTTACTCAAAGAACCAGGCAGGAGGAGAAGCCTCAGCTGCTTAAGTATGAAGAGGATTTTGAGGATAGGGGGCAGTGGAGGAAGGGGTGGGCACAAATATGTAAACACAAACTGTGTTTGCATTTGTGATCACTGCGATCGGCACTAAAGCAATCACAGGGCACAGAGCCACTATGCCTTTTGTCTGTGATGCAAGCTTCATCCCAAACATTTAATGCACACACTGGTTGCCCATGCCTTATTTCTGCTGTGCTGTTTAAAATCAGGTATATCTCCATTCACTATGTTTAAGTGGAGGAATTACCATATACAGTAGTATATTGATGGTACCCAGGGGGCATCATCCCTGAGAATATATCCAACAGTACCACAGATTAATAATATGGAACTTTACTTATGCCAGCCAGGATCTCATGTATACACACAGATTTATTAACTCAGTTAAAACTGTATTATATTTTTTTAAAGACAAAATTGTATATCTCAAATAATGTGTGAAGGAAAAGACATTCACATTATATCAGATAAAAACAACATGGCAATAATGCTTCCAGTGGTATAACACAATATGAGACAAACAAAGCAAATAAAAAAATACAAAATAACAAAATATATTTAAACTACACCTACAATAACAAAGTCTAATAATAAGTCCAATAATAAAAAAAAAATCAAAATCGGTAAAGGAAATGTCATGGACAGTTTTTATATTGATGTTTATTTTTTTGATTATTGGATTCATATTATTAGACTTTGCTATTTTTGGTTTAGTTTGATTATATTTTGTGATTTTGTATTTTTGATGATTTGGTTTGTATTTTAGAAAATGTACTCATTTAATGGTTAAGCCAGATAAATTGGTTTCCAAGGTCCTGGAGAAGCGGCCTCATCCATGAATCGCATAGACAAAGGAGAGCTATTATTATCTCATATTAGGCCACATATTGTCACAGCCCCTTGAAACATTGTTGTCTTGTTGTTTTTATTTAGGATTATTGTGAATACCTTTTCCTTCATAAATTTTATGAAATAAACAATTTTGTCTTTAATAAAAATATAATATGGTTTTAATTGAGTTTATGAATTTGGGATCCCAGTTGGCATACATCTCATTAATTAATGAATGAATTAATTAATTTATAAACAGCACTCCAGAAATAAATGTCAACTTCCCCACTTTTTATAATATATGGTAGAAGGGAGGTGGTTCATTGTGGGCGAGGTGGTTCTAAAATTTCACTGGGGTATTATAAATGGCCAAATGCAATTACTTCATAGGCTAGTTCTTCATTAAAATGTGATATTTTTTTTCTTATATTTTTTACTGTGCTCCATTGATTAATTTAGTTTTCCTATTTGCTCTTTTCACATTTTACAGAGAGCCTGCATCGATTTTGCTATAAGTGCCAAGCCCCTGACTCGCCATATGCCGCAAAACAAGCAAAGTTTTCAGTATCGAATGTGGCAATTTGTTGTATCACCACCTTTTGAGTACACAATTATGGCACTGATTGCCCTAAATACCATTGTGTTAATGATGAAGGTAAGAAAAGGCAATCCAACAATTATTAGGCTTTGTTAAATAAACTGTATGGCATGACTACCATAGTTACAGGGGTTGCATTGCAGTGGCTTCAACTTTAAGGCTCGGTTCACATATATGCAAATTATATGTGTTTTTAACTGCATTTGATTCGTATAGCATGTGAATCAGACCGGCTTTCAATTGGGCACACATGTCCGGGGCGGCCACGATCCATTTCTAAACAGGGTCCTTTGCCATTTTGGGTTCGGTTTAGGGACAAATTCAAGTAAAAATTTGTATCTGAACCGCACCTTAACTGGTGAACAAAAATGCACTGGACTCCGGACTGCAATCCGCAGCCGGACATGTGTGAACCCAGCCTTAAGGAGATCTTTGCTGGTTTTCTGTCTTGTAAGCCACACATATAAAAATCTCACGTGACTGCTAGCTAACTCACCAGCCTCCTCTATGCTAACTTTTATTGTGATCTCGAGATTTCAAATTGCTGCACATGTCAACAACCAAGTGCCCACCTATTGTGTTGCATGTTCATGTGTAGGTTATTGTGACGACACTTGATTGCCTAAAAAACAAAACAAGATGAGGTTGGTGTGATTACCTGCAGCAATATGTGACCAATCTTGGGGGGATTTTGATTGATTGCTCTTCTCATACAACTGGAAATAACCAATGTATAGTTCAGACTTTTGTCTGGGATCTATAGTTAAACATTCTTATGCATGGGAAGAATTCTAGTGCTGAAGCTTGTAGCATAGAAAAAGGACGATGCGCTCCATGCTTACCAACAACTTCTGAGCAGCTCTGTATGTGTCCTTAAACAGCTGAATGGTGGGACTGAACCCAGGGTCCTCAGCAATGCTGTATACATACTTTATAACTATTGATCCCATGTGCAAATCCTGCCAACTGTCTCTTTTCATGCCTTTAAAAGTTTAAAACTGAAAACTTTAAAGAAAATACATGTTATAATACTCATCATCTTTTCAACTGCACCATTAAAGCAAGCTATGTCATTATTGAGGCCATGGAGAACGTAGACTAAGCTCATCACTTTCTCCAGGGGTGCCCATTATTCCCTATCGCTATACAGGCCACATATGCACCTTATATATGCAGCCAAGACTGGAAAGGATAAGTACACGAGGTACCATGTACAGCAGCAGCAAAGCTACAGACAGCAATTCTGTATTTGCACAGTATATGCTATGAGTAGATAAAACGATAGTTATCATTTTAACCTTCTTCTAGCCTAAAATCACACCCAACATAGAGCAGCAAAGTCACATACATGACAAACATCTCACTAGTATAGAGACATTTCCATTTTTATTTTTAATTACTGGTTTCTCCTGCACCACAGAGATTGTTTGATTGATTTCCGAACATAATACACAAAATAGATAGATATTCTCAGAAATTTTACATAAGTAGTTGACTATTAAACTTATTTAAAAGTAGAACACATATTGACTATTTACTGTCTTTTCTTTAGTTTCATGGGTATTCTAATACGTATGAACAAGTGCTAAAGACATTCAACATCGTCTTCACCTCCCTCTTCTCTTTGGAGTGTATACTGAAAATCATGGCTTTTGGGGCTTTGGTAAGTTTTGCTATCGATCAGTCTTATTTTGTGTAGTTAGTCAGTGTGCAGCAGACTGTGTACTGCAGTAGGGAAGGAAAAGACACAAGTAGGCAACACCATTGTCTATTTTCTTTGTCAATTACAATAGTTTTGGTGTGTTTTGTAAATGTGAGTTTCAAGTCTTGTTTTTATCCTGGCAAGAACTATTCTATTTAAGGCCCATTAGTACTGTATTAATAAAAAGTATTCTATGAACAAAGGAGTAGGGGTCATAGACGTTCTAATAGGCCTTAACAGTAACAAATACTGTAGAAGTATCATGGTTTGTGCGACACCTTGCTATTTGGGTGTTACTAAGGCAGGTTGGGGTAACAGTATAGATGACAAAGCATCATTGTAAACTATACTAAACTCCTTTACAGCCTCAGCACTTTACAGTATATGTAACTATGTACAGACTGTATGTAAAATAGTTTGAGCTTATAGATAAGGAAACACTGCTTGGTTGAAAAAACTACCATTGCACATCTAAAACGCTGTAAAACCTGAATAAACGTGTAAGGCTACAATAGCTGACCTCTTGTGAAAATGCAAGTTGCCTTACTGTCTTCAGCTTTTTACTTGTTAAAACACTGACCTGAAGCAAGCATGCCGATGAGGAAGATAAAAGCCAGAACTAATATGCACACTTCTAACTAGGGCTGGCCATACATTATACAATTTTCTTATTCAATGTTCCTTTGCATTTACCAAAACCATATAATATGAGGTCAAACCTAAACACTTTCAATGTGTATGCAGTCAAGCAGGCCCTTGCACTACATGCATTTACCACTACATGGTAAAACTAAAGAAACTTGAATAAGAAAATTGTATAGTGTATGGTCAGCCTAACTAGAGGAAAAGGCCAGTAACAAAAACCAACAAGCCTCCTTATAGATTTCCCTATAAATCCAGCTATGTTGTCTATGCAAGCTGACAAAGGAGTTTTTGTGCAAACTGTGTGTCAAACACTGATTTTGGCAAGAGCATGAGAGAAATGGTGCTATAAAAAAAGAAAACTGAAGTACAAGGTAAACGCTGGAGACCAGGTGCTCACATCAATGTATCAGAATAAACTGTCTCAGGAACTCACATATTGTCACAGACCAGGGTACAAGAACGAGCAAGACCAGTGATGCATAAGGTATCGCTGCCCATCAGGTGTCCTCAGAAAGCATGCTGGGACAATGGTCTCTGTACAAGTTATGGATTATTTGCTTTGTACATAGAAGGCTTGTTTATTTTAATATCTAATATTCAAAAAAATGCAGACCATTGCAGAAATATGTACAAGAGAAATATTTACAAAAAACAAGAAAGAAAATGACATAGAAAAATTCTGGCTAATGGCTAAAAATATATATCACTTGGGCAGCATCATTTTAATCTGTTGATAGGAGCACATCGAGCAGTCAAGTAACTGTCTTGTACAGAACGTGCCCCAGATGAATTACACTGTTAATATCCATGCTACTTAATTTTATAGAGATAGCTATATGGGGTGGACTCTTCCCCTTTGGCCAATCACCTTTGGATGTGGTAAAAGTTCTTGCCTCTGAAGTGGCTGTAGGCTATATAGACCAACCAGATCTGATGGCTGGGTTGAAATTAAGATTTCCAGCACCTCTGGTCAACTCCATGCCCAAGAGAGTTAAGGCAATGCTGGAAAATAATGGTGGCCACACAAAATATTGACACTTTGGGCCCAATTTGGACATTTTCACTTAGGGGTGTACTCACTTTTGTTGCCAGTGGTTTAGACATTAATGGCTGTGTTGAGCTATTTTGAGGGGACAGCAAATTTACACTGTTATACAAGCTGTACACTCACTACTTTACATTGTAGCAAAGTGGCATTTCTTCAGTGTTGTCACATGAAAAGATATAATAAAATATTTACAAAAATGGGAGGGGTGTACTCACTTTTGTGAGATACTGTATAGATTGAAGTCAGAACCTGTCAATGCAAGTACTAAAAGCATGACAGTCAAGCAACCATAATATTCAAGTTGAGGGGTCAGCAATGGGAGCCTACATACTCCCCTCACGTTTACTTTATGCCTTGCCCCAATATGTTCACCCTAGCCTAGTGTTCCTGTGATAAGAGAGACAGTGGTGGAGCCTAACTAGGGCTGAAATAGGCTTTAAATGTCACACTTCAAAAATACACTAAAATCTTCCCTAGCACAAGTATGATATCCACATCCTACCACACCCACTCTCTAGTAGTGTGTTTAGTACAAAAGGTTTTACTTACATATAAATATTTGTTGTCTACATGCTTGCTTTTATGCACTCTGGTGCAGCCATTATGAATATGAAAGAAATATGTGGGTATCATGCTGTCCCTACTGTATTTTCCACAATAATGTAGCATACATTAGAAAATTATAAGTAGAAGCATAGTCAAAGTAATTTTCCCCCATGCTGCCTGTTGCGAGCTAAACCTAAAATGCTTCAATGTCACCCAAAGCATTCAGGTCTGAGAGTCCAGTGATTCCCCTCTACTTCTTCCCTAACAGTATGAATAACAGACTGCAAACTGGTTGCCTCTACCTCTCTTAGTACTGCTCCTTCAGGCTATTGTGTTAGAGCAGGGAATCACCAGCCTATTGGCTCTAAAGGAAGAGTTTTCCTGGTAACAGGCAATTATTTGGTCATTATTTTTAGGTTTTCCTGGTCACCTTCTGACTTTAGACTGCTTCATAGCAACTCCTTTCACCGAACTAGACCTTAAAGTGGTTGTAAACCTCAGACATGAAATATGAACAAAGCATATCCCTTTATAGTGTGTACTCGTCTCAATCCAGAGCACTAACGTTGGCTACACACTATACAATTTTCTTTAACTTGTTTCCTTTAGATTTACCAAAACCATATAATATGAGGACATGGCAATTTGTATGCAATCAGGCAAGCCCTTGCACTACATGGTTTTGGTAAATATAAAGGAAATCAAACCACAAAAGTTGCATAGTGTATATCCAGTTTTTGTGTCATTTCTGTCTGCTATCAGCATGAATCACTTCTGACAGGTTTTTCTGACACCAAGCTAAAAAAGGTGACAGGGGAGGGAGCAAAAGCTGATTGACAACCTCAGTATCTTCCCTCCAATCAGCCCTCAGAGCTCTCCCCACTGAGCTCTGCAGTGTGTAATTTCAGCTCTCCGCCCCCTGCCTTTTGACAGGTCAGACAAACTGCATTAATTCTGGACTTTGAATGGATGTAGAGAAGAGAAGACTGCCGATAAAAAGATACAACTTATGTAGGCCAATCACTTCACTTGGTATATGGAAGGGTTTACAACCATTTCATAGTGAACATGTTCCCATGCACAATAAAGTATTTACATATTCTGGAAAAACAGTAGAAGCTTTTTAAAACCTGCATTCCCCTCTGTAGCTATAAATATTATGTACAAAATGCATGTGACCTAGTAATTGATAGGAAAAGAGCTAAGAGCTCAGTGGCCCTGTTGTGAAATTTATATGAATTTCTACATAATATCTATAGCTACAGAGGGGAATGTGGACTGATTTTAAACTGGTTCTACTGTTTTGCCAGACGGGCGTATTAATCCCAATGCAGTATGACACTTGAGGTCATAGCAGACCAGATCAAAGTAGGGTACACAAAAAATTTGCCATCGTCTGTAACCCAATGGGGCCTATTGATCTTCCGATTGCTCACTAGTATTGCCAAAAGCAAATTTGTTTACAAATTTTATGAAATTATTTATTTTTTAATCTGGGCTAAAGCAAACCATTTCTAGTAAATCTGCAACCTGCAAACACACCAATTACGCTTGTAAGTCCTATTTATAAATGTCTTCACACAACACTCTACAACTTTCAATGATTCACATAGTTTTCCAATTAAATCCAATTGAGATATGTGTGAATCCTAAGTGCATGTTATGTGAAAACATTTATAAATATATCCCAGTGGTGTATTCTTTATTACAGTGAATGTTTCTGAATTCACTAAGGATTATACTGATGGACAGTTAAAGCCAACTGAACTGTGAATGTACATATAGCAAATTTAAATTGTGAACTTTTATTGAATTTCTAGGATAGTCCTTAGACAAACACAGGAAATGTGAAAATCTTAAATGTTAATGGCTTTATTGTGGTCTGTTCTAGAATTATTTTCGCGACGCTTGGAATGTCTTTGATTTTGTGACGGTTCTCGGCAGCATTACAGATATTGTAGTTACAGAGTTCTGGGTAAGTGCAAAATATGGTGGGTTGAATGTTATCCCTTGCAGAGCATCGGTGGGTCCGTTCTGAGCATAAGTGTGTGTCATTAAGCGGCTCATTGTGGCTGCCCTGTGTACTGATGTCTGCTCTTTAGAGAGTTGTGTGTATGATAGTGAGCTGTGGTGTGCTGACCTTTATTATATTATATTATAATATTTCAATAGGCTTGGGTCGTTTATATCACTACTGCACCTGGATTAATTTTACACTCACAGCGGTAAAGATTCATTTAAAAAAAATATGGGGGGGGTCCCACATCACCCAGTTTAGTTATTGGGTTTTGGCTTACATTTCAGAATTCAGTCAAAGTCAGTACAGTTTAAGTCCTAAACCTGCCCTTTCTTATCAGAATCCTTCAAACATCTCCCTCAATAGTTTTAAGGGTTTTTCACCTAAATGCAGTCCCATTCTCTAAATTGCCTTTTCTTCTTGTCTACTCTAGTAAACTTTAAACACTTCCCTCAACCTTCTCCTTTCACTGAGTTAATCTTCCATTTACCATTTGGAACTTTCCAACCCTTAAAAACTATCTCTTCGGATAATTAAGCCTTATATATTCTCTTTTGGTGACTAATCCAGTACAGCACACTGGGATTGATTTACTAAAACTGGAGAGTGCAAAACTTGGTACAACTCTGCATAGAAGCCAATCACCTTCCAAGTTTTTTTGGCAAAGCTTAATTGAACAAACTGAAGTTGGAAGCTGATTCGCTACCATGCAGACGTACACCACATTTTGTACTCTCTAGTTTTAGTAAATCAACCCCACTGCCATCTTGTGTGTATAGCTGACCAGTTACGTTGTCTCTTGTTTCTGCTCCTTACCTATCAAGACTGAAAAGCTCTCACTGTTGTATTTTGTTGTACTTCCATATATTTTGCTTTACACTTTTGTACTTTGTCATGGTAGATGGAGGTACTATACATATATACACAATATAAAAACATGCAATTGTATGGCAAATCATGTGTAGTAGTCATACCGATCTGGGCTTGTTCTATATTGATGAAGATCTTTCTCTATTTATCCAAGTAGCTTCTTCAGCTCTTATGACTGTCAGGAACAGACCCAGTATTTATATTCACATGCAGGGTCACTGATAAGGCAGTACAACTGGTCCTGTTGAACTGGGCCCAGGCCTCATCCACTAAACAGGAGGGCCCGGGCAGCTTTATTGTTAATTTCTGCCTAAATTAATGAATTGATTTTACTAGACCAAACCCCTGCTCATACTTGCTTGCCAAGGCTTAAAATACATTTCCCTGGGCCCCATCACATCAACAGAGGGGCCCATGAGGTGGGAGCAGAGGAGGGACTTTTTTTAACAATTTTCGGGGCGTAGGCAGATAAAGCCATTACCACTGTTCTGCTGCATCTCGGAGGGTTGAAGGCAAGGTTGTGGGGCCTCGTCAGGAAGTCTGCACAGGGCCCCATAATTTCTAACAGCGGCCCTGTTCACATGGGTTACCTTAAAATGACACTAAACAATATCTTTATTCTCCAAAAAACAATTCATACACATTCATTACTTAAAGTGGTTGTTAAGCTACTATATCCTTTTTCTATAATCCTCTCTGTTTCCTATTGCTGTGTGCCCTGTGTGTTTATTTTATTAAAAAAATACTGTCTATACCTGATTTCAGAGCGCCGCTAGGAGCTCACGTGACCGGCAGCCTCTCTCCATCTGACAGCTGTAGTGGGAGGGGCCGAGAATCCCCCGCTGACGTGAGTCCGGAGGAGAGGAGGAGGCCGGTCATGTGAGCTCCTAGCGGCGCTCTGAAATCAGGTATAGACGGCATTTTTTTATAAAACGGGCACAAAGTATTAGGAAACACAGAGGATTGTATAAAATTGTAAATGTTATTTTAGCTGCAGGAGTGGAGGGGTGGACACTGTCACTAGCTGACAGCCAGGGGGGAGAGGGGGAGAGGACGGGGTAAAGCAGAGACGAGAAAGCAGATGATGGAGGGACGTAAACTGACCACGGTGTCGGGGTTCAACAGCCATGATAAACCGTGGTTGGTTTACAGGGAGGGAGGGCAGAACCCGGCAGGATCAGTCAGGTATTTCAGGTGTTACAAGGGGCCAAATTACACAGCACAAGCGCTGTGCTGTCTAACATGCTTTAAAGGAACAGGATTCATTCTTTTTTTTTTTTTAGGGTGACAAACGCTTTAATGATTCTGTAATCTATTTTTTATTAGACTGTTCTTTATTGTGTTTTTCTGCCTGCTTGTAACATCCTGCGTAAGCTCCTGAATCTTTTCTCTTTCCCCATTCATTGGTTTGGAATCAGCAGTATATGTTAGCTGCAGTCATGGGCACTGCTCTATGCACACTACACATCCCATAGTCCATCACAGGAGCAAGCAAGAGAGGGTGACTACATTCCCACATACAGCGGGAACATAGAGAATGAACAAAGCCACCCTTTAACAGGAAGTCCGATCACAGTAGTAAAGAAAAGGAGTTAGGAAATTTGGAGGAGGCTGAGCACAATAGAAGAGACTTTTTGGAATAAAGGATTTTATTTCAAACCAGAGTTTATTGTCACTATAATCATATGGCCATGGGATGTGTCAAAATCTGCTTTGGAACATTCTATGGTGATTGGATTAAGGTGACTGAGTTATATATGTGGCTATAAATGTTCCTGACCAGTGGCAGCTCGTGCTCCATTTTTTTGGGGGGGGGGACAAACAAACCCCGCCCCCCCACCTGCCGCACTTACACCATCTAGGTCACGGGCAGCTTGGGTGGCTTCTCCTCCTGGCCAATCCAGTATTAAGACCATCTTCCTGTCCTGATTGGTCGGTAGGAGAAGCAGGAAGACAATAGCGAATGTTGATTCGCTAATGTCACAAGTGGGTGGACTGGGGACGCAGGGCGCGTACAAATCTATGCGTCCGGCGCCCCGCATGGAGATTATTGGCCGGCGCATGGAGATTAGGGGGGGCGGCACCCCTGCACCCCTTATGGACCGGCCTCCTTTGTTCCTGACACTCATTAGAAACAAAAAATGGGTTTGGGCAAGCAGTGAGATGTCTTCACAACAAGCCTAGCTGGCTGTGACTAACTACAATGGCCTAGATAAATGACAACCTTCACAGACATATTTGCAAAACATATAGAACAGTAAACAAGAAACAATAGGAAAGAGAGGCCTGCATGGTTTTAAATCAATTTTAGAAAGTAATGCATAAGTTTTTTTGTGGTTTGTTAATGGATGCTGCATACCCATAGTGTATTGCTATGTATGTGTGTATTGAATGCAATGTTTTGTCATATCAAATGAAGTATTAAAAAGTACCATATGTGATATTTATTAAATACAATGAGGTGAATTAATCAAAAGTGGAGCAGCCAAAATCTGGAACAGCTATTCATTGCAACCAATCTTTCTTCAGCTTGTGGGTAGGTGCAGCATGGTGCGGCGGACAGAAAACACAGAGTATAAGTGCAGTAACAGGAATATATTGTAACACAAATCCAGCAATACACAACAGACCTGGTGGCAAATCAACCCAACTGGAAGCACTCACAAGTTGTAACAGCGATGAGACAGTAGTTTGAAGACTCAGTCCTCGGTCACTCCGGTGCGACTTGTCATGTGATTTGATTTGCAATGGAAGTAGTCAAAGCGGTATGACTCTGATTTTGAGTAGTTCTTGCACTTATTTTTGCAAGTTCAGGTGTGACTTGCATAGATATCTGTGCATGAAGTTGCACAGATTTCTTACAGGTCACACCTGAAGTCGCACTGACATGCAACTTTGCAATCGTGCGGCTTCAAGTAAAGTCAGTTTTTACTGGAGAGCTTGAAAAGCTTGTTGTTGGGGTTCTTGCCACTGGGACTGGATTGAGAGTGACAGCCCCCCTTTCTTTTGGGTGGTAGGGCCGCTCAGCTCTAGGAAAAAGCACAGCTTAGTCATTTTTTGTCTTTGGAGGGTGCCAGTCCTGTACTGCTTGGACTTTGGCCAGGTCCAGGGAGCCCCAGCCCTCCCCCCGGCTTCCACAATGTGCCTCAGGTATTGGATTTTCTGATCCATTAAGTGGCATTTGCTGGGCTTAAGCTTCAACCCATACTGAGTTGAACGGTTTAACACCTGATGCAGATATTGGACATGATCCTTGAATATTTTGGAGAAAATTATGATATTGTCCATGTAGACTAACACACTCTCAGAATTGAAATCTCCCAAGCATCTCTCCATAAAGTAATGGAATGTACTGGGGACATTGCTCAGTCAGAGGGCATGCAATTAAATTTGAATAGTCCCAGAAGCGTGATAAAAACTTCTGGGACTTGCCAATAGCCACTTACCAGATCAAGAGTAGAGAAAAACTTGGCTTGACCCAGTCTATGAGCGACTCCTTCACCCTGGGCAACGGGTAGGCATCCCGGTGAGTACAGGCATTTAACTTGCGGTAATCCACCCAGAATTGCAGACTCCCATCCTTCTACTATACCAGGACAATGGGGACGGCTCATGGAATACAGCTCTCCTGTAGCATGTTCGCCACTTTTTAGCATGTTGCAAATCAAGTCCTTGACCTCTTGGCACAGGGCTGGAGGCATATGACGATATCACTCCCAAATGGGTGGAGCGTCCCCCCCGTATGGGTGGAGCGTCCCCCTGTATGAATCGGGTGCTTGATGGTCTCTGTGTAGCCATAGTCCTCAGGGCTGGTAGCAAAGACCAGCATGTGTTTCTTCAGTAGCTGATGAAGTAGCCACTGTTGGGGTAGGGGATAGTCCTGCAAAGGAATGGCCAGCTATTCCAGCATTAGTTTGTATTGCGGCTCATTCAGGGAGGTCATGGCTGCCTGTAATGGGGCGCAGGCAGCTTCTACCCCTGGCTTGCTCAGAGATGCAGTGGTGGGGCACCTTGTAAAGGTCTGCCACGGTGGTATGGTTAGGAAGTGGGATCTGAGAGGTCCCTAGATTGATAAGCTGAACCGACACCTTCCTTTTGTGGACCTTGGTAAGGTGCAGGCAACCAGCCACTCCCCTGGTGTCACTAGGTCTTTGTGGGGCTCCACTACCACTCTCACCATGGCCCCTTGCAGTTGTTTGTGAGCCCTGATGGGAAGGAACCTCTTGGAGGGCTGCCAGGAGTATCTTTTGCTTGGGGGGCATACTGACAACCCCCACCTGCTCAGGCTGATTTATCACTGCCCTCTGGTAGGCCTCATAGGCCCGAATCACGTTGAGCCAGACAGCTTGCAGACCACAGCCCCACACACACTGGCCTGTATGCTCAAACTTGGCTAGAAAGCGGGGTAAGTCCAAGTCTTTCAGAATGTTCATGCCCAGAATGATAGGTATTGCTGAGCTCACTTGGCTGCGAGTCACCATAATTCACCATGACCATGATTCCTACTCGCTCCACTACTTGGTCGTCTATCTGTATCTTCACCCAGGTAACACCTTCCACCAGGATGGGCAGGTTGTTGGCTGCCTTGAGGGACAGAGTAGAGGGGTCCAGCTGGTCCTGCATCCCTAACCACTGGGCGTTGAATTCGTACTGCATGATAGTGATCTCAGATCCTGTGTCGATTAGGCAAAGGACCTCATGCCCATTGACGAGGGTGTTCACCATTGGACTTGGTGTGACCATTTGTGATGGTCCCCAGCCTCTGATCTGATGGTACCTTGTGTTGACAGTCCCAGGGGTTGTCCCTCTGCCTCAGGAGCCACTAGTTTAACGTCAGCCTATGGTTGCTCTTGGCTTTGGGCCGACCACAATTCCTGGCTTCATGCCCAAAGCGGCCACACGTTCGGTCTTCATGCGAGTCCCTCCACCACAGATTCTTGCCCTTGGAGGGGTGTGCCGGCTCTTGTTTAAATGTGGACATATCTTGTTTCAAGGAAGCTATGTCTTGGGCAAGCTTCCTTATGGCCATCTGTAATAAGAAGGTGGGTTGTACTTTGATTCACTCCTGTAGGGCTCTTCTGACTGGCCTGGCCTTTATTTTCACCACAAATTGATCCTTCAGTAATTTGTAGTTATATTGGCACAGCTGTAAACATCCTTCTCTAGGCACTTCCACAGGTTCTGGAGTTTTACCACAAAGTGGGTGTGGCTTTTTGTCCTATGGACAAAGAACCTCCACCTTAACCAGTCCTCCTCTGGTAGCACCATCACAGCTCGGTGGGCGTCATCCTCCAGGGAGCTGATAGCCAGCTCTGCGATCAGCCAGGTGGGAACCTGATACAGGCAAGCAGTCCTCTTCAGCTACTTCTCCCACTCAACCATGATGGATCCCGCTGCTCTGTTCACACCTGCTGAAAAGAGGGTCATATCCTGCCAACTGCCACCAAGTGTGGGTAGGTGCAGTGTGATATGGCAGCCAGAAAACACACAGAGTCCAAGTGCAGTAACAGGAATATATTGTAACAGAAGTCCAGCAGTACACAACACACCCGGCAGGAAGGCAACTCGACCAGGAACACTCACAAGTTGTAACAGGCAAGGTAGCATTTTGAAGACTCAGAGGTGCCGACAGCGTTTGTCACAAGGAATGGAATGGGGCCTGGCTGGTCCATGCTTAAATAGGAAGGCTTCCAGTAAGGATGCCGTGTCCTTCAACTTTAAGTAATGTATAGAAGAGGCTGGCACTCCAGTGAATTGGCTATAGTCAAATGCTCTTTATGGAAAATCGTGTAATATAGTCAAGCAAAAATCCAGCACCTTTTAGGCTGTCATGCCTTACTCATGGCTCAAGGACTGATGGTTGAAACGTGTTGGCTCCTTACATGACTGTATTACACGATTTTCAATAAAGGGCATTTGACTATAGCCAATTCACTAGAGCGCCAGCTTTTTCTATACATTACTTGAAGATTAGAGATTTTTAGAGACCTACGAACTGGAAGCCTGTGTCTGCAAGCTGAGGATTATTAAGGAGGTAGTAGCTCTGTCCCACGTGCTTTTGTCCCTGCACTTTCCCTGCTCCTCTGGAACCTTTCCCTGACGATAAGCACTGTCCCTGACAGACAGGTGCACTGTCACTATAGTGCCACTCGCAAAAATGCACGCCAAATCTGGGAGCCAGGGTCCTAAATAGACTCAAGATAGCCACCAAAGTCACAGATAGCTGCCTCTCTGTGACCACGGAAACCATAGAGGAACTAAGTTCCTGTCGCTTTCTTCCCCCATCTGCATTGCCGCTGCGGATGAGCACCACCAGCAGTGTAGAAAATAGACTACACCTGCCTACAAGCTTGTTCAGTTAGGGCTAGCTTACACTAGCATTACTCTCTGAAGAGTGATTTGCATTTGAATCACTCTTCAGAGAACATTTGACAGGCATTGAAGAGACATTGAATGGGTAGCTTTCAGTGGGCAGTTCTGCACAATTAATGCAACAGCAGGGATAATTGACCTCCCCCTCCTTTGAAGTTGCCGCATAAGAGGGAGTGGTTGGGAGCTGTAAAACTGTATCTCAGCTGTGTGTTTTTACTGCCCCTCAAACACAATTGTAAAAGGCCCAAAAGTTTAAAAATGAAAATGAAAAGTAGATTGATTGCTATCCACAACTGCTTCAGATTCTGGCAGCTCCAGTTTTTATAAATTCCCCTGAGAATGTTACAAGAATGCAATGTTTGAATGCTATGATCCTCTGTGTGACAATACATGAAGGTATGCGGTTACATCCCATCTTACTGTGTTATGTTTACTTTTAGTGTTCTTTTAGAATCCGCATAAACAATGCAAGGTTGTGCTATATTAATCTACAATAATGTAAAGTGACAAAAATTCTTGCAGCCAACTTAGTGCTCTGCTGGAATATATGTGAATAATGCAGTGCTCCACTGGAAACTGCATGGAGTTCTGCCTGGAAGCTGTGAATAATCCAGCGCTGAGTTGAAATATATGTAGATACTTCAGTGCTTTTTAAGAATGTGTACTACATGTAATAGTGCTGTATGGGATGGATGTGTGAAAAATGCAGTGCTCTGCTAACACATATAGTGCAGTGCTCAGGCTTGACGAATAACTGAATATTGCTAGAGAAATAACTGAATATTGCAGGGCACTGTTAAATAAATATTGAAGCGCAGTGCTATATGAATAACTGAATATCACAGTGCACTACTGAATGAATCATTGAATATTGCAGTGCTCTCCTGAATGAATAACTGAATATTGCAGTGCACTACTAAATGAATAACTGAATATTGCAGTGCTCTGCCAGATGAATAACTGAATATTGCAGTGCTCTGCTGGATGAATAACTGAATATTGCAGTGCTCTGCTAGATGAATAACTGAATATTGCAGTGCACTGCTGGATAAATAACTGAATATTGCAGTGCTCTGTAAGATGAATAATTAAATATTGCAGTGCTCTGCTAGATGAATAACTGAATATTGCAGTGGTCTGCTAGATGAATAACTGAATATTGCAGTGCTCTGCTAAATGAATAACTGAATATTACAGTGCTCTGCTAGATGAATAACTGAATATTGCAATTTTCTGCTAAATGAATAACTGAATATTGCAGTGCACTGCTAGATGAATAATTAAATATTACAGTGCTCTGCTAGATGAATAACTGAATATCGCAGTGCTCTGCTGAATGAATTACTGAATATTGCAGTGCACTGCTAGATAAATAATTGAATATGTGTGTGAAAAAAAGCAGTGCTGAAGTATGGGTAAGTAATGAAGTGCTGTGTTGGAGTATGCTTGAATATGCGTGAAAAATGTTCTGCTGTACTGATGTACTTGTGAATATTGCAGTGCTCTGCTGGGATGTGTGTGCAAATAACGAGGTGCTGTTTTGTGAATATTGCAGTGCTGTGCTGGGATGTGTGTGCAAATAACGAGGTGCTGTTTTGTGAATATTGCAGTGCTGTGCTGGGATGTGTGTGCAAATAAGGAGGTGCTGTTTTGTGAATATTGCAGTGCTGTGCTGGGATGTGTGTGCAAATAACGAGGTGCTGTTTTGAAGTGTGTACGTACATAATGCAGTGCTGTGCTAGAATACTGGTAATGAATGCAGTGCTGTGCTAGCACATGTATGTAAACAATGCTGTGCTGTGCCAGAGTGTTGGTGATTAATGCAATGATATGCTAGAATATGTATGTATATGCATCGCTGCACTGGAGTATTAACAAATATTGCAGCGCTGTGCCGAAGTTTTGGTGCAATGGTGTGCTAGAATATGTAAATAATGTCGTTCTGAGCTGCAGTACTGCTGATTAGCACAGTGTTGTGCTGAAATGCGTGTGTAAGTAATGCAGTGCTGAAACGTGTGGATAATGTTCTCCTCTACTAGGATATATCCTGCCTCTGTTTAGCATGTGATGTTGGTGGAGAAAATGTGTGTTTGTATTGGTGGAACTGGTGCTCTGGCTGGGTGATGTGGGGGTGAATGGTTGAGTGCTCCAGTGAGTGGTACAGCCCTATGACTGGATGAAACAATGCTCTTTGAGGGTGGTCCAGTGCTGTGAATGGGTGGTACTATAGACAATCCGGTGCTCCTATTGGGTGGTACAGTGCTTAGTGGGGCTCCTTCTCTCCTATAATGATCAGTTTATCTCTGTCTTGTCTTTTTCATGTCTCTCTCTATCCCTCTGATATTTTGGCCCCCGGCAAAAAATAACTCATCCAATCAAAATGCACTATGAATCTCATGTGTCCATCCATGAAACTGGTCTGTGACTTCATGCCAACTACACCCCACCTCCCCCATATACCTAACAACCCTCACCCCCAACCCCACGCACAATTTCCTGCCGCAACCTCTTCCATCTACAACTGCATCGCAGAACCCGGTTGGTTTGTAATTTATGACCTAATGCATAAACATTAGCTACTGCATGTCAGAGGCTGTGCACTCCAATCCACCCCATCCCTTCACCCCTGACTCGTCTCTCTAAAAATCTAGTGTATTCCTAATACCAGGCATTAATCCTTAAAGCCTTACTACAGCGGCATTCAGTACATGACATGCCACTGCTTCCACCATGTCAGTCTGCTCTTACTAAACTTCATAAACCTTCACTCGGCATATCACTCTGCCTATTTGCCATCTGTAGACTGTGAAAAACTATATATTTGATTTTCTACATTTTTTTATTTTAAATCCAAGAGATGCCTGTACACATGCTGTTACCATAAGTAGTCATAGATGTCTCTTCTTTACTTCCCTATTATGCTGATTTCACTTTGTTACTAACTGTGGTACTAAAATTCATCCCCCAGAGGCCAACTTCCCCCACCATCCCAATGTCGACTAAGTGTGCTTTTATTGGCCACTGAAGCAGGAACCTTGCTGGATTCGTGTAACACTTGGGTGCTCCTGACAAGAGCAATACCTGACAGTGCACATGGCTGCTGTGCAAACCTGAGCCAACTTGATGTACAGTATACACTACACATACATGCCACAGTGCTTGTACTCACAAAATATGCTTTAATTACTGTGCCACATGCAAGAAGAGCCTCAAACACACACATAAACCTCAGCACAATCATTTTTATAAATGAAAACTCTTCTATTACATTTGCTTTTTTGCACACAGTCTTTAGACATAGAGCTAACATTAATCAAATACTTTTATCTGAACGAGAGTGCGTTCCCCCACGCACGAAGGCCACTGGTATGAAAACTTACCTTTTATTCAAATTATATAAATTGTATTGACTGTATGTATGCGTTTACTTCTAGGGAGGATTAGTGTTTATTGACTGGCAAATGGCATGATTTTTGTAGATAAAGTCACCAAAAGTAAAGAAAAAGAGAACCCTCCTATTGAATAAACATGACTTTAACAACTCCCAGCCTCAGTATTTAGGGTTTCTGGCAAGTCTGGATGTCCGCCGAAGGTACTGAGTCAGTCTGACCCTAAACCAAACTAGGCTATCCACTAGGAACTCATTCTGGTCTTGACTAGTATTTACTGTAGCCCATGTGATCAGAACCTCTCCTGAGTAAAAACTTGGGCATATACTCTAATATCAGCTTCAAAACTAAAGGGTTCCTCACAATCTAGGCTTATACTGTCAATAACTGGCTAGTCTGACTGTTCACTGAAGGTACTGAGTCTGTCTGACCCTGAACCAACCCAGGCTATCCACTAGGAATTCATACAGGACCAAAGGTAATACTACACTACCTCCAAAACTAAGGATCAACTGCTCCAGCTAAGAGAGTCACTTATTATAATCAACTTTGCCTAAAGCACAGGATTCCTGGGATCCTCACAATTGCTACCTGCCTGCCAATAAACTCAAAAAACACCCTCCCCACAGAACCATGCTTGCCTAACAAAAAAAAATGAGGTGCTTCCAAAAATACTATACATGTTTTGCTCCATCAGGAGTGAAAAGCTAACTGTGCACAAAATAAAATAGTGAAATAAAAGAAAATTAAGGGGTTCCAACTATCCCCACATGGTTGCAAATAATATATTTTTTTTATTTGCAACCATGTGGGGATAGTTTGGACCCCTCAATTTTCTTTTCTTTCACTATTTGATTTGGTGCACAGTTAGCTTTTCCCTCCTGATGAAGCTTATTATTTAAGCAAAACATGTAGAGTATTTTTGGGAACACCTTATTATTTTTTTGGGGGGCAAGCATGGTTTTGTGGGAAGGGTGTTTTTTGAGTTTATTGGCAGGCAGGTAACAATTATGAGGATCCTAGAAATCCTGTGCTTTAGGCAGAGCTTGTTATCATAAGTGACTCTCTTAGTTGGAGGAGTTGACCCTTAGCTTTGGAGGTAGTGTAGTATTACCTTTGGTCCAGGCAGGAACTAGAGATATGTTAGGTATTGACAGTAGTAGCCTAGACTGTGAGGAACCCTTTGGTATTGAGGCTGTTATGACAGTTTATGTCCGAGTTTATGCTCAGGAGGAGTTCTAATCACAGGAGGTACAGCAAATACTGGTAAAGACCTGTCTGAATTCCTAGTGGATAGCCTGGGTTGGTTTGAGGTCAAACATACTCAGTACTTTCAGTAGACAGCCAGACTACCCAGTCATTGACAGTATAAGTCTAGACTGTAAGGAACCCTTTAGTCTTGAGGCTGATATCACAGTGTATGTCCAAGTTTATACTCAGGAGGGGTTCTGATCACAGGAGCTACAGTACATACTAGTCAAGACCAGAATGATTTCCTAGTGGATAGCCTGGTTTGGTCTAGGGTCAGACTGATTCAGTAACTTCAGTGGACAGCAAGACTTGTCGGAATCCCTAGATACTGAGGCTGAGAGTTGTTCAAGTCATGTATATTCAGTAAAGGAGGGATTCTCTTTTTCTTTACTAACCTGTATCTAGAAAAATCATTACTCATGCCGTTTGCCAATCAATGAACATTAATCCTCCCTTGAAGTAAACACATACACACAGTCAATACATTTTATATAATTTGAATAAAAGCTAAGTTTTAATACCAGTGGCCTTGGTACGTGGGGTAACGCACCCTCGTTCAGTAAAAAGTATGTGATTGCCAGTATAGGTACTATTTCCTGGTACTTAACTACTTACAGTAGTTAGTAGAAATAGATAACATTAATCTAAGTCTACTATAAAGATGAACTTTATTGAAATAGTTTGGGACGTCTCAGCAACCAGCAATTGTTAAGGCATCGGGATGAAATTATTAAATGTAAATAGACTGTGCACTTTGGAAGTGCAGTTGCACTCATTTTCCCTAGAGTTTAGTGAATGTGATGAAGCTTCAGTTTGTAAAGAATACCCAACAAGGTGGAAGCATGGGCGTTCGCAGGTAGGGGCAAGGGGGGTCAAGTGCACCCCCCCAGAATTGGAAAAGGGTCTGCCGCGGCCATGGCAGACTTTTTTTCTGAGTCTGCTGAGTGACTGCTGGCTGCTGCTCTCTGATCGTCTGTCCCTCCCTCAACCCGGATCATACGGTGTGATGGCTCGGCCGCTTGGCTCCAGCCTCCAGTCCCTGTACAGTGCAGACTGTCAGATATAGATACGGCCGGTGTACACTCCACTGGAGTGGTGTAGAAATGCTTACGGAGGAGGAGGAATCAAGGAGGACTCATCGCTGCCTAGGCCTAGTCACAGGAAATCCTGAAGTCAAGTGGTATACCTTTCATCAGTGAAGAACCACAGGTAACAGCAGTTACATTAGGAGGAACATAATATATATTGGAATGTTGGAAGTGGAACAGCTATTGCTGGAAAGATCATATCATCTGCCCTGTCCTGTATACAGCTATATACACCTACCTACCTTCCTGTATTCCTCCATCATCACTGACTGCAGATATACATCATCTGTCCAGTATATAAAGCTGTATACATGACAGATTATGTATATCTGCAGTCAGTGATGATGGAGAAAGGTCTCTATATACAGGAAGGAAGGTGGGTGTATATATAGCTGTACATACCCATCTTCTTTCCTGTATATAGAGACTTTCCTCCATCATCACTGACTGCAGATAAACATCATCTGACCTGTATACAGCTATATACACCCACCTTCCTTCCTGTATATACTAATACCATCCACCCCCTCTATATACACATACTGTGCACCCTCCGTACTGTACAGGCCACATTTGATGGGCACAGTGAGGCTGCATATCATTGGCACAGTGAGGCTACAATTAATGGGCACATGCCTGTGCTGTATGTGATAATGACTAAGCACCTCCCCTTCATGACATTGTGAAAAAGGGGCAGAGAATGTGTGACCTTAAAATGATGCCCCCCACGAGAAAGATTCTGCGGACGCCCATGGGTGGAAGGAAAATAAAAAAGAACAAAAAATGAATATTTGCTTGCACATGATTGAATGATGGAAATCAGCAAAGCTTCACTACATTCATTCTGGGGAAAATGAGCACAAGTGCACTTCCAAAGTGCACAGTCTTTAGTGAACCCACCTCAATTTATATTATGGTCAGGAATATGTAATGTACAGCCAAGTGTATAGAATGTAGAGGTCAGAAGTATTTAACATACATGACTGTACAGAATGCAGTTTTCAGGTGTATATGTAACATATTGCAACCACAGAGAGCAGTGGTCGGGAATAATTAAGACAGCACAGAGTACAAAATAGTTCAAAATAAGGGGAGCCTAGCTCTTGTCATTTAGCACTGAAGCCGCTGAATTTGAACCCTGAGTAACAAAGTGAACCCAGGATCAGAGGGGAGCACAAAAGAGGCTTTGCTGGTTAGAAAACATAAAATCAGTTACCTTGTGTTACCCTCATTTAGCTAGCATTTTTACCATTTATAAGTGCACAGCATGTTAACCTTAATGTTATCATGCTAGCAAATTTGATATTGTAAAGCAAACCACAAAAAGTATCATATTTGTACAAGATATGTTACCTGCAATGTATTGTAATGTCCATTCAAGTTACTAAAGTATCCTTTGTATCCCTGTTCAAATGAAAGTAACACAACCAGGCCATTTCCCATTTGGCAAAATTGAATTTTTAATAGCATATTTAGAAAAAACAAGATTGGTGATCAGTATGATCTCAAATGTTTATTTCACTGCCCTGACATACGTGTCACATTTATCAGAAAGCTAAATTTATCCTTAAATACATCTATTTAAGTGTGAATCTTAATCATGCACATAATTTGATCCCATGTTGGTTCAATATAAAGCCAATGAAGTGGGAAAGAGTGACACTGATTTAATACAAAGTTATACGGAATACGTTTTCTTCCATTTTAAAATGTTAACTATTCAGCAAAGAGGCTGCCTTCATACTAGCAGATAGTAAACATACTATAGTAGCAGTATGTATTATTGAGGGTTATACAGCCCCAATTTCAATAACCTTCTCCTTGAGCCCAGCCTCTCTTTTTTTTCTGCCAGTACAAACGTTCTCAACTCTCCTTTCCTCCCTTCTTCCTCCTGAAATCCCTTGCAGTCTGATTACTGAATTCTGCATGCATGAACCTTTCCACCCCTTTAAGGATTTTGATTCTGCCTCTTGCTATGCATGCTGCACTGTCCCAGCCAAACACCAGGCAGCTTCTGGGGTAGCTCTAACCATGGCCACAACTATCACTAAGCCAGAACCATTGTTTACTTCATTGAGTTTTATAGCAACAATATATTCTGCAGAATTTAAAGAAGGACAATGACCCATTCATATCAGCACCTTTCCCAAGCATAGAATCGAATGTCCCTACCAGAGTTTGACAAACAAACAGTGAGTTTATGTGGAAGTGTTTTGTGGTAGAATCCCACAAAAGCATGGCAGAACATACAAACTCCAAGCCAGGCCTGATTTGGCAATTTGGCATCTTTCGGTTGTTGTACCCTTTACAAACTTTAGGTGGCCCTTTTTACCCTGTTTATAATATCAGTTCAGAAATATTATTGACAAAGCTAGGGTCTGGCCAAAATACGAATCTCTAAGCCAGAGTGCTGCCAGCGTTCTCACCCTTTTATTTTTGATTAAAGAGGTAGTAAACCCATCCATTTAACAGTGTAAAAACCAGTTACATTTCTGGCACGTGCCGGAAATGTAACACTCCCATTGGTTGTGCTCTAAACCAAACTGTCAAACCATCCAATGGCTGGTGTCATAGCTGATCACATGTGCAGCATCATGGCAGTTATAGATTAAAAAGAGGCGAAGATGGCAGCTTCCTTGGCTGAAAATGATAGGAGGGTTTACTACCACTTTAAATATCAAGCAGGCTTTACAGTAAAGAACTTTTAATATCAGAATATTGTGACAATATTGTAAATGAGACATAAAGTAGGGGGACTTCTAATGAACTGGGCAACTTAGCAAAAAAAAAAAAGCTTAGAGAGGTCCTAACATTTTCCCACTCAACTAAAACATGTATTAATGCTATCATGTCCCTGTTAGCTCCATTCTTTTCACTTTATGTTCCACATAGAACATTATTACTGTGACAGGGAGTGAAGGTAAATCACCCTGGTGAGGGAACAGAGGCTTAAACTCTTCTTTACTATGTCCAAAGCTAATAAAAAAAAATAAAAAATGTTTTGCAGGAGTTGGGCTTTAACTAGTGAGTTCACTATGGGGATGATTTACCAAAGGCAAGTAGACTGTGCACTTTGCAAGGACCTTTGCTCCAGAGCTTAGTAAATGAGGTGAAGCTTCAGTTTGCAAAGAATACCTAATCAAGGAAAATAAAAAACAGCATGTTTGCTTGCATATTATTGAATGATGGAAATCAGCAGAGCTCTCTTTCATTTACTAAGCTCTGGAGCAAATGCCCTTGCAGAGTGCAACAGTCTATTTGCCTTTCGTAAATTCACCCCAAAGTCTGACAAAAACATACAGTGGGTAGAATAATTTTTGATCCCCTGAAGATTTTGTAAGTTTGCCCACTTACAAACAAATGAAGGGTTTATAGTTTTCTTTTTATCATAGACTTATTTTAAATGATTGAGACAGAATATCAACCAAAAATCCAGAAAGAACACATGATACAAATGTTATGAATTGAGTTGCAGTTCAGTGAGTAAAGGCTCTTCTTCTGTGGTACACAGATTAGTCCTGTCAATTTAAGACGGTGCTCCTAACGACAACTTGTTATGTGTATGACAGACATCTGTCCACAGAATCTCTTTCTTCCATTCAAACCTCCCCATCATGGACAAGACCAAAGAGCTGTCAAAGGACATCAGGGACAAGATTATAGACCTGCACAAGGCTGGAATGGGCTACAAGACCATCAGCAAGAAGCTTGGTGAGAAGGAGACAACTGTTGGAGAGATTATTTGCAAATGGAAGAAATACAAGATAACCAACAATCACCCTCGATCTGGAGCTCCATGGAAGATTTGCCTCATGGATGATCATGAGAAAAGTGAGGGATCAGCCCAGAACTACATGGGGGACCACAGTCACCAAACAAACCATTGGTAATCCTGCAGCACCCGCAAGGTTCCCCTCCTCAAGAAAGTAAGGAGGAGGAAACATTATGCTTTGGGGCTGTTACTCTGCTAAAGGTACACTCTGACTTTGCCGCATTGAGGGGCCAATGGACGGGGCCATGTATTACTGAATCTTGGATGAGAACCTTCTTCCCTCAGCCAGAACACTGAAGATGGGTCGTGGATGGGCCTTCCAGCATGACAATGATCCAAAACACACTGCCAAGGCAACAAAGAAGTGGCTCAAGAAGAAGCGCATTAAAGTCATGGAGTAGCCCAGCCAGTCTCTAGACCTTAATCTTATAGAAAATTTATGGAGGGAGCTGAAATGTCAAGTTGGTAAGCAACAGTCAAGAAACCTTAAGGATTTAGAGAAGATCTGTAAAGAAGAGTGGACCAAAATCCCTCCTGAGATGTGTGCAAATCTGGTAACTACAAGAAACATCTTATCTCTGTGCTTGCCAACAATGGTTTTTCCACCAAGTACTAAGCCATGTTTTGCTTGGGGATCAAATACTTATTTTACTGCAACTCAATTTATAACATTTGTAATGTATCATGTGTTTTTCTAGATTTTTGGTTGATATTCTGTCTCTATCATTTAAAATACACCTATGATAAAAATTATAGACCCTTCATTTCTTTATTTATTAAAGAGGAGGTCCGCCCACCCCTTTAAAAATTAAAAGTCAGCAGCTACACATACTGTAGCTGCTGACTTTTAACATTAGGACACTTACCTGTCCTGTAGTAAAGCGATTTCGGCAGAGCAGCTGATGTTTCCATCAGCTGTCAGGTGCTGCCACCGCCATTGCCATTAAGGGTACCCGGCAGTGTAGCCTTTCGGTTTCACAGCCAGGTCCCTACTGCACATGCGCGCTGCGTTCTCTCACTGAGCTGCTGACATACTTTGCCGCAGCCTGGTCTCCCGGAAGTGGGGCCAGGGTACCTGTAAAAGACAGGTATCCACTCTGCCCCCCCGCCCCAAAAGGTGTTAAATGTGGCACCTGGGGGGGGAGGAGTCAGATAAGTGGAAGTTCCACTTTTGGGTGGAACTTCGCTTTAAGGTATGAACATGCACTACAGACATGGATTTAGGCTTGGTTCACACTGCCACGACTTGGGATCCAACTTGTGAGACCCCAAGGCGCATGACATGTGAAATCCCATGTTAGTCAATGAGAGCTGTGTTAAAGTGGTTATTAAGCCACTGTGTTGTCTTTATATAATCCTCTGTGGTTAATAATGATAGGTACCCTGGTGTCTGTGTTTTATAAAAAAAATTCCGTTCTTTACCTGATTTCAGAGTGGTGCTCGGCGCTCATGTGACCGACCGCCTCTCCCCGCTCTCCATCTGACAGTTACAGCGGGAGGGGCTGAGAATCCCCCACTGAAGTCAGTCGGCAAGAGAGGAGGAGAGAGGCGGCCGGTCATGTGAGCGATGAGCGGCGCTCGGAAATCGAGTATAGACAGCATTTTTGTTCATAAAACAGACACTGGGGCACCTAACATTATTAACCAAAGAGGATTATATGAAAATTTGAAAGTAATTTCAGCAGCAGGAGTGGAGGGGCGGGCACTCTCACTAGCTGACAGTCAGGGCTCGTTTACACTTGCTTCGGCTTCAACGCACATTAAAGCCCCTACTGCTTCAACAAGCTTTTATGATGTGTTTTTGAGGCTTCGTTGGTGCTTCGATGAAGCTTCAGTGGTGCTTCGATGATGCTCTTTTGAAGCTTTGTTGAAGCTTGGCTGATTCCCTCTGTGTTTGTTGATATCTTACACCTGCAATTTCTCTAAAACAAAGCGAAGCTAAAGCTAAATTAAAGCCTCTGAAAAGCCTCTGAAAAGCCTCAGGTGATTCAAGCGAGATTCAAACAAGCTTTGTCATAGACTTCTATAAAGGCGTTGAAGAGACTTTGAAGCCTGGCTAAAGCTACATGGGGTATAATTTTTGATGCTAAGCTGAAGCGAAGCAAAGTTAACCATTTTATTTAATGACAGATGCTTTGACTGGCGTTAAGGGAGCTTTAACAAAGCGTGTCTGATGTCCTGTGTTGAAGCAAGTGTAAACTAGCCCTCAGGGAGGGAGGAGAGGAGGACAGAGGAGAGCTGCGGATGTGGAGGCACTTGAATTGACTACGGTGTCAGGGCTCAGCAGCCATGATAAACAGTGGTCATTTTACAGGGGGGAGGGCAGAACCAAGCAGGATCAACCACGTATTTCAGATGATACAAGGGCCAAATTACACAGCACAAGGTTAACAAACGCTTTAATTAGCACTACTGAAGTCGCTCCAGCTTTATAAAAGTGTCCTGTACTACTTCAGGGCGACTTCTATCTGACTTGTGCCCATAGACTTTAATGGAAGTCGTCTTCAAGTAGGATCCTCATCTATATTGATTAGTTTTGGATCTGACATTACAAGAAGATTACACAGGCATTCCCTGCGGTGTAGCCCCTCCCTCGATTCAAAGTTGGATCAAAGTAGTACTCAAGTCGCCTGCAAATCGCCAAGAAGTCGCCTGGCAAAGTCACACCATAAGTTGCATGACTTTCAGGCCGCAGTAGTGTGAACTGAGCCTAAGGCTGGGTTCACACTATTACAAATTGGATGCGGATTTCCCTGAATCCAATTTGCATGTCAGGAGATTGTGACCAGTTCTCTATGGGGCCGGTTCACACAGCACCGGTGCGGCTCCGGTGTGAATTTCACAGGAGTCCTGTGCATTTTCTGGTCCATTTCAGGTCCAAATTCAGCCAAAAATTCGGAACGGAATCGGACCTGAAACGGTGAACGGGGACGCACCGGACCCCTGCTGTGAGCCGCTCCTTGCGGCAGTGTGAACCCAGCCTTAGCCGCTGTGATATATAACTTACATATTGGAACGGCTAAATCTGTGTCTGTAGTGCATGTTCAAATCTTAGTACTATAAATAACATGTTATTCGATCTTCTACTCAAGGAGTATGTAATAAGTATGAAAATTCTAGAGAAATGCTTAAATAATGCATTACAATTTAACTAAACTCATTCGATTTTAGTAGACTAAAATGATTTTAGTCAACTACAATGTACTGGATATTTTAGTCGACTCAAACTAAAACAATTCAGATGGCTAAAATCGGCTAAAACTAAAATGGCATTTTAGTCAAAAGACTATGACTAAAACTAAATGGAAATTTGACATCAAATTTAACCCTGGTCATTAGCTTTTTTTTGCCAGAGATTGAACCAGATAGAAGATTACGCAGAAATAATAGCTAATATTCTTTTCCAAACAGATAGCAGAGCAATAAGTCCAACTGTAGTGAAGGTTTTTCCATGCAGCTCATATACCTGTGGCAAGGTTAAGTTGGCCGTACATGGCTCAGTTTTTTATTTTTGTTCAGCCAGCAGACTGAATGAAAAAACTGAACTGATTCCCTCATCTGCACATTCAAGGTGGATGTGGGAATCCTCCCCACTGTGTCATTGTATTCTGACAGTGGGACTCTTCTGCTGTCAGAATACACTGATCAGTTCTGCAGCTCATTGACTGCATGTGCTGATTGAGGCAAAATTCTCGAACAAGCCCATTCGCGAGAAGTCGATCATTAGATTGACTTCTCATGAACAGGAACGGCAATAGATGGATCAAACTTCATCTGGTCCTTGCTGAACCAGACAATTTTTGATACATCTATGGCCATCTTTAGTAACTCTAGTGGCTTTCTAATCTACAATCTTTAACCTTTCCTGGAAAAGCCAAGGTAGATGATCATTAAATTGCTTCCCTATCACTCTCATGCACTTAGAATACATCACTGTGGGCCTAGTGGCAATACTTGTTTTATTTGCATGCATTTTCCACTCTAGTTGATGGCCATTCAGTCCTGCACTGACCCCAGAAGCACCTGCTTTTTTTGGGACTTACATACAACGGATCCCTCACCATTTAAGAGTAATGTAACACAAGAAAGAGGAGCGCCTGAAAATGCTTATAAGAGGGTTTCTTTGCAGCAACTCTGCTAAAAAGAATGTGCTTCTACTAGTAGAATCTCTTTTTTCTTCCGGGGATCCGTTCCATGTGCGAGTGTAGAGGGCTCACATAAACGATGTGCTGTGTCCTGTCTCCACTCTGTCAGTTACCGTAATGCACAGATTTGGTGTGAGGAGTGGAGGAACCTGAGCTCTGCATGTGCCGTACACTCCTATTGTAAAATGCCTGCTTGTTTCCAAATACAGTGCATTTGGTTTGATTCTTGGTTCTTCAATGGAAAACTCAAATCTTTTACAAAATAATTGCTGGGATGAAGGAGGCAATGAGGCCCTCTCGTGGCCTTCGCTCTGCACCTTTTTCCTGGTTTAATACAAGGGCCTTCTGTTTCAATGTGAAGTCTGCTTCAATAATTATGTCAATTAGAGGCTCTGTCACTAGGTACATGCATAACACCAGAAAGTCTAGTATAGAGACCGTGTTGCCTTTTTCTCAGTTATTAAGGTTTTGTTGTCTTTTGATGTATTACATAAAATCTGATATTGTTCTGTTTATGGCTTAACCAACCTATTTAAAAAAGGTTTTCCTGTAACAAGTTTAACTCTTTCTACCATCTACTAGTGTGCTGATTTCACAGCTGAGGGTCATATGTGGCCAGGAAAGCAATCAGCCGGTATGAGGTGGACTGGTTGTTCAGAGAGGCCATGCCATAGAAACCCATTCCATCATAAAAGTATCCATGGTATGATCTTGGCCTGAACCTTAGACAGCTCTACAGTGGAGGTTAATATTTGTGAATCACTATAAGGCCTACCTCATAAAAAGAATTTAACTTTTTACTGGAGAACTTCTCAGCTATAGCCCCATCTTGCATGCAGATTGCCATAGAAACGCCTGGAGATTATGTTGGAAGAAGGTTAGATCTGTGATTTGATTCTGTTATTCTGTGGTATATATACAGTATATGTAAACCCTAACAATAAGCTTATTTTATTTGCTCCCTTTTGGTCTATACCATTGAAAGGGCTTTGTTATATCTGTTCAATAATTGCAAAAAATAGCTGTTGATCCTCACAGAAATCCAGTACTGTCCTGTGTACTCTGCAGTTTATCTCAAGCATTGTTATCAGTACTTCCCAGTTTAGCTCAGTGAACTAAACAACACCTTCCCCTTTGTTATACAGCAGGGATAAGCAATTAGCGGACCTCCAGATGTTGCAAAACCATAAGTCCCATCATGCCTCTGCCTCTGGGTGTCATGCTTGTGGCTGTCAGTCTTGCTATGCATCATGGGACTTGTAGTTCTGCAACAGCTGGAGGTCCGCTAATTGCATATCCCTGTTATACAGGAAATGATGAAAGGAAGAGGCGCTTAGTAGACCTAACACACTATGGGGTTGATTTACTAAAGCCGGAGAGTGCAAAAAACAGTGCAGCTTTGCATGCTAGCCAATCAGCTTCTAACCTCAGCTTGTTCAATCAAGCTTTGACAATAAAACATTGAAGCTGATGTGTGGAGCTGCACCACATTTTGAACTTTCATGCTTTAGTAAATCAACCCCTTAATGTCCTTAGTTGACAATGCTTTTCCTCCATAGATACATTACTTTTAAATGAGCCTCACCTTAGGATACTAAATGCGTTATCATCAGGATCAGCATGTGAAAATGAAGGGAGAAAAAAAGCCTGAAATAAACGAATGCAACTACCATATCTAAGGACTAGTATTCTGCAATATATTAAGATTTGGCTCTTGGGTTTAGATATACTTTAGGGAAAGAGAGAATGAGAGTAACACAGATATTTAGCATTAAAAAACATTAGTTCTAAAGCAGACAGCATTTCTTCCATAACCTTCTATTTCAGAATTTTAGTCTGTAGCTCCCTTGACCTTCCTTCTAGTTTCTAAGGATCACATAGAAGCCAGACACTCCTAAATCTCCCTCAATTTAATCCATTAGCAATGGGTAAACAAGATAGTACTGCAGTGGTAACGTCAACTTTCACTATTCAAAATTATCCCAAAACCCTCATAAGTGAGAAAACGAAGCACAGTGTCTTCCCTTTACCTGCCTTCCTCCTTGGCAGCTTTATGTCTAGTACAAAGTGACAGGTGCTCTTTAAAAAGAACAGATGAAACAAATAAATAAAATTATTGCTAGTAAGACTTTGAGTTCTTACAAATTTTCTTACTGGATGCAAGAGTTTTCACTCTTCTGTCCTATCTGTCTACGCTCCTAATTTGCAATATATTTGACCTCTTGCAGGAGGACGTGGGGTTTGCGGGGAAAACTCAGGGACATTATGGTAGTTTGCTGCATTTACAGAAGTGTTCTTTTCTGATAATAATTTTATTTATTTATTTCGATCCGAAGAATAAAGTAAAACCGTGTCTTCCTATCTTCACTGTATTTTTTTATGTCCCCTCCCATTTATGCTTTATAGGATAACTTTATCAACCTCAGCTTTTTACGTCTTTTCCGTGCGGCTCGTCTCATTAAACTTCTGCGTCAGGGGTATACTATTCGCATCCTTCTGTGGACCTTCGTCCAGTCCTTCAAGGTCAGCACATGTCAATACAAGAAATGTCTGAATATATACTGTATATGATCATATACTCGTGTTTGAATGATTTGTAGTGACTGTTGGAATTTTGTCTGTAAGCCACAAGACATTCTGTGAAACCCACAGAGTGATGTAGATACTCATTAGAACTTTGTCTCGCTAGAAATGATGCTACTTCCGACACATTCATGTATATGTTGGTAAGGTGTACATGAATCTGGCGAAGAATTGTCTCAGAAGTATTTTTTCTGCAATGCAATACATTCACACGTGACACAGTTTATCCAACATAGAAAAGGTATTATTTGCTTCCACTTTCCTTATCACCGATATGGCAATATTTCTTTATTAATTTGTTGCACCAATAGTGACAGAGACGTGCTTCATTAATTCGGCCCAAGAAGACATTGAATGCTTTTAGATCCAGAATAGGGTGTATGCACCCTTTGGCTTTAGGAATTGTGAACAAGTTTTAGAAGAAAAGTTAAAACCTTTCCTGTTCTGAAACAATGGCAGTGACTCCATGATAAAGGAGTTGTGCCTGAGCAGAATGGAAGTCTGTTAGTTTTGGCTAAGATGTTGGCAATTTTTACAACTTGAAGGAAGGTGGCATTAAAAATGTGAATTCTACCTTCTTGCCTCTGGAAACTGCAACCTTTATCCATGCATCGGGGATACTTGAAATCCCTGGTGGCCGCAAAGGGTAAAAAAGGTCCCCCTACTTCCTTTGAGAAGTGGGGGAATCTCCTCATTGCTCGCAGACTTGGAAGATTTTAGGAGTCCAAGGTTTGCGAAGGAACCAAATTTTGACTTTGGGCCTCTTTGTCTGAGAGTAACAAAATACATCCTTCAGAAGTAGGAGGCTTTCCAGAATGATGCTTAGGTTTTTTTTTCTGAGGTAAAAGGGTACTCTTTCCTCCAGTGATATCTTTGAAATAGTTGTCCAGGGAGGCACCTTTTCCAAGACATTTTCCATCAAAAGGCAAATGCAGTAAGTGCATTGTTTTGTGCAGACCAACATTTTAGCCAAAGACTCCTCTGCATGTGCACAGGCAGGAAGCTCATTCTGGATATGAGGTGCACAATCTCCACAGGCCCATCAACACAACGGTGTCGGACAACAGACATGATTTCTAATTGTATTTAAAACCGAAGGATTGCTTAGGATTGTGATTGACTGAGGTGCATTAGTCATATTCTTAGACTATTTCCCCAAGGTTTAGCAAATGAACATGACAGAAATGACAGTTTGCAAAGCAGGCCTAGTCAAGGAGAACAAGAACTTGAAAAAGGTTTTTAGTCTCTTGTCTACTGGAAGTCCTAAACAGTAATGGTCAGTGTTTTGTTTAAGCAAGAGATAAGAGGATCCGCAATAGGAACTAATCACTTCCTAATAAATGTCTCTTCAACAAGGTATTGCTAGGCAAAATGCTTGGGAGGCTAAAATAACTTATGAGAAGCAGACCAGATACTGAAAATAAGAGGTTGCAGTAGCAAACGTACTGACGGGTTGGGTAATTTTAAGCAAAGGAGATTGGAGAATTCAGATGCAGGTTGTTCCATATCCAGACATGTATACGCCACATCAATAAGAACTAAAATGGTATCTTTAAGCCTAGTAGTTACGTCAGTAATTTGAACTTCCTTGGTACAAAATGAACCAAGAAGGAAAAGTTAGACTCCTCATTGTCCTCTGTTGTGTGTGCAGAAGCAGCTGCAGGACTATCAAAGACAGACAGGTGGAGAAGAACACTTGCCAGCCCCTTCTGAGTCAGCTATTGTGGCAGAGATTATCTTACAAAACATCTGACATAGTCGCAGAAAATTCTTCCTTAGATAATGCAGTGGAGGAAACAATGCCAGACAGCGCCAATGAAGACTTGGAGGAGTGAGTGGATTCAAGGCTGTTGCTTTCAGGTTCATGGGGTGGCACACTACATGCTGCCCCAGGCCTGTTAGTGGATTGTACGCTGGAAAGACCCTAAGTACTGCTTCCCTTGTGCTTATGATCCACCATACTGCTAGTTTGCAAATGTAAGACAATTCCCAGCCGGGGGTACTCACAATTCAGCTGCTAAGGCAGGAAGAGTTAGTATGGCTGTCTGTGACCACTGCAGGCAAAATCATGAAGGACTGACCCTGTTCCTTGCAAGGAGCCAGCAGTAATTCACCTTGTGCTTAAGGTTGAAAGGCATAGAGAAATGTGCGCGAAGAACTAACTGGCTGCACACAGATCATTGTGGCACAGGAGCAAAATAGAGCAATATAGAGGATGCATGCAACGCATTTAAAAAGTGTTGCAGCCAATATCCCACAGAATCTCCAAAGCGTAAAGCCCATGAGAAGCAGCAGGAGACTAAGTTGTACATGTGTGCAAGCGAAATATTGAAAGCCACAAGTGATGAAAGAGGAGACATAGCAATTACTGAAATAATGGTGTGGAGAGTGAAACAGACACAGCAGCAAGGTATTTGAAAGTCTCAATGCAGGTCCCAGTGAAACAGGTTACACTCCAGACAATCGTTGCCATTCAGTTGGGCATACTTGCAAAGTAGTCTTCAGGGACAAGATTGCGCCAGCAGTTTTATCATCACCTGTAAAGAGGTTTGTTGATAACACAGTACACTGGTTATCTGGAGAGTGCCACAAGCAGGGCCCAGTGCCGTAAGGTGACATTACAAGCAGGGCGCGTCTTCATCATGGTGGGGTCCAGGTGTAGCATCAAAGGCAGTGCTGGCAATCAGCTAATCAATAACAATGCAAAAATGCAAAAGGAGCTCTTCATAAAAATATCTTCATAGAAAGGGATAAATGTTGAGTGAAATGAGCCTCCTTTATCCTAGGACACTTTCAAAATCCTGAAGCATAGGTGGAAGGGGTTATACTGGCTGATGAATGGCTTTTGTTTGCCAGTGTACAATTCTTTTTTATGTGGCAATATAACCCAGTTGTTTCAGAATCTTTCTGACTTTGTGTCCCTTAATGAATGATAAAGAAAACATGTTATCTACACTTTACCTCACTTCACAAATTAGTACATTTTATTTGTACAATACCAGGTTGTCAGATGCAGTATTTGAATTGGCCGCATAGCTTGCAAATAGTAGACCATGTATGTCAGGCTACGCTGGGATGATCTGAATAATGGATCTCTGTGTACTGAACGTTCCTCATATGAATGAATGCTGGCTGATTTTGTATCTATTTGGCTTATTCTTACCTTCCCAATTTCTCCCTTCACAGGCACTGCCCTACGTCTGCCTTCTGATTGCTATGCTCTTCTTTATTTATGCCATTATTGGCATGCAGGTATGTTCTACAATCTGTGTGTGTTTACTTATATACCAATATATCTGTCTACTCCTCACAGCAGTGTAGTTTACCCATGGCAGCACAGTGTCTCACTCATTACCACCTCTGTCTTCCAGCTCTGGTGTACTAGGTTCTGTTCTTTGTATGTTTTTTGTTACCCACCTATGTTGTATGTGGGTTGACAATATGACACTGTGGGAATTTACTAAGACTGAAGCAGCCACAGTCTAGAACAGCTGTGCATGAGAACCAGTCACCTTGCATCTGTCATTTTCAAAGGTTTAGACTACATTCAAATGGCGAAATACTTTCAGCCAGGGGCAGCTGCCAGTAGGAAACAGTAGATTCTTGCCTGTGTTTGTAAATGCTGCTTGCACACACTGTGTGGAACCAGCAGCAGCTGTTAGATTTGTACGAAAAATCAGATGTCACTGCTGGACGCTGAACAAATCCTCAGTCCAACTCTGGATGCAGCCAGTGCGGATGGAAACGAATAGGTCAGTTAGAATGCAGCAGTCATTAGAGCAGTAGATGGTGTCAGTAGAGCAGTGGACGTGTCAGTAGGGCAGAGATTGGTGTCAGTAGGACAGTGGATTGTATCAGTCAGTAGAGCAGCGGACGTGTCAGTAGGGGAGAGGTTGGTGGCAGTAGGACAGTGGATGGTGTCAGTAGAGCAGTGGACGGTGTAAGTAGTTTTGTATTTTTATTATTTATTTTATACAATTGTATGTTTTTATTATTTTTTACAATATTATTTTTATTATTTTTTATTATTTACAATTTTTTAGGAGCTCTGTTGGGGGACTTTGGTGAAATATCAGGGGTCTAAACAGACCCCCGATGTCTCACTTTTGAGACAGTGAAAGGGACTGAGGGCAGAGAATCCCCAGTTCCTTCTCTGCAGCCTCAGCTGCACTGGACAGTGAATGAGTGGGAAGTGATCTGTGCTGAGCGGCCTCCTGTTTATTCACAAACTGAAGCATAGTAATCATAGTTTACTATGCTTGAGTTATAAATTAACACCATGAATGATTGGTACTGATCACTCATTGTGTTCATTCACAAAAGGAAGGGGCTGGTAAATTACATATTTACCGGCCCCTTCCCCAGTTTCCATCCTGAAACATCCCCCACAGCAGCCGATGGGAGAGAAGAAGACGGAAGCCAGCAGCGCTGCAGGGGGAGGGGACCAGGGAAGCACACGGGGGGCAGGGCAGCCAAAAGATGAGGAACAGGGACAGAAGGGGCGGCGGGGCGGCATTTACTGTAACCAAACACCTTTCCTCCTGCAGCCACTGGTACGGGAGGGAGAGGAGAAGAGACGGCTTTTAGCGGCTGCAGGAGGAAAGGGGATCAGTAAATGCCACCCCTGCTGCCCCTCCTGTCAAAGTTCCGGGGGTCAGCAAGGAAGGATCACAATCTACCTGTCATCTACCCACAATCGAGGGGTAGATTGGGATCGACAGGTTACGGACTCTCTAAACACGGCTAAATCTGTGTAAACGTATGTAAATGTAACTAAACGCTGCACGCGCTAAACCCGTTTCAAAACAGAAATATCTAAATGCAGGGAAAACATTATTTGCGAGGCATAAAATGTGTTTATATTGCTCAGATTACTTCTCCTACATTTAGAAAAGCTAAACACAGAATTGCCAGCATGAATGAGGTCTAACTCCAAAAGTCAGGTCTGAGAATTGGTATTTATGGCACAAGTTGGGAAACCCATGAGAGTCAGAAGAATTGGGCAACAATAAGAATGACATTAGTGAAAACGAGATATATATACTATGTTTATTTCTCAAAATACTACCCTGTGAAATTACAGGCTAAAAAATATATTTGCTGGTATAGCGTCATCTTTCTACATCCACTAAGACATCTTGGTATTTCCTCCTTAAATGGCAGGTATTTGGTAACATTGCTCTAGATGAAGAAGATGAGGACACTGCCATCACTGAACACAACAACTTCCGCACATTTTTCCAAGCCCTCATGCTACTTTTCCGGTGAGCCTCTGAAACGATCAAGTTTGAATTCACCTTTTCCTCTACATTCTTTATATTCTTATATCACATAGAATTATGTAGTTTTATATTCATTGTTGTCAAAATGTTTTTTTACTTGGGTTCCAGAACTTTATTAACCACTTCACCCCGGAAGGATTTCCCAGGTTAGGACCAGAGCACTTTTTGCGATTCAGCACTGCGTCGCTTTAACTGACAATTGCGTGGTCATGCAACGTTGTACCCAAACAAAATTTGCGTCCTTTTTTCCCCATAAATAGAGCTTTCTTTTGGTGGTATTTGATTACCTCTGTGTCATTTCTGATCACCGATATAAACAAAAAAAGAGTGTCAATTTAAAAAAAAAAAACGTTTCTTACCTTTTGCTAAAATACAAATCCAAAAAAAATATAAAAAAACATATTCATCAGTTTTGGCCGATTTATATTTTCCTCATATTTTTGGTTAAAAAAATTGGCGTTTATTGGTTTGCGCAAAAGTTGCTGCATTTACAAACCATTAGAATTCATTCCTGGCGTTTTTACATTTTTTTTTACTGGTAATGGCGGTGATCTGCGATTTTTATCGGAACTGCGATATTGGGGCGGACATGTAGGACATTTTTGACACTTTTTTGGGACCAATGACATTTATACAGCAATCAGAAATTTAAATATCCACTGATAACTGTATAAATGTCATTGGCAGTGAAGGGGTTAACCTGCAGGGGGAGATCTAGGGGTTAACTGTGTTCCCTAGGCGTGTTCTAACTGTGAGGGGGTTGGGCTGTCAGGAGTATAAGAGATCTAACTGATCCCAGTTACAGGGATCAGTAGATCTCTTACATGCCCACTGACAGAGAGGGGAACCGCCATGTATTAGAACTGCCTTCTCTTTCTCTCTGGCAGGTCATCACGGCTCGCCGGCGGACATCGGGTCTGCCCGAGCCGCAGGCACACTCCTGCAGAGTGCAGCGGGCACATTTATAGACGGTGATTCGCGGGGCGCTGCCACTCTGCAGCAGTAAATATGCGTCACGCAGGCGGGAACCGGTTAATTAATGTGTGAAAATAGTAACTCTAGCTTTGGTATTGTAGATTTGCAATTACCGGTGTTTTTCGCTGCCCGTTGTAAAATATATGTCATAGTATTTATGACGAAAAATTGTTCTACCAGTTGAACATGAAAATTATGCCACTCTGAAATAGCAAAGTGTGTCAGTGCAGGGATTTCCTGTAATGATGACCGATTGCCTCTGTGCTTTATACTTGCACAGGGTTAGTGGTCTTGTATCCATCCCTTGCAGTCTTGTAAAAGCTGTGCTGATGTGGTCACATTACTGTTGCCTGGGCACCATCAGTCTTTGTCCATCGTCACAACCCTCGTGCAGACAAACACCCAGTCACATTCCTTTGCTACAGTGCCTGGAAAAAGTATTCATACCTCTTGAAGTTTTCCACATTTTGTCATGTTACAACCAAAAACCTAAATGTATTTTACTGGGGTTTTATGTGAGAGCCCAACACAAAAGTGGCACATGATTGTGAAGTGGGAGGAAAATGATAAATGGTTTTCCAAATTATTTACAAATAAATATGTGGAAATTGTGGCGTGTATTTGTATTCAGCCCCCCAGAGTCAATACTTTGTAGAACCGCCTTTCACTGCAATTACAGCTGCAAGTCTTTTTGGGCATGTCTCTACCAGCTTTGCACATCTAGAGAGGACATTTTTGCTCATTCTTCTTTGAAAAATATCTCAAGCTCTGTCAGATTGGATGGAGGGCGTCTGTGAACAGCAATTTTCATGTCTTGACACAGATTCTCAATTGGATTTAGGTCTGGACTTTGACTGGGCCATTCTAACACATGAATATGCTTTGATCTAAACCATTCCATTGTAGCTCTGGCTGTATGTTAAGGGTCGTTGTCCTGCTGGAAGGTGAACCTCCATCCCAGTCTCAAGTCTTTTGCAGACTCTAACAGGTTTCCTTCTAAGATTGCCCTGTATTTGGCTCCATCTTCCCATCAACTCTGACCAGCTTCCATGTCCCTGCTGAAAAAAATCTCCACAACATGATGCTGCCACCACCATGTTTCACAGTGGGGATGGTGTTTTCAGGGGTATGTGCATTGTTAGTTTTCCACCACACTTTAGGCCAAAAAGTTCAATTTTGGTCTCATCTGACCGGAGCACCTTCTTCCACACGTTTGCTGTTTCCCCCAAATGGCTTCTTGCAAACTGGAAACGGGACTTCTTATGGCTTTCTTTCAACAAGGCCTTTCTTTTTGCCACACTTCCATAAAGGCCACATTTGTGGAATGCACAACTAACAGTTGTCCTGTGGACAGATTCTCCCAGCTGAGCTGTGGATCTCTGCAGCTCCTCCAGAGTTACCATGCTGTCCTTGCCTGGCCTGTCAGTTTAGGTGGATGGCCATGTCTTGGTAGGTTTGCAGTTGTTCTATACTCTTTCCATTTTCAGATGATGGATTGAACAGAGCTCCGTGAGATGTTTATAGTTTGAGATATTGTTTTATAACCTAACCCTGCTTTAAACTTCTCCACAACTTTATCCCTGACCTGTCTGGTGTTTTCCTTGGCCTTCACGAGGCTGTTTGTTCACTAAGGTTCTCTAACAAATCTCTGAGGGCTTCACAAAACAGCTGTATTTATTGTGAGATTAAATTACACACAGGAGGATTCTATTTACTAATTAGGTGACTTCTGAGGGCAATTGATTCCACTAGATTTTAGTTAGGGTATGAGTTGAATACAAATGCACGATACATTTTTCAGATATGTATTTGTAAAATATTTTGAAAACCATTTATGATTTTCCTTCCACTTCACAATTATGCGCCACTTTGTGTTGGTCTATCACCTAAAATCCCAATAAAATACATGTAGGTTTTTGGGTGTAACATGACAAAACGTGCAAAATTTGAAGGGGTATGCTACTTTTTCAAGGCACTGTATACAGGTAGAGTGAACTCCCAGTGCACCAATCATGCTCTACCTGACCTGCAATCAAAATCTACCCACTATTTCTAACTGGCTAATGTAGGCAGAATCATGGGAGATGTAACATCCCAAGCATGACCTCTTTCCAGGGAAATGATGTGGTGCACAGGGAGATGACCACCAACAACCCAGCACTATTCATAGGCTCTGTGCATGCCTGTGATGATGTCGTCTGGGATTTCGACAGGCAATAACTTTCTTTGCTAAGTCTTATTCACTGTTGACATTAGAGAAACATGCAGATTCATAAAGTAACATCATGGTGCCTAATCATGGTATGCTGACTGTCTGTAGTAAATCAAGCTATGGAGATATAATTATATCTGTATTAACAGCCCCTGTTTGTCTTAGTCCTTATGTACTATGGGCAGCGGTAGGCAACTTTTCATGTTAAAATTCTCCTAGTCAGTCTCAGTATTTGGAAGTTTTTTTAGTAAGGAATAGTCTAATGGCAGTGGTAAAAGTGAGGGTTGGGTAGAGTTGTGGATGGGTTTGTGGGTCAGTAGAACTAGACTCCCAGGGTCTTTGATACAGGGCATATACATATGGGCATGTTTGTATAACATCATGATGAATCTTTTATCCCACAGGAGTGCCACAGGAGAAGCATGGCATGAAATCATGTTATCTTGTCTTAGTGGGAAGCCCTGTGACTCCCTGTCAGGCATTAAGGAGAAGGACTGTGGCAGTGAATTTGCTTATTTCTATTTTGTGTCATTCATCTTCCTCTGCTCGTTCTTGGTGAGTGAGAAGGACAATAACCAATAACCCTTAATTTGTCTGATAACAGTAAGTTGAAATCTGGTTGTTATGGGTTACAGCACTCTGAACATGATCCATATACTTGACTCAATAAATACTTCATATGCAATGCCATCATCAAAAGTGGATAAAATGCTGGGGGGGGGTTTCAGTCAAATACTTCTTTTTAAGTTTACAATTTTCTTACAAATTTAGAAAGCATGACACAAATATCTATTCAGAACAATAGGTATGTATACCTGTATAGGTATTTGTATCATGCTTTGTTTGTTAAGTGTAAGAAAAATGTAAACCTAATCAAAAAATATTTGATTGAAATAAAAAATGCTGGTTAATATACTAAAATATGCAATGTTTTAAAATCCTATATATAATAATAATATTAATAATAATAATAATAATGTAAGTACCACCAAGAGAATTATTTTAAATTAGCTACAGGTAAGCACAGGTAGCACCAGGTAACCATTATTGCAAAGATAAGCAAAATTACATTAAATTTGTTATACAGAAGTTGCCAATAACATTCATATCTTGCCAGTATGAGACAATGTCAGGTTCCAAACTGACAACTTCTATAGGATCATGTGTGTTCAGGAAAACATAGTCTTCTCTATACTGGTGTCATTGTAAATATAATTTTCAAAGACATTTAAAATCAACCAAAACATTTACTTATTTATCCAATCTTTTTATTTTTCACTTTAATAAAATATTTATTAAGGTGAAGAGGGACATCAAGGCAGCAAAGGACAGAAGCACATACCCTCGGAATTGGACATGATTACAGTGGTTGTATGCCAACAGCTGTGCCTCCATTGACCCATCTGATTTATATAGGTAAACAGTAGGGTAGTTTTATGCTGGGCACGCACGCTCCAAAAATCGGCTGATTCAGCAGAATTCAAAGGTACAGTGGGGGAGATCGCCGTACCAACATTGCTTGAGTTGGTATGACAATCTGTCCGTCTTTTTTTAATTCAGCAGTGTGTACCAGGCTTTAAGTTAAACAAAAACTGACAGCTCAGGCTGGAGCCGCAATCCAATGTTAGTACAGTAATCTCCCCTGCTGTGCTATTGTGTTCTGACAGGTGGGGTGCCCCCCGGGGGGGGGGGGGGGGGGGC
>BLSH010355615.1:486853-512541 GCA_018402905.1 Glandirana rugosa | reverse complement strand
GTGCCCCCCCCCCCCCCCCCGCTCCAGAACACTCCGGTCACCAGATCAGGAGCCAGCCGGCAGACCTTTTTTTGGTCGTGAGCCTTTGACAGAAGCCGGCTGCCATACACACGGGGCGAATGTCGGCCGGTTTCTATTGAACTGGCCGATGCTGGCCAACATTTGGCCCGTGTGTACCAGGCTTTAGTCTACATACACGGATTATCAGTCTATCTGCTGATTGGCTGAATATGGTATCAGCTGTTAGGTCTATAGAATATCATTCTTAGGGAAAGAGATTAAGGATCTACAGGTATTGTTTCTTTCTTGTTGTCACCTTCCTCCTAAATAATACAATTGTGTGGTTGTAAGTTGTGCACATTAATGCCATAGATTAAAGTTTCTGTCCCTCTTTGCAGATGTTAAACCTGTTTGTTGCTGTCATTATGGATAACTTTGAATATCTCACACGTGATTCATCTATTTTGGGTCCCCATCATCTGGATGAATATGTGCGAGTGTGGGCAGAGTATGACCCAGCTGCCTGGTGAGTCAATTTGTTTACGTCCCCCAATATAAAACCAACAAGAAGGGGGGGTTACATGTGGCTTTGTATAATAAGATGCTAACTGTTCAAACTCACAGGTGTAGTAGGTGAGTGAAGTATTGGCAATCCATTTACAATTTCTGTTTTTGGATGGCCCTATATATTACAACTGCCGTAAACTTGCTTTAGCTCACTTATCAGATTCTTACTAGGTTTGCATAGTATTAGTAGGCCAGTCACTGAACGGATGTGAGAGTGGAAATGAAAACAGTTGGAAAGAGACAAAAAAATATTGTGGACATTTATTTTACCACCACACAGAGAAAAGGACCAGTAAGCTGAGAGTTGATCAAAAGCAAAATACCGGTGACATATACTGTACAACAAAAGGACGATAACAAAACTAAGATCAGCTGATGGTGATAAAGAAGGAGGCTGAAAACATCTACAAGCAGGAAAAGAATGTCTTACGTATATCAGAGAAAACTGAAACATTGACACCGTGGAAGAGATAATATTAAAAATGTAATATCAAAACCTAATAACGAATACAGTAGTAGGATGGTTATTACATTTTAAGAAGCACACGTGCTTTCTAATCAAAGTTTGGACCTCAGTGGCCATTGACCTAGAAATGGCGCCTGTATCAGATACTCCTGCTGCGATTCCACTGATCCAACTGCTTTATCACTTATCTGAGTTTATCCCATGTTCAGTTTCTGAACTCATGCGAAAGGCAGATTATCTTATATATCTGGATATTATGCACCCAAGCTGAAAATCCAGTTGAAGAAGAAGACTATAGAAATTGTTGCATGATAGCCACAAACACTGGAAGATATGCTCTCCTGAAGCCCACAGCTTTTTTTTTTTTTGTGCAAGGAAATTTCTGGCAGATTATGCAACAGCAGAGTTGTTATAAATTAATATGATTTTCTTGAATAAGTGTTTGTAAAAGCAGAACTAAACCCATTGGATTTAACTGGTTCCTAAATCAGTTACATTCAAGGCATGTCGTGAATGATAACTGCCACAGTTGCTTGTGCCCTCAACCAAACTGTGAAGCCATGAAATGGCTGGCATCATAACTGATCACATGTACAGCACCAAGGCAACTGCAGAACAAGCAGAGGCTAAGATGGCAGCTTCCTTGGCTGTAAAAGATAGGAGGATTTAGTTCCACTTTAGGGATATTCTTAATGGATAAAGGAAATCTATTTTTTCTTTAGAGGTTTATACTAGGATTCACTATTGCATTTTATCCTGAAAACCAACAAATGGTTTGCAGGAGAGTGAAGAAAAAAATAAGACAATATTTTATCAAATCAAATTTTTTTTTACATAATAAGGATTATTGAGTTTAGGCATAAGTGCTGCAACATGGTTAGCTGGTGATATTTTTAGCATCTGAAAGAAGGGCTTGCTCAAAGAAAAAGCTTCAAGAAACCATGGACGTACGCCATTGTCAAGGCAGAAGACTAAGGTCCAGTCCAACAAATGTTTGCTTCATCTTATCTACAGATATCCAGTCATTATATGCTTTTATTATCTTGGGTTTTGTATTTTCGCAAGTAATTATGTTTTTTCTCTCATTTTCTATGTTTTTATGTATTTTTTTTTGTTTGTATTTAGCAAATTTTAGTCCATCGATGTTTATATTTTATTATATACCTTTCCATTCAGTCATTCCTGCATATGTATTATTTTCTTGCCAAAGTTTATAGTGACTAAACACATTACTTTTCATTCTGCATCGGTATGTCTGGAGGTTATGGTTAAACTCTCAAACTGAATACTAAAGGACCAATTAACAAAAAAAAAATTAAACTAACCCAATTGTTGTCTAGCTAGAAAATGTAAACCTGAAAGTCTATTTATCTAAGGCCTTGTACATATGGCAAAAGCAGGGGCTTGTCATGTGTTCCTTAGACCTTCATCTGTGGCCAGATGATCCAGTGTACAGAGAGAGGCATTTGCCAAGTTTACCTTTGAATAGTATTTTAAAATTAGTGCAAAGTGCAGTGCCATCCTACATTGACTTCATCCTTTCTGGCATTAAAAGTTGTAAAAAAACAGCTCATTGACATCCATTACTTGGGTATATGGTTTCTAAAAGTCTTTCATTAAGGACATATTTGTACTTCAAGTGTTACTAAAGTCATTTTTTTAAATTAAAATAACAAATATGTTATACTTACCTGCCCTGTGCAGTGGTATTGCACAGAGTGGCCCCAATCCTCCTCTTCTAGGTCTTGGCTCCTCCTCTTCTTTTTAGGACAACCATAGCCAGCTGCTTGCTATGGGGAGAACGTTGTCAGTGCGCACCCGACCTGTGTGTCTATGGAGCCGCGCTCCATAGACTTACACAGCGGGACTTAGGCCTGCCCTAACTTCCTCTTCACTGCATTTGATTGACAACAGCAAGAACCAATGGCTCTTGCTGCTGCTCAAGTGCTGTGGGAAGAGGAAGTAAGGGGAGAATAGATGCAGCCATGCACAGCGCTGATCTCTTCTCCCTTCTCTTACTCTTCACACAGGGGAAGGGGGGCACAGGGAAATTGAAAACTTTGCATTAAAGGTTTAGTAAGGTTTAGTAACACTTAAGGATGTCACTAGGTGTACAGTGCCTCCCATCCTTGTACCGTGAGGGCTACAAGCGACCTAATCCTCTCTTTAGATCTCACTGTGTGTTATTCTCTTCTAGATATCATATGATAGATATGATTCATCCAGCTCAATTACTAAAGCTTTTACACAAGGATAAGGAAATTTATTTCCAGTCATATGATTGTATTTTTTTTTTTATTGACTTCCTATTGAAATTCAATTTTGACTTCTTTGAAAATAGGGATCCTTGATCCCTGACGTGTTAGCTTTGGCTTTGTGAATTGAGCCTATATAACTGGAAAAAATAACAAATAAGGCTCTAAAAAACATTTTAGATTGGATAATAGGGGAAGTTTGTATGTAAAACAAATTGTACCTGGATCTAAGTAGTGGGCTTTCAAAGGCAAGTAAAGCAATTGACATTGCTTACTTTCAATCCCATGTGTGATTAGGGGAGATTGGAGGAGGAAGATTTCAACTAATGCAGGAGCCAGCAGCGCAAGGGACACATCACACTGATTGTAAGTAATGTCCCTTGTGCTGATGTTTTTTTTAAATATTGACTAAACGTAGGCTTTAAAATAAGGGTTTGCGAGAGGTTTACATGTCTTGTTGAGACTGTCGCACCCACCAAAACCTGCACAAAATGACTCCCAATTTGCCCAATCATGGGATGCAGAATTTTTTCTTCTCCTTCAGCTATCCTACATGGCTCAAGGCTCCCAAAACTTGTGACCTATTCAAGCACTGCTGGGCCCCGTCAAGCAATGTAGGGATTAGCTCTCAGGCAATACTGTGCTAATTATTGTTTACACATATATTACAGCGGGGTGAAACCTTTCAGCAGCAGATCAGTGATCTTGCTCATTTCTCATAGAAATAGAAATGACACATTTATCATATATACACCTAATCACAGAGTTAGAATCAGTCAGGAGAGATGTTGCATAAGTCTCAGCAAGTCTTTGATCTTGGCAAAGAATGGCAAAGCTCTCGCCTCTCATCATTCTCGGGGAGAGTTATCTGGCTGTATCTGGCCTGCCTTACTTTGAATGTCTCTGCAGAAAAGCATCCATAACATAATAAGGATAAAGTGAAAATACAATTTTTTTTAGTTTTAATCATGATGCCCTAAAATGTATGATAGGGCCTTCCCAATGGACTCTCTCTCTCCTGCATCTGGCAGTGTCAGCTGTGACATAGGGGTTGATTTACTAAAGCTAGAGAGTGCAAAATCTGGTGCAGTTGTGCATGGTAGCCAATCAGCTTCTAATTTCAGCTTGAGCAATTAAGCTTTTACAAATGAACATGGAAACTGATTGGTTTCTACGCAGAGCTGCACCAGATTTGCACTCTCCAGTTTTAGTAAATCAACCCCATAGTGTCTATATTGGGGACAGAAAGCAGGAGAGCTATCAGCATAGTCAGTACACTATTAGAGGCCAGAGCTGTGGTTAGAGGTGGTCAGGAAAGAGTGGGCAATAGTGCAATAAATTAACTTTTAGGCCCCTTGCACACAGGTGTTATAATTTACTGATGTTTACTCAGGAACTCGTGACGCCCGAGTGCAAGGGGCAAAAAACTGTGTAAATAGCTGAGTAATGTTGAGTATAAGCAAGTAAGCGTATAGATGAGTAAAATTCTTCTTCATTGCTAGTATTGTAATATACTCATTTATACTCGTGTAAACATGCTTATAGACAAGTAGACACCTGTATGCGAGTAAATGACTGCACCCAAATTTCAAATTTTCTATTTTTGTTTTACTGCTCTGTACTCTGTACGCTGTATTACTGATCTTTACTCAGCTGTGTGCAATGTCCCATAGACAACAATGAATCTCATTTAAAGTGGATGTAAACCCTGACATATACCCAGTGAAGTAAACAGCCTCAGATGATACACAGGGGTGAAACAAATCTCCCTATATAAGTTTTATTTGTATATCTGCTGTTTTCAGCTTTATATACTATTAAGAAAGTGAACATTGTGTTAGATTGTTTTTCTTCCTGTTTCAGCTGTGGGAGTGAAGTCTGGGCATACACTGTGTGACAGCTGATTGGAGGAAAGGGACACCCCCCCCCTCCACATAGGCAGAGGAACAAAGATACTTCCAGAGCTGTGCTGTGAAAAGACCAGCTCACTGCTAATCTATTTAGAGCACCGACCCTGACACAAATTTCCAGCTGCTTTTATCTCCTGTCTTGGAGAACTTGTCAGAAGTTATCATGCTGATAACAGAAGAACGGAGCAGCAGAAAGACACCGGACTCAGGGCTTTGTAGAGAGATAAGTAAACACTGCAGATATATGTACCCAAGTCAAATTTCATAAATCGGGTTTATATCCACTTTAAGATCAGTAAAAAACATTTTTTTTATTCTGTGTGCAAGATGCCTTAAAATTACTTTTATCAGGGCCTTTATGTGAGTCCTCCCACTCCTTCCATCATACAAGTGCTGAAAGAGGTGGGAGTCAGTTAAAAGGAAAAAAAACTTAAGAGTTTTAGTAGCAATATTAACCATCAATTATTTCATAACAATACATATAGCAATTGTTAGGGCTCCTGCACACAGTTATTTTATAATCCTAATACAGGATTCTTTAACCACTTAACCACTTCAGCCCTGGAAGGATTTCCCACTTTAGGACCAGAGCACTTTTTGCGATTCGGCACTGCGTCGCTTTAACTGACAATTGCACGGTCGTGCGACGATGTACCCAAACAAAATTTGCGTCCTTTTTTTCCCACAAACAGAGCTTTCTTTTGGTGGTATTTGATCACCTCTGCGTCATTTCTGATCGCCGCTATAAACAAAAGAAGAGCGACAATTTTGCAAAGAAACCCAAATTTCTTACTTTTTGCTAAAACACAAATCCAAAAAAATATATATAAAAAAACATTTTTTTCATTGGTTTCGGACGATTTATATTCTTCCTCATATTTTTGGTAAAAAAAATCGCAATCGGCGTTTATTGATTGGTTTGCGCAAAAGTTGATTCTGATAAGGGAGATCACACAGATCCTGTCTTCTTGATATGCAGGAAGACAGGATCTGTGTGATCTCCCTTATCAGAACAGAGATCTGCCTTGTTTACAGAGGCAGATCCCCATTCTGTCACTGCGGGGAACGATCGTGGGTGGCCGGTGGCTCCCCCGCTGGCCAGTGGGAGAGTGCGCCCACAAAACCAGTTCCTGCGACCGATGTACAGCTACGATGATTCGCGGGAACGAGCCAACCTGTCGCAGTAAAATGACAGCGGCTGGTCGGCAAGTGGTTAAACTGCAGGTTTTTTTGGTATAACTACAAACCTCAGCGTTCTTGTCAGTTTTTAGCATAGTGGACACTCTGGGGTTTTTACAGCAATATATCTACATTACAAAGGCAATCTTAACAAATTATCTTTACTGCACAGTCTGAAAATGGGGATCTGTGGCTAGCAGAGGTCCTGAAGACTCCTCTGGCTCGCTGACATCCACTTTTCTTGACTGGAAATGTTACAGGGTTACAGGGTCAGTGTCAACAATAATCTCTACAACCCTTAATAATACAGTACTGGATTTGATTTTGTTTTTTTCATTCACACAGATTAGGGTTGCCACTTTTTTTTAAGCCAAACCCGAACACTTTAGCGGCGCACAGTAATTTTGTTTTGTTTCACCATACACTATAGGTTGGAACAGACCTGGGACCCCTTTGGGCACTCCAAAGAGAATAGTAATGAGGCGCACATAGTGTCCCCTCATCCTCCTGTCAAGCTCTGTTCAGAGCCACAGCCCTGTCTGAATAATGTGCCCGGGTTTCAGGTGGACTGAAACCCAGACACATGATTCAAAACATGGACTGTCCGGGTGAATCCCGGACAGGTGGCAACCCTAACACACATTTTCTATGTTTTATTTGCCTCAACGGACTGCCTAATGAGGCCCACTCCCTCTCCCGGGCTCCAAAGCACTGTCAGGTTGTTATTGCTGCACTATACTAGGAAGATCTCCCATCACTTTCTGTCCTGATGACACCTGCAGATAGGGAAGGAAATGAGGGAAATCTTTCCCGATGTATCCAAAGAGAAGAAACATCACTGCAGTGAGGGAATTTCAACTGCAATTTAGGAGCTTAAAGTGGTTGCAAATATTCAATTTTTTTTTTTAAATAACAAACATGCTTATACTTACCTGCTCTGTGCAATGGATTTGCACAGAGCAGCCCTGATCCTCCTCTTCTGGTATCCCCTGCCATGGGGGCACCCATGCGGGCTCAATTCTGAGTCCCGCTGCCGTGTCCATAGACATACGCAGCGGGACTCAGCCACCCACTCCCATGTCACAGCTTTTGACTGACAGTAGCGGGAACCAATGGCTCCTGCTGCTATCAATCTGTCCAATGAGGAGAGCCACAGCGGCTGGAGCTGCTGCGCTCGTGCACATTTCTGGATCAAATCAGGCTCAGGGGTCTGGGGGGGAGCTGCAGCACAGAAGGTTTTTCACCTTAATGCAAAGAATGGATTAAGGTGAAAAATCTTAAAGGGGTTGTAAAGGTTCAAATTTTTTATTTTAAATAAAATTATCAAACATTTTAGACTTACCTGCTCTGTGCAAAGGTTTTGCATAGAGCGGCCTTGATCCTCTTCTTCTGAGGGGCCCCGTTGGCACTCCTGGCTCCTCCCCCTCATCTGGTGCCCCCACGGAGAGCCGCTTTCCCTGGGGGACACCCGTGCAGGTGTGCTCCCTAGTCCCGCTTCTGCTTCCATTAACACAGACAGCAGGACTCGGCCCCGCTTTTTGCTCCCGTGCCACAGGATTTGATTGACTGCAGTGGGAGCCAATGGCTCCGGCTGTTATCAATCTATCCAATGAAGACAGAGACAGCGTCTGGAGCCCCTGGGCTCATGCACATTGCTGGATCGGATCGGACTCTGATAAGAAAAAGAGGGGGCCTGGGGGAAAGCTGCAGCACAAGGTTTTTCACGTTAATGCATAGAATGCATAAGGGTCCTTTCACACATACGGTCCATTTGTTTGATCAGTGCAGTCACTTTTTTCAAAGAAAAAACGGATGAAGTTTACATCAGTTTTTCATCCGTTTTTTCATCCATTTTTTACATCTGCCAGCTAGAGTCCTTAACTATTTGAGTTCTGTAGTCATTTTTTCATGCAAAAACGTATCATTCGTCCGCTTACATCCGTTTTTAGTCCAATCCGTTTTTTTAACGGATTAAAAATAGGGCTTTCATCCATTCAAAAAAACGGATGATGACAGAAGCGGATGAAAACGGATGGAAATAGATGATCATCCGTTGGCATCCGTTTTTCCATAGGAATGCATTGATGTCCGTTTTTCATCCATCAACGAATGGATGAAAAACGGACGAACGGTCTGTATGTATGAAAGGGGCCTTAGGGTGAAAAATCATAAGGCTTTACAACCACTTTAACTGATGTTCAGAGAAATTATGCAGCTGATTGAACAACAAATAAAGAATGAGAAGAAAAGAAGAAGAAAATATAAAAAATGGACAACGCAACCCAGCAAGTGAATAGTTTATTAAATTGGGAAAAGAGGTATCATAACATGGCTAGGATGGGAGCCCAACTACAGATTATGCCTTTTTAAAACTGCTTAATGAGGAATCTGCTTGCTTAGAGCAACGCACATTTTTAACTCTCTTACATAAAAAGAGATATTACGTTGATTTCGGAAAAGAGAAGTTTGAGACTTGAGCCATAACTGAGTGATAATGTGAGTGTGTGTTGTATAGTTCTATCATATTTACTAAGTCATACAGGACACAACACCTCAAGAGTGTATGAGTGCAGGGAGGGTCATTCATGAAAGCTTCATCCCCTCTCAACTAACTTCCCTTCTGTTCTTATTTCAGCGGGCGCATTCATTATAAGGACATGTACAGTTTGTTACGGGTTATATCCCCACCGCTGGGGTTGGGGAAGAAATGCCCCCACAGGGTGGCCTGCAAGGTTTGGAAAACCATTACAAAAGCAAACAAAACAAACCAAATTAAAAACACAAACGAATTTCCACATCCTTTACCCTATATCCCCTTCCTTCTCTCACCCCCCGGATAATATTCCTTTTCTTCCTACCTTTCAAAACTAGCCCGTTGTTCCTTGCAAGAGTTTCAGTGGAATGCGCGATGCTTTCACCTACCTAATTTAATATATATATACCATATATATATTTTTAGTATCAAGCTGTACTCAGCTGTGTACACATTATGCATCCTTCAATCTTTGGTTGCCAGGAGGCCAGCTATTTAACCCATGGCAGCTAAAGTGTATATAGTTTTCAGAAGACGCATGGGCTTGCTGGGTTTTTTGAGGGGTGGCCTGGGCTCGGATGATGTTTTATTTTGGGTGGGGGAGCCTGCTTTACAGAAAAAAAAAATTGCTTGATGAAGGGGGAGGGGGCGGAGGAGTCTCAGGGGGGCTCCATTAACCATTCTGGATTCTCCTTCCACATTCCATATACCTCGCTCCCACGCACCCCCCCTTTTTACCACCACCACTGAAAACATCTTCCTCCCTGCTCCTACACCACCTTCCCGTTTCATACTGGCAGGACAAGGCATAAATCTCCTAATACCTGTACTGGAGAGAGGTTGTAAAATGAGATCCCTCCACCTGCCAATGGACTCCTGTTCAAAAAGCAGATTCTGGAAAAAAAAATAAAAAATGTGAGTTTCTATTGTGAGATCTAGTGTAACCTTCCCTAGGGTCTAGCCTATAAAATGCTTGTACCCTCCTCCTGGAAAAGCTGACCGAGGTGTTATTGTTTGGGGCTGAGATAAGATTTCAGTTCCCGTTGTGGGTGATTTCTTTGCGTCTCTTCCTCAGGTAGTAAAGAGTTGATCTAATTTCTTTTCACTCCTTTTCTCTCCATGTTTCTCCGATTCCTCCCCTCCCTAACTGTGTCCTGGGATATGCTCTCTCTCATGTTTATCTTCCTCTCATTTTTTTTCTTCCTCTTCTATACTCAATCTTTTCCTCTCTTTATATCCCTTTCCACTCTACCCTTTTTTTTTCCGACATGCTGACATTCATATATTCCACTTGGTTTTACTTTTTTTGTATATGGGTTAATCATAATAATTCAATGCACCTCCTCTATTTTATTTTCCTTTACTTGCTATAATTTTGTTGGCTTGCTTCATGCCTCCTTTTTTCTTTATGACATAATCTTGCTTTTGCCTGGACAATTTATTTTATTAATATTCTTTCTGGCACTCATTGTACCTAAATGCCTCATCGCAATAATCAATCTCATCAATCTCTTCCTCTCTTTCTTCTAAGCTTTTTTTTTTTTCTTCCCGTTATTGCTTGTTGACCTTGGTGATTCTTGGTCTTCCATCCTTTCTATTGCTCTATGTGTTCAACCTTCAACCGTTTCACCATGATCCATTGTACAACCTCTACGTTTGCTGATTATGTCCCATCTCCTCTTTTGCTCCATTATACCATGTCTCATCTGCCTCCTTTCCATGGCTCTGTGGCTCCTCTCTCTCTGTTCCCAGGGGTCGCATGAAATACACAGACTTGTATCAGATGCTCAGACTTATCTCGCCTCCCTTGGGTCTGGGGAAGAAATGCCCTGCTCGAGTTGCCTATAAGGTAGATCCCTTCCCCTTCCATAACTATTATTCCTTTCCTAGTCCGTTCATGGGTCTCATATTTTTTTTACCACCAACTAGAGGTAACTTAACACTACTGCTTTGTATAATTGTTATTTATCAGCAGAAGGGTTAAGAAATACCCAAAAAGAGTTGTTAATGTCAGGACCCTCTTGTATCACTTGAAGCCTCTGAACAGAATTGTGTATTTTGATGTTCTTTTTTTTTTGGTATTTTGATGTGGAGATGTGCTGTCAGTGTGTGTGTGTGTCTATGACTTGTTTTGTATGGTGGGTAACTTTGAAAACTTTGTTCCTACTAATGGGAGCGGATCTTAGATAACATGTAAATATACAGTAAGCATACGCAGAAAAGGAAATGACTTGACACCCCCGTTGCTCTCTGAAATTGAAAAAATATATTCTACATATTCTTCCTATTTGGTAAAGTGAGTTTATTTTCCAACTATTAGAAAATATTTTATGTTAACACAAGAGTTCAATTTCAGAATAGCATGTTTACATGTGAAGGCACCTAAGGAGAGAGGTATTTTGCAGGCATCTGCATGGCATCTGCATAAAGACTGTGTGGTTTACAATGGGGGAAAGTATGACAGCCGGAATGAAATGATCAGCTGGTCATTTTTTTTACAAGCTGGAATGAGTAGAAAGTCTTTTCATATAAAATTGTTGGTTTGTTTGGCAACTTAAAATGATCTCTAGGTCTCTGATTATACAGTGAAATAGCTGTAAATGTTTTGCCTTGGTGGATTGGTCTGTAGGTTTCTCGTTGCATTGTTGAACTGATCAGCAGTTCTCTCGGTATTTGGTGGAGCAAACAGCTGATCTCTTATCTATGGTGGAATCATCAATAGATGTTTTCTTATTAGGCGGGGTAATTGCAGATCTTAAAGTGTTACTAAACCCACAACAGTAAAATCTGTCTGTATATGCAGAATAGCATGCTTGTTATACTCACTGTGGAACTTAAGGGGTTAATCCTCTGCATTGTGTAAAAGGACTCTTTTATCCTGTATGTACAGATCCTTCCCTCCTGCGCTGTCTCTCTTTGCAAGGCCAGATAATACACAGTCAGGGTAGTAAAGCTGCACGTGCTCAGTTTAGTTTGTATTGCTGGAGAGAACATTTCCTTGTTCTTAGTGTTAGCGAGGTCACATGATATTGATATCACATATGTGGGTGTGTATACAGGCTGTAGTGGAAATTTCCTCCTACCTGAAAACTGAGCACTCAGACAGACCCTGCAGTTTATCATGTGACTGCGGTATGCAGATCAGCCAAAAAGGTATTTAGTGGCAGTATTTTAATGTAAAAAGAAGATTTATAAGCTGTGCGCACTGCGGGGGCGGATGAACTGTTTCATATTACTGGGTTTAGTAACACTTTAATACCTGCTGGAATAACCAGGTGATCTCTTTGTACACTATAAAACAAATCAGTTGATCCCTCATTACAGGGCCATAAATGTAGGTCTTTTAATAAAGCGGTATTAAACCCAAAAGCGAACATTTATTATATTGCAGCTTACTAATTTTTAGATGTGATGGCTGAATTCATTTAATTTCATTTTTTAGGCTTGCTTTCTTCTATTTTCATCTGGTGATCCAGCCAGATTTCAACAGAAAAAGCACTTTTACCACTGACAGGAGTGCTTAAAATGATCAGGTTTTATTTATGAAAAACCTTTATCCCAAATGGAAAAAAACTGTTTACTGTAACTAATTATAAAATATTAGCTGGAGTTTGCCTGGGTTCACACTACCCGCGACTTCAAAGTTGCGTGACTTCCATGCGACTTTGAAGTTGGACCCCAGAGCGACTTCGGCACGACTTGCATGTGACTTCTTTAACAGAAGTCACTGCAAGTTGTACCAAAGTCAGACCAAACAAATGTTGCATTAGTGTGAATCGGGCCTTAAAGTGTTTGTTGACCTAAAAAAAAAAAAAAAAAAGATTCTGTTCCTTTAAAGCATGTTATACAGCACAGGGCTTGTGCTGTGTCATTTGGCCCCCTGGCCAGTTTATGTGCCTCCATCATCCGATCTCTCCTCTGTGCTCTCCTCCGTCCTCTCCCCCATCCCCTCCCTACCTGTCAGCTCCATGCCTGTGCCCGCCCTCCCTCCTGCTGCTCAAATTACTATACATTTTTTTACAGTATACACTCTGTTTATTCATCTAAAATGCTCCTGAGTCTGTGCCTTATCAAAATAATGATTTTTTTTTTTCGTGTGACAACACTGAAGAAATGACACTTTGCTACAATGTAAAGTAGTGAGTGTACTGCTTGTATAACAGTGTAAATTTGCTGTCCCCTCAAAATAACTCAACACACTGCCATTGATGTCTAAACCACTGGCAACAAAAGTAAGTACACCCCTAAGTCAAAATGTCCATGTTAGGCCCAAAGTATCAATATTTTGTGTAGCCACCATTATTTTCTATCACTGCCTTAACCCTATTGGGTATGGAGTTCACCAGAGCTTCACAGGTTGCCACTGGAGTCCTCTTCCACTTTCCATGATGACATCATGGAGCTGGTGGATGTTAGAGACCTTGCGCTCCTCCACCTTTCATTTGAGGATGCCCCACAGATGCTCAATAGGGTTTACATCTGGAGACATGCTTGGCCAGTCCATCACCTTTACCTTCAGCTTTTTTAGCAAGGCAGTGGTCATCTTGGAGGTGTGTTTGGGATCTTTATCATGTTGGAATACTGCCCAGTGGCCCAGTCTCTGAAGGGAGGGGATTATGCTCTGCTTCAGTATGTCACAGTACATGTTGGCATTCATGGTTCCCTCAATGAACTGTAGCTCTCCAGTGCCGGCAGCACTCAAGAAAGCCCCAGACCATGACACTCCCACCGCCATGCTTGACTGTAGGAAAGACACACTTGTCTTTGTACTCCTCACCTGGTTGCCTCCACACACGCTTGATACCATCTGAACCAAATAAGTTTATCTTGGTCTCATCAGGCGGCAAGACATGGTTCCCGTAATCCATGTCCTTAGTCTGCTTGTCTTCAGCAAACTGTTTGCGGTCCTTCTTGTGCATCATCTTTAAAAGAGGCTTCCTTCTGGGATGACAGCCATGCAGACCAATTTGATGCAGTGTGCGACGTATGGTCTGAGCACTGACCGGCTGACCTCCCACCCCTCCAACCTCTGCAGCAATGATGGCAGCACTCCTATGTCTATTTCCCAAATACAACCTCTGAATATGACGCTGAGCACGTGCACTCAACTTCATTGGTTGACTATGGCGAGGCCTGTTCTGAGAGGAACCTGTCCTATTAAACCACTGTATGGTCTTGGCCACCGTGCTGCAGCTCAGTTTCAGGGTCTTGGCAATCTTCTTATAGCCTAGGCAATCTTTATGTAGAGCAACAGATCCTGAGAGTTCTTTGCCATGAGGTGCCATGTTGAACTTCCAGTGACCAGTATGAGAGAGTAAGAGCGATAATACCAAATTTAACACACCTGCTCCCCATTCACACCTGAGACCTTGTAACACTAATGAGTCATATGACACCAGGGAAGGAAAATGGCTAATTTGTCCCAATTTGGACATTTTCACTTAGGGGTGTACTCACTTGTTGGCAGTGGTTTAGACATTAATGGCTGTGTGTTGAGTTATTTTGAGGGGACAGCAAATTTACACTTTTATACAAGCTGTACACTCACTACTTTACATTGTAGCAAAGTGTCATTTCTTCAGTGTTGTCACATGAAAACATATAATAAAATCTTTCCAAAAAAGTGAGGGGTGTACTCACTTTTGTGAGTTACTGTATATACCTGTTTACAGAGTGCCAATCAGCGCTCACGTGATCCACCGCCTGTCTCCTTCTCTCTTCCTGACTGATATCAGCGGGGGATCCTTGGCCTGCCCACTGCAGTTGTCAGGCCGAGAGATGCGGCGGGTCATGTGAGCGCTGATCGGCACTCTGTAAACAGGTATATAGCTGCATTATAAGGCACAGACACAGAAGCACTTTTCATTAATAAACAGAGTGGATAGTGTAATTTTCACTTGGTGGGTTAACAACCACTTTAAGCTTCAATTTATTATAGTATTTAAATTTGCTAGTACATCCAACACTCCCCTCCACCTAGACTGACAATGCTGCTGTCCAAAGGTGAACCCTGTGTTCATTCATTCAGAGTGGGGACGCTCTAAGGCCCCTTTCACACGGACGTTCAGATTGGGTCCACCTGGCTGTTTTTTAGGTGGATAGGAAACCTCAATTCTTCTCTATGGCTCAGTGGGTGTAAAGGGACATGTGTCCATCTACACCCATCTACATCCAATCCATTCCTTGAAAAAGAGACACCGTTCCCCTCCTGTCCAGCGGATCAGACGGCAGTCAGGAGTAAAAAGACAGGGGGTCCGTTTACACCCAACCGCCCATAGAGGAGAGTGGTCTGTATCCGTGTCCGCTCTGCTTATGCGCACTGTCAGCCACCTGCTCATCGGGGATCAGTGGACTCTGCTGAGCAAGCAGATCTCAGCCGCAGTCCACTCAGCCTGAAAGGGGCCTAAGGCTCAGTTCACATTGGTGCATTGTCCAGCATTGCATGTGATTCGCACCGTGTGATGTCTGTGCAATGCAAATTCAACCATACAGATTATATGGCTGAATTAGCATCGCATTCAGACCAAAGACGTGCAGGACCCTTTTTCTGCTCCACACCAGAATCATATTGCATGGGTGTTCACACCCATATGATCCGATTTCTGTCCAAACTGACAGTTTGCACTGCAATATGCGAACCGATATGGGGGTGTTGTTAACTTTGTATTGACACTCCCAGTGGATCGCATATAAAAGTGTGAACTGCCTGCGAGTTAGGTGCAATGCGGGAACCCACAGTGGATTCATAGGGTTCCCCCATGTGAACCGGGCCTAATACAGGAGGTGTGTTACTGGCCAGATCACCAGGTGAAAACAGAGGCAAAAATCCCCCAAAAAAAGGAAACAAATGCAGCCACAACATCAAATGTAAGCTGCAATATACATTACATACAGTACGGTACATATGTTATTACCTGGTGTAATACAGTATGCATCTTTCATTGCATGTCAGGATGACCAGTAAGTCCCTTGTTATATGGCAAAATGATTTTTCTGTGACAAAATGAAGTACATATTATATTACCAACATCAATATATTTTAGTTATTTGGAAATATATTTGTACTTCTCTAGTTAGCTGGCAGAATGGTTTATAGGACTTGTCTAGAAGATGGGGAGGTTTGTTGGTCTGTGGTCTAAGTAAGACAGCAGGGTGGTGTTTGTGTGGCTAGTTAGGTGGCAGGGTGGTTTGTATATGCCTGGGTAAATGGCAAGATAGTTTACAGAGAAATCAAATATATTATACAACGTACAATAAAATGATGTGCCCTTTGCTGGAAAGCTGACTGATTTGGATGGGTAAAGGGGGTATGGAGGCAGAGATACAGTAAGATTTCTAATAGGGTTATTGTCATCCTGAATCACATAGAGATGAATCTATTACTTTTTTCTTTTCCTTTCTCCATCCTTTACTCTTCTGTTTTGCCTTTGTATATGCCCCTCTCTTATCTCTCCACACTTACTATGGTAAGTTCACAATGCATTGGAAGGATAATGCAGGCCTGATCTAACCCTTGTCCCTTCCTGCTTGAAAACTATCCTGTGCTACGAGACCAAGGAAGTGATTGCAAGCTACAAGTTCAATGAAGCTGTACTTATCAAAATCTACATAACAGAGCACTTGTACCCACACTCTATACCAGGGCTTCTCAACCAGGGTTCCATGGATCCCTAGGGTTCCTCCAGAGGTTGCTAGGGGTTCCTTGAGCAAAGAGCAATTGCTGCCTCTCGTCTAAGTTCCTAATGACACTATTAATCGTTTTAGCTATCTGTAAAGAGGTAATACTTCCCATTGCCCACAAGTGTAAGGAGCATTCTTCCCATTGACTATCACACTTAATGTATCACGAGTTGTAGGTATAATCATTTTTAGTAAGGGTTCTGTGAGACTGGGAAGATATTTCAAGGGTTCCTCTGTGTTTAAAAGGTTGAGAAAGGCTGCTGTATACTATGTTATGTAGATGTCCTCTACAAGTATTACATGATTTATAAGTGATACCTAAGTGCCATCATTGCTAAAAGTTACTCTAAATAAAAATGAGTTTAGGGTTTACAGTAGTGCTTAGAATAAAGTTCACGATTCTCAGCGTAACATCATCTTTCACATTATGCAATAAAATTGGGCTAACTTTAATATTTATTTTTTCTTTTAATTCATTGAAGTGTATTTTTCCCCCAAAAAATTGCATTTGAAAGAACGCTGCGCAAATAGAGTGACAAAATATTGCAACAACCACCATTTTATTCTCTAGGGTCTCTGCTAAAATAAATAAATAAATAAATATATATATATATATATATATATATAAAATGTGTGGGGGTTCAGGTAATTTTCTAGCAAAAAATACTGATCTTAACTTGTAAGCAATAAGTATCAGAAAAAGGCTTAAGCCTGTTGTACGACCGCACGTCCCACTTTTCCCAAAATCGTCTGTCTGTGATTTTGTCTAGCGTACTGACGGTAGTAAAGTTATTGTTCGACAAATGCGAACGCAGTGACGTGCTACGAGCGTATAAAGAAGAAGTTCGACTTTTGTGCGTCACCCTTTGGGCCCCTCCCACTAATTCCGTGTTTACACGACCGAACACTTCCGCCTCGTTCTTGGGTTCCGAACATGCGCGTTTGTACAACTTTTGTTTGTCCAACTTCTGTACACACGAGCCGAAAGTCGGACGAGGCCTTGCCGGCAGACAAAAGTTTTCTAGCCTTCTCATATAACTTTTGTTGGACGATAATTAAAAATCGGCTGTTGAATGGAGTGTACTAGCGGTACAATTATTGTACGACAATTTTAGGCCGATAATTGTACCGTGTGTACGGGCCTTAAGACTTTAAGTGTGCTAAACTGACCTCATTTGCAGACCGAAGTTCATCCCTTTGATCTAAAAGAGGCAAATGATACAATGGGGTTGCTTTACTAAACCTGAAGAGTGCAAAATCTGGTGCAGCCATGCATTGTAGCCAATCAGCTTTTAACTTCAGTTTGTTCAATTAAGCTTTGGCAATAAAACCTGAAAGCTGATTCTTTTCACAGCTGATTTTGCACTCTCCAGTTTTAGTAAATCAACCCCAATGTTTCTTTTTTTTCTCAGCATTGAGCAATGTTGTGACAAACTTTGCCAGCTGCTCCTTTTTTTTCTTCACAGCTGTGAGTGAGCAGAGAAGGGTGTTCTGCCAAAATGTCGAACCTGGCAGAATGAGGAACACGCGTCACTTCCGTTTTCTTTAAACCATCATGAATTGCAGATTTTCAAGGATTGCTGTTTATTTTCAGGAATTGGTGTTTGGACACATTTTGATTGGAGATTGTTACTCTACTCCGATACTAACCAACAAAATTGCTGCATACGAGGCGGTGACAAATTTGTCCTCGTTACCCATTGTGCTGTCAAAACAGGAAAATCTACCTGTACCGGACTGTATTTGGTTGCTGGGGTTGTGTCCAAACAGCAATTCGCCAAAATCTGCAATTACTGATGCTTTAAAGAAATTGGAAGTTACGTGGTTGCAGTTCCTGCCGAGTTCGCTAATTTGACAGGACAACGGCTCTGCACTGTTTACATGAATCCTAAAAATGCTGGATTAAGATCGTGAGGGGGGTTGAATTGAGATCACAATTTTTTTAACGATTAATTGTGAAGGTCTAGTCTACAGTGACATGCTGACACCCTGATTTTCCCGTTTCCCCCTACCGGTCACAGCCATTAACAAAACTCTCCTTCTGTATTGTAGATTTAATTTATATCACATTAGTGAGGCTGTGGCAGAAGGAATAGCTTGAGAAAGTCCTTGAGAAAGAACTTCTGAAATGTGTAATGATGCAATTTTGCTGAGGACCAAGAGTGCTGAATTTACTTTGCTTTCTATCATCAGGACTAATAAACAGGTTTAGCAAGGCCCATAGGGGCATAGTCTACTATTCCTGCCAGGAGATCTTACTTATAGACTGGTCTAGAATTGACACAAGTTGACCTACCAGTTGTAAGTGAACTAGGCCTTTAAGGCTGGGTTCACACCTATGCGAATTGGATTGTTTTCAAGGTGTTTGGTTCACATATGTGCGGTGCATTCGCACTCCGCATTGCACAGAAAACGTGTGTGTTTTCTGTGCAATGCAGTGTGTTGAAAGTGAAACACTGAAATCTAGATATTGTTTTAATCATAAACATTGATCAACTCTGCTCTACTGTTTTGCATACCACATTTATCTTACCAAATTCACAATTTTATTTTTTACACGGTTGTAGTCCCAAAAAGATTCTGTTACATTACTCCCCCTGTGGCCTGTTTATATTTCACTAACACATAGTGAAAATTTCTACTAGAAGCACACATGTTGAGAAAAATGTTTTTGCACTGAATTACCTTTAGGTTGGGTTCACACTGTTGCAAATTGGGTGCGGATTTCCCAGCATCCAATTCACATGACTAGAGAGTGTGACCGGCTCTCAATGGAACCAGTTCACATATATCCAGGGCGGCCGCGGAGTGCACAGCAGAAGAGTCCTGTGCGTCTTTGGCTCCGTTTCAGGTCCGAATTCAGCCAAAAATTCTGACTTAATTCGGACCTGAAGCGGTGAACGGGGACGCACTGGACCGACAGCTGCGAGCTACTCCGCACAAAGTGTGACCCCAGCCTGACTCTGAAAGCATTAATGGATAATGGCCAAGACTGCATTAGCGCTTCGTGCATTTTTATTTCTTGCACACGGATCAAAACAGAGCAGCTCAATACTAAATTTAAAGCAACACTTTTTAGGTCTGCCTAACAGGATTATGTGTAGAGTAACTTACTAGAGTATGTGTAGAGTAACTTAGTTTAGCCTTACGAACAGTGGCGGCTGTTGCTATTTTTTTGGGGGGGGGCAGCAAACAATCCACCCCCCAATCGGTCGGCCACCAGCCCCGCATTTACCCCATCTAGGTCACGGGCAGCATTTCCTCCGGGTGGCGGGACCCGGTAGGAGAATCAGGTCGACAATAGCGAATATTAATTCGCTATTGTCACACAACTTTTTTGAAGCCAATTAGAGCCTCAGGCTCTAATCATGTGATTCAAAATTCAAAAAAGAAAAAACCCTATTGGGATCCATGTGTCCTACGCCCTGCATGTAGATTAGGGGCCGGACAAATGTATTAGAGGGGCAGTGCCCCTACTCCCCATATGGATGGGCCGCCACTGCTTACAAATGTTGACTCTGAGGCAATTCAGTCATTTCCCATGATCCTAGTGTCAGCTGCTAAGTGTTACTGGATTTTGGATGCCATGTGAATATGTGTATTAGAAGAAAGACGTTGTGGAGTGCTGGACTCTGGGCTAGGTAAGTATTCAAGGACAGTGAAGTCGTTTTTTACTCTCATGGGCCCCAGAAGAACCTTGCCGTGGCCTGTAGGGTCAAGTAGAAGATCAAGTAGAAGACAGAGAATGCCAAGCTGCAAATGTAATTATTATTATTATAATACAAGATTTATATAGCGCCAACAGTTTGCGCAACGCTTTACAATATAAAGGGAAGCAATACAGTAACAATACAATTCAGTACAAGAGGGTTAGGAGGGCCCTGCTCCTGGGAGCTTACAATCTAATAGGAAGGGGCTGGTGGAACAAAAGGTAATAACTGTGAAGGATGAACTGATGGTAGAAATAGAAGATTTGGTTATTAGCTGAAGGCAGGATAGGCTTCCCTGAAGGGATGAGTTTTCAGGGATCGCTTAAAAGTAGACAGAGTAGGAGATAGCCAGACAGATTGGGGTAGTGAGTGCCAGAGGATGGGAGAGAGGCTCAGGAGAAGTCCTGGAGATGAGCATGGGGGGAGGAGACAAGGAAGCTTGAGAGCAGGAGGTCTTGAGTGGAGCGGACAGTTTGGGTGATATTTGGAGACAAAATTGGTGATGTAGCTCAGGGCAGAGTTGTAAATGGCTTTGTATGTTATTGTTAATGTTCTGAATTTTATTCATTGGGCAATGGGAAACCAGTGGACGTATTGGCAGAGAGGGGTGGTGGACACTGAACGGTTGGTCAGGTAAATGAGTCTTTATTTGTCACACTAGAAGTTTTTAGTAAGAACAGCCAACACTTTTTGGGGGTTACATTGAAGTTCCTCTTAATCAGGGCTTATAGACAACAGAAAGAAACTTTACTTCTGAGGAGGAGGAGAAACATAAGGTTTACATTTAAAAAAAAATCTTATCTTCTAAAGGGTGGTGATATTGTATATAGTAATTACAAATAATAATTAATAAAAGTTTATATTGGTTATGTTTCAGCTCTGGTGAATGTGGAACTCCTTTTACCCCCAAAAAAGCATTGGCTGTTGTTCTTTAAAAAATGTTCTTGTTACAAATAAAGAATTATGTCTGGACAGACATCTACAGCTTGGCACTCTCTTCCATCTACGTTACCTATGTATATATGTATATAACATACCCTGGCTGATTACAGACATTCCCACTTTGGAGCTACTACTAATACTACTGGTATTATTGTTTCCATGCACACAAGATCTAGTGTTGCCAACCAACCAGAATGAAATTTACTGGCCCGACACCCAAAATTTACTGGCACAGCCACGTTTTTACTGGCATTTCTAAAAGTTACAAAATTACAGTTTTAAGTGCAAATTTCAGTATTTAGGCTACAAACGAGTATAATATGCAGTAAGCAATGTGATTAAAGGTAGATATTAGGGAAAAAAACATATTTCTTAACTAACTCAGGAGGGCAAGAAATTAGAATGGGCAGCACACACACATGAAATTGACTCTCGAGGTGACACTGACAGCAGTGTGCAGCAGCACAGATGATGAAAACACCTCACCAACACGTCCTCTCCTGAGTCACAGTGACAGTCTCTATCCACGCCAGGTGGTCACTTCAATCCACTCTAGTCCAAACAGTACTGAAAGTCCCGCTCCTGGCTTGCCTTGCTCCCATCCCACAAACCCGCATGCAAGGATTCGGCCACTCCGCTTGGTTCCCTTGCACCCTGACATCACACAACATGCCTCCGCCAGATCCACTGTGAATGTGCAGTTCCAAGCCGAGCGTCACAGCCATATTTTTTACTGGCAACATTTTCCTGTTACTGGCATGAGAAAAGTGCCCATGTTTTACTGGCTACAAGTAAAAATACTGATGGTTGGCAACACCGGTAAGATCTGGTGGTAATAGAGTAGTCTTAAGCTGGCCATACATTAATCATTTTTAAAAAAAAAGACCTGATTCCCCCATACACACATTCAACGTGGATGGGGAAATCACTCTTGCTGAGCTATTGTATTCTGACAGCAGGGAGACTTCCCAGCTGTCAGAATCAGGGCCAGGGCAAGGGGTGGGCAGGAGGGGCGGTTGCCCTGGGCACTGTGGTATCATTGGAGGTGGGGGGGGGGAGCCACAAGGAAATTGGGGGAGGGGATTTGTGTTGGAATGGGGAATTTGCTGGGCAGCAGGTCATTGTGTCTTTGTTCCCTATGAAGCCTTTGGTTCATGGAGTGTCCTGCCTGGTACACAGTAGCAGTTTTTTTTTCACTGCAAAACAAAAAAACTGAGGAGCTCGAGAGGTTATCCTATACTAACAATCTGAAATTAGTACAGCGCTCTCCCCTGCTGAGCTATTGTGTTCTGACAGGGGGCCAGCTGGCTTCTGTCGGACTGGCTGCCGTACACATGGGCTGAATGTCGGCCGGTTTCTACTGAACCAGTTGATACCACCCTATGTTCGGTCCATGTGTACGGGACTTCAGTGTTGCTCCACCCAACAATCCGTTTCTGCCATTTAAAGGAGTACTACAGCCAAAGCTTGTTTGGCTGTACTTCTCCTGTGGATCACAGCAGTGCAATTCGTTTTGCACTCCTCTGACCAGTTTTCAGCAGAGAGCGGGCTGAAGTCTGCTCTCTGCTGACGTCACAGAAGTCAGTCCAGGCTCGGCGTCATCACGACAGTGGAAGTCGGGATCGGTCAGGTCCCTGGACCGACACCCAGCTCAGGCTCTCAGCGAACCGCTAAGAGCCTGAGCCGGCCAATGCGCCCTTCAGAGCCCATCGCTCCAATGGGCGACGACGGAGCAGAGCAGAGATTGGTGATTGACTATCTGAAGTTCTCTGCTCACAGAGCTGTGAGAATCGAGTAATCGGTGGTGTTCGATCGCTCGGTTCTCAGTGTAGAGGTGTCGGGGGACAGATGCAGCATGGGTCCGGACCCATGCTGCATCCACCTAGGTATAATTCAGGAAAAAAAACAACCCTATACTTCTCTTTTAAGAGACCTGGTTCATGTAGGAAGACTCCAATGCAATTGCAAAGACGCAAACTCTTTTATTGATAATAAAGGTCAGGACAGAGAATAAAAAAGTTACATTACATATCACACTTATTGCATAGGATAAACATTCTTGCATAGACATACCAGTCAAGAAATTGAAATAGACAGAGCGTCCAAACCAGCATGAAATGTAGCAATGCATGTATACAGAGCAGTGCAAAAAGAATCCACTGAGTAGATGAGTAAGATGAATGATACACAATGGGTGGCAAATGATGTTGATGATGGCAAAATATCCTGCCTTTAAACAGTTTCCCTTAGGTGGGTTCAACATAAAGCAAAATACCAATGGCATTGTCAAATGTGGTACTCATAGCTGTAGTAGCCTGTCCATCCCTAATTTAGGGAGGCTAAACCTGGAACGTCCAACCATCCCTGCCATACTAATTGAAACTTGCGTAAGGCTTTTCGATGGCGATAAGTAAGTTGCTAACGCAGTAGCAAGGAGTTGACATATTCTATCCATTGTTTCACTGTCGGGATAGTGGGAGCCATCCAGTATCTAGAAATCAGTTTACAAGCAAGGTACAAAAGATGAGATACCATTATATATATACCTGATGCATCCAATAGACATACTAGGACAGTGATGGCGAATCTTGGCAGCCCAGATGTTTTGGAACTACATTTTCCACAATGCTCATGCACTCTGCAGTGTAGTTGAGCATCATGGGAAATGTAATTCCAAAACATCTGGGGTGGCAAGGTTCGCCATCAATGTACTAGGGGATTAGAAGGTATAGTAACTTGGGCGACTAATGAAATAGTGTGCACCACCTGGGTCCAGTAACGCGTACATTTCAGACACCTCCAGATCGCAAAGACTCAGATTTACTAAAACTGGAGAGTGCAAAATATTGTGCAACTGTGCATGGTAGCCAATCAGCCTTTAACTTCAGCTTGTTCACTGAAGCTTTGACAAAAAAAAAAAAAAATTGGACGCTGATTGGTTTCTGTGTAGAGCTGCACCAGATTTTGCATTCTCTAGTTTTAATAAATTAACCCCATTTTATGCAAATGATAAGTATATCTGTGTACATGAACAATGCTGAACCTTGACAGCTTTCAAAATGCTGATCACACAGACTGTATATCCATAACTTGCTAGTGCACTCTTCTATGCCATTCTGGGCATATTGTCTTTTACTCTGAGGGGTCATCTGTTGTCATTGAACTTGAAAAACAAAAAGACAACAGAAAGGGGCAGTTGTAGGTTTAGAGATCCTGTGGTGGGAAACAGCACTATATTCTGAAACTGTATTATTAATGGAGATGATACAACTATCCACTACTATATGTTTTTATTAGTAGCACCAAAGTTGAAAGTATCCTCTGGCTATATCTGCCCCAACCTTGCTCAAAATATCTTCTGCCATACTGCATGACAAATCTAACTATGCTCTATAACATATTGATTAGATTAGATTAGATTAGATTAGATTCACCTTTATTGTCATTACACATGTACAAATACAATGCAACGAAATGCAGTTTAGGTCTAACCAAATTGCAATAATAACAAAAACAGAATATACGGTTTGCATAAATATAAGTGGATGGATATATACATTTCGCAAAAATTAAGAGAAGTATATTGCAAAATGAATAAAAAAATTATTGATCAATTAGTCCCATAAGGTATGTATAATAATGTTAATGACATCCGGGGAAGGGCAATGTGCAATATATGTGCAGTTGTGGGGTTCAGATGATCAGCAGAGTGCAGAATTCATTAAAGAAACAGCTCTAGGAAAAAAGCTGTTCCTTAATCTATTAGTCCTGCTTTTGAGGCACCTAAAGCGCCTCCCGGAGGGCAAAAGAGAAAACAGTTCACGGGCAGGATGAGAGGAGTCTTTGTAGATATTACAAGCTCGACGCAGGCAGCGTTTCTCTGGACATCCTCCACAGCTGGAAGGGTAGTCCCTATGATGCGCTGAGCAGTTTTCACCACCCGCTGCAATGCCTTGCGCTCTGCAACAGTGCAGTTCCCATACCAGACTGTGACACAACTGGTCAGGATGCTTTCTATTGTACAGTGATAGAAATTCATCAGAATATCCAAGGACAACCGGTTCTTCTTTAGTGTCCTCAAGAATAAGAGGCGCTGGTGTGCCTTCTTAATTAAACTAGAAGTGTTTACAGTCCAGGACAGGTCCTCCGAGATGTGGGGGGTACTAAAGATAGTCACCGGGACCGATGTAGTTACTGTTGTTGGACGAGGAATTGTGGAGTTTCTGTTTCCTCGAATAACACCTGAAATCTTCTCTCAGTTCTCCGTGCGTGCTGCCGTAGGTCTAGTTACCTTGCCGACAGCTCGCACAGAGGTCAATGTTCAAGAACCCCTGGGTGTAGAGCCTCCTGGACAGGACCTGACATTTGTGAAGATCAAATTAATTCTTCCGTGTGGTCGCGGAGAATAAGAACTCCTGTGATTTCTTCTTGGCCAACAGGAACCTA
>BLSH010355615.1:466970-486766 GCA_018402905.1 Glandirana rugosa | reverse complement strand
AGTTCGGGACCGGACGTATGACGTAGGGGACCACCTCACTAAATAGAGGGAGACGAGTACCACGAGACGAGACAAGGGGTGAGCCGGATTCTGACCTCTTCTTCGTCACTCCGCTTGTCGCCGTCTCCTTCGTCGAGTCTACTTTAAGTTTTAACACTGAGGTCCGTCGTCGTCTTAGTCTCTCCTTCACCGAGCACCCCGAATGTGTCCACACACGAACGAACCCCCACTAAGTTCTAGATGATGATGTACTACTACGGTGAGACATTGAATATTGACCGACCTCTTTCTATTTATCACGAACTTCTGTTTGAACGTGAAACAAAGTTCCACCCTGGAGTGCCGTTTCACCTTCTTCTTTTCCCATGGACATGGCGGCGAGCCAAGAACGGCACCCGGACACACAACAGATTTTCTCCCCACCAGCTTGAGCGGTGCACTCCTCCCTCCTTCAGCCCAACCCAGACCCACCTTGAAACAAAGTGCAAGTTTGTCTTCAAGCACTATTTATCTTTCTCCAGCCAGTTATAAGTTACAGAGTGGCATCATCATGTAGTAGTAGATCTTGAATCACCCCCAAGCAAGCACACACCTGTGTAAGCCCCACGAGCCACTTCCTCTCTGATTCTGCTGCTGCCTGGAGTCACAATTTTGAATTTCATCTGAGCTGCTTCCTCTGCCGCTGTTCGCCTCACTGCTTCTTCTCCAGTCTTAGGCCGAGTGGGGAACAGAGCAGAGCACCATGAGCAGAGGGAGATAAATCACTCCACCAGGGGATGCAGTATGCAGGCCAGGGCTTGAGCCAGAAATGCGGGCGGGCGCGGAAGTGACATGCGCCCGAAATAGAAGAAATAGCCCCTCCCACACACTTACAAGAACAGGGCTGGTACAAGGAGTTTTGACACCCTAGGCGAAACCTAATTTTGCCGCCCCCATTGGCTCCATCCCTGACTCCAACCCCCTTTGCCCTATCCATGTATATGGTGGAGATTTTTTGCAGCGCCTCTCCACCTATTTCTTCAGCCGTGGTCCGCAGGCACACACTTGCGCCTCTGAACCTGGCATGAGGACAGATAGTGGTGGAACCAGCTCGCTTACTCACTCCAGCCGTGGTCTGCTGGTGTATGGAAAGGCTAGCGTAATATATACGCAGGATAGGGTAGTATATAGATAGGGTAGGGTAATATATACACAGGATAGGGTAGTATATAGACAGGCTAGGGCAGTATACACACAGGATAGGGTAATATATACACAATATAGGGTAACATATAAACAGGATAGGGTAATGTATACAACTCACATTATCTGCAGACAGCGGACCAGGCTCTGCAGAGACACCTGTATTGACATCAGGCTGATGAGGTCTCCTCCAGCTCCTCCCTATTCACAAGCAGCTGACATCTAGACAAGAACGAGGGACCCAGAAAGTTGAATATAACCCTCACAGCGCTGGTTGGAGAAAGACTTTTTTTTATATATTCTGTACTCTGTTCGGATTGCCCGGGCCCCCCTGCTGGCCGGGTCCAGAACAACAGGGCCAGTTGTACTGGTTTATCAGGGGCCCTGGTTTGTAGCACTCATCATATGTGTCTCACAAGATTCTCACCGCCACATATGGACAGTTCAATGTGGAAATCACAGGCAAGTCCATTCAATCTGGTAGCCAGCATTATAAGCATAATATGAACTTGGTGGGAAAATGTAAATAGAATTGGTGCCAACCTGAAGTGAAAAAAAAACAAAACAAAATATGTGAAGCTGCCCCTTTAAGTGGATCCCCCACCTCAATGCAAAACGATTATTTTAAAAAGTAAGGCGCTACCACACAATCTAAAAATTAAAAATACTAAGCCATCAATCAAAAGAACTCAATCCATTTGATTTGAAATAATAAAACAAAATGATAGAAATGTTTCATATTAACAATAAAGAGTCCATATAAGATAGTCCTTATGAAAAACTCCATCCACCTGTGCCTTCTTAAAAAAGGTGCTCAAATGGTTCCTTCAATTCATGCTCCACCACTGTGTATACAGAATGGACCCTTACCAGCAATACATAATAAATGCGCCTTTGATAACTTGGGGTATCACCCGTTCTCAAGTAGCGGTTGAGGAGGTCCACACACGTAATGCCTTATGGAAATGAACCAGCCACTGGCACCAACATAAACAGCCTGGTTTGTAATTAATTCCGCAGTCCGCTTGGACGAGCCGCCGTGCGTTCCAACGGGTTTGGTTAGCATTTCTGGTCGTTGCAACGCATGCCAGCTCGTCCGAGCGGACTGCGGGATTAATTACAAACCAGGCTGTTTATGTTGGTGCTGACCTGAGCACCATAAAATGTAAGTGCACAATCGTTTATAATCTTTTCTACTTTTTAATAAAAACCGGATTACACTATTCTGGTATCTTACATCTTTTCTGGGTGTGGGCTGCTGAGGGGAGAGAAAAGGAATCTGAGAGGCCAGTGACTGGTTCATTTCCATAAGGCATTACATGTGTGGACCTCAACCGCTACTTGAGAATGGGTGATACCCCAAGTTATCAAAGGTGCACTTATTATGTATTGCTGGTAAGGGTCTATTCTGTATACTCAGCGGTGGAGCACAAATTGAAGGAAACATTTGAGCACCTTTTTATTAGAAGGCATGGTGGTTGGAGTTTTTCATAAGGACTATCTTATGTGGACTCTTTATTGTTAATAATATGAACTTACCTCATGTCCAGCCTCAAATTATTTATAGCAGCACTGACCTCATCTTTTGCATTACTTTTTAACGGTCAATGTGTAGAAACTTTCTTTTTTACTTTAGCTGTGGGAAGGATTACCTTACCTAATGAAGGAATTTATTTAATCAAAACCTTACCCAGTTCACAAAATTCTAATCTGGAAACTAGTAGTACACTTACTTACCTACTGTTGTTCTTTAGCCCTCTATTGATTCTGCTGTATTTACAATAGGGCCACTAAAGTTAGAAACCCTGCTCTGTCAATCATTTCTATTTTTTTTAAGAATTTGTCCTATTCTTCAGCACTTTACCACTAGGAAGGAGGGAGGAATTTATAGATTGCATGTACACATAAGCCTATGATGCTGAATACCTAAACCTTTCCAGGCAAATAAAAAAATGTTTTTACTATTCTGACCATTGTTCTGCAGGATTGACTGAGTATTAAACTGACACTTTGATGATCTCTAGGGGAAAAAAATCAAACCTGTATTGCCTAAAATACATCCAGTTAAAAACAGAGTGACAGTGAGTGCTCAAAGCCACAGAATCATTCTTTTTAGGCCGGTCACTTCTGAATACTGGGCCCAAAATTGCTAAATACTGAAGCTTCAAAGGGACCTCATGTGCAAGGTCCAGTCATGCATAGGATCCTGCTGGCCCATTCACACTAGGAGCAGTTACCTCCATTTTCCATGCAGCTGATAATGACAACACAGTGTTGCCAACCTACCAGATTGACATTTACTGACACGATACCCAACATTTACTGGTACAGCCAAGTTTTTACTGGCACGTACAATATGCAATTAGCAATGTGATTTAAGGTAGATATTAACACAAAAAAAACATATTTCTTATTTTATTTTCAATATAGTAAGTAGGTAGCTCAGGGACAGGACTAGAAATTAGAATGGGCGGCACACAAACATGAAATGGACTCTCACAGTGACACTGACAGCAGTGTGCAGCAGCCCAGATGATGATGACACCTCACTGACATGACCCCTCCTGAGTCACAGTGACAGTCTCTCTCCACACCAGACGGTCCCTTCAGTCCACTCCAGTCCAAATAGCACTGACAGTCCCGCTCCGGCTTACCTTGCTCCAGTCCCACTCACCTGCAGACGAGGCTCTGGCCGCTCCGCTTGCACCATGACATCACCTGACATGCTCAGGCACTGCCCGATCACACTGTAGCAGACACTGGTATGGTCTCAGCCAGCCGAGTGTCACAGCCATATTTTTGTACTGGCAACCTTTTCCTGTCACTGGCAGCGCTGTGACTACACAGAAAGCAATAGTTTTCTGTGTGTTATGTTTGGACCAGAGTGCAAGTGTCTTACTGCATTTCAGAGCAGTGCGAGATTTTGCAACATGTTTCCATAATCTCGCACCACTCTGCTCAGTGCCACATGTCATTTCACAGAACCACAGCACACTGTGCTTCTGTGCAGTGATATGAATGAAGGGTCTGTTTGTAAACTTCAAATAAAATTTGTTGAAAGAAAAAAAGAGAGCAGTGTGATGTGATAAAATACACATGACACTGCCCACTTCTCTGCTGCCCAAAACACTGTGTGGGCAGCAGCGGTTTGGGCTTCAGTGTGTGAATGGGCCATAGGTAGGGTTGCCACCTCATCCCTTTAAACCCAAACACATGTTAATTACACAGGTTCTGTGGCTGATTAAGGTGGTAGTTAAACTCACTTGGTGCTTTTCTCCATTAAATTAGCCTCAGAACCTGTGTGATTTATATGTGTAGCGATGCCCCCACCCTCCAGAGGCCAGGTGCAGCTGACATTCCTCCTCAAGGTGCAGGTTACTAGGCATGGTGAGTGTAATGCAAGTTGAAAACATGGGCACCAGTCACTTTCTGAATGCAACAAAATAGATTTTTATTGTCTCTTAACAAGAACTGGGGGAGAGAGAGTTTTTAGGGCAGGACACCCTTAGGCAGATGCAAAAGCAATTGGCAGACTCCATAGATCAAATATAATAATAGGCAGACAGCTGTACAGGTAGAGGGCCTTTAAGCTGGATGCAGCGCACTGTATTTTGTAGAACTGCTGTCTCCTATAGCAACTGAAATCTCAACAGTCAATATAGATCTGCACACGTAACTCCCAGTATCCCGTTGTAGATTTCTCACAGTCTCCTACTGTAGATCTTCACACTGAGCTCCCAGTCTCTCTTGTCACGTTTTTGGGGTTGTGTTCGATATGTCACACAAATACTTAAAAGTATAACATTTTATTACAAAGTAATGACAGATACAGATAAAGATAAAGAAAATATCAAGAATACTTAACTAAAGGTGCTTGTTTCCCGCCATGGGTCCCTTACATGGCACAGGTGCCCGGGACCAGACATTGGCCTCATGGCTGTTCTGGGTGAGACTAACTTATACCAGTTTGGGCTGTGGTATCAAACTTGTGTGTAGGGAAAAAGACCACCCCTAGCCAACACCCTGGTAAACAACGATATGACCTTCACATTCCTGAGTAGAGGGGGCTAGCTTGTCCATATAAGGCAGTTCAAATGCCATTAAGTTGCAAGGTAACCAGGATATTAGAGGCTATATTAGGTATTTGTGAGGCCAGCCTTAATAAGGAATATAAAATATTAAATTTCCCCAACAAAGTCTCTCACTAAACTTCCAAGATCCCAGCTGCCGCTGGATCCCCTGAGCTCTTCCACAGCTAACCTGCTGTATACTCCTCAAGCTTCACTCACACTACCCGCTGGGTCCCTGACTTGACTCTGCTGACGCTTTCCCATTTCTTCACATCCCCGGCTTGTAAAAAAGGCTGCTCTGGTACTTCATCAGATTTCCACACACTGGCCTCTGATAACAGGAGTGGTTGTCCCTTATTGGCAACTGCGTCCCCTTTATCTCTGACCTTGATCCTCACTTGCCTCTGGTAACAGAAGTGGTCATCCCTTATGACAACTGCTTCTTCTTCACCTCTGGCAACATTCAGTTCCCCATCCAGCTGAACCTCTGCAACTTGGTTAGGCTCCCGAGCTGAAGCCCCAACCCCACGCTGCTTCTCACAGTCCTGGATAGGCCTCAGACAGCCTAGCAGCCAGGTGCTCCCGGATATGCCTCAGGCTTCTGGCCTAGCAACCGGAAGCAATACAACACACGTCCACCCAAACAGCTGTCCAGGTGGCACAGAACCCCGATCACCTGACTCCTTCTGAATAAATAGGCACTCCCAGCAGGCCATGGGGCCAAAAGAAACCTCTACCAATTGGCTGGGACAACCTGTTCACTCCTAACCTGAATTCACTATGCCACATTCATTCCACATTCATTCCAATGCCACAGATGGCAATGTCACCTAGTGACAGAAGAGAGAGGTGCACCCAATTCAGGTTTAGGCCAAAAGTCAGTGGATCACCCTAACAATTAGCCAGGCTAGTTACCTCCTAGCAAACTAAATTCGTGAGCAGCCCTGTTTAGGACCAGGGTGCTACATATGTGTTTGGGTTTAAAGGGATGAGGTGGCAAACCTAGCCATAGGTCTCTCTGAGCCCATGATCCTAGAACTTATCATATATCCATTTATCACAAGAAAACAAATCCCATATTTGTTCTTTTACTACTACAGTGTGAACATATGACCAGACTTTATTACATTTGAAACCATAACTTATTATGCTCCCCTCTATAATTATGCAAAGCTTGCATTTGTTCCTAACTTCTGGGTATTTGCACTACAGAACAACCAAACTTCTATATATCCACTGTATCATCAGCACCAGTAATACTGTGTGAAAATCAGTTACATATATCCTTTTAGCTTGCCTAAAGAGTAGTGTGGTTATGCAGAATTTAGTCAAAGTGTAGTAGAAGACTGTGCAGATTAGGTATGGGTTGTAAATGCAAACAGTTTTTCTTGAAAACTATCGTGAGGCATACATAACTACTTGGGGGGAGATTTACACAGAATCTGGTGCAGCTGTGCATAGTAACCAATCAGCTTCTAACTTCAGCTTGTTCAATGAAGCTTTGACAATAAGCCCGCGTTCACATCGGGCCATTTTGACATGCGTTTTGACATGTCAAATCGCCACCTATTGCAGGCAATGGTACCGTCCGAATTGGTGCGACGCCAACTTTGCAGCGCCGCACCGATTCCCAAAAGTTGATTGGTTACTATGCACAGCTGCACCAGATTCTGTGTGCACCAGTTTTAGTAAATCCCCCCCTGTCATCACATGGTATCTGATGTTTGAATTTTTCAAAGGTATGCCCAATTAGGATCAGTCCATTTTACACACACTGAAAAGGTGGCATTCAGCTGACTAATAGAAAATAACAGGTCAACACACCAATGATATAAAGACAGGACTTTTTTCTCATGTGCCTCGGTTTGGTGTAAATGTAAACAATGGATTGTGACAAGTACTGTAAATGCATTTGTCTGTATAAAACACAGAATTGCTCCCAAAATGACAACCTCTTATAAAGGTTATTTGATCACTATTTTTTAGCATTTGCAGCCATAGTTTTAAAGAGTAACTCCACTTTTGTTGAGTAAAGAAAAAAAATCCCCTCTGGGTGATTAAAATATATTGCAAGGCTTTTTTGGAGGTAAACTTCCATCACTAAATTTTACCTATAGGTAGACCATTTAGGAGATATTTTCTGTACATGCAGCCAGTGACATCACCAGCGCATGCGCTCTGAAGGAACAGCCACCCGTGCTGTTCCTTCAGAGCCCTGCGCCGGGAACGGCAGCTCCCGCACGCATGCCGTCATTGCGGCTCTGGCCAGTCACAGAGTCAGCGGAACATGGAAGCAAGACGGGTGAAGATGGAAGCGGCCTTCAGCGATGACACCGCATCACTTGAATGCTTCGTTTTCAGGTAAGTTTCACATAATGTGCTAGTATGCAGTGCATACTAGCACATTATCACATTACCTTGCAGGTAAGAAAAAAAAACGCTTTAATAAAATTTGTTATAGATTCCTACCTGTTTCTGCTCTGAAGAAATAGCTGTTTGCTTAACCGTGTCTAGTGCAGATTCCTTCTAAAGGGAGCAGTCTGGTTCATTATAATTCTCTGATGCACTCTCAGTGTTCTAATGAGCAAAGCTGCATTGCCTGCATCCCTTTAGAAGTCACACTTAAAGAGTATCTGACTAAAAATTACATTTTTGCAGAGGATGTCTAAAGTCTGACTTGTATCTTAGTGCAGACTTCTGGGAAAATCAGTGAGTCAGTCACACAAGCAGGAAGTTACATTTTCTGAGGCTTTCTGTAAACCAACGGTGTACGGAACTCCTCCACCTTGCCATATTGCCTTGAATTTTATAGAAAATTACATCTCTGCAGATTGAAATGAGAAAGTATTTTTTAATAACAACAAATTACAGTATGGTTTGTGTAGACATTGTAAAAGCTATATCATTTTTTTAAATTGCAATATTTATTTATACCGAAGTGGAGTTACCCTTTAAAGTGGTTGTCAACTCTGGACAACCACTTTAACCACTTGCCGACCGCCGATCGGCAATTGACGGCGGCAAAGTGGCTCGTTCCCGCAAATCGCCGTCATACGACGGCGGCTGCGGGAAAGTGTATATTGAGCGCGCGCGCGCCGCCGGAGGCGCGCCCGCGCGCTCACTGTGTCCAGGGGGAGCCAGGGAGCGGGTGCGGCGGCTTCGATTGCCGCCGGCCACCCGCGATGCCCCCCCCGGAGCGAATGAGCGGAGGTCCGTGTATGTAAACACGGACCTCCGCTCTGTGTGAGGGGGAAGGGCTGTGATCACAGCCTTCCTTTACGTGAAGGCTGTGATAACTTCCCTTCCCCAGATAGGCAGTCCCCCATACAGTTAGAACACGCCCAGGGAACATAGTTAACCCTTAGCGCGCCCCCTGCAGGTTAACCCCTTCACTGCCAATGACATTTACACAGTAATCAGTGCATTTTTATAGCACTGATCGCTGTATAAATGCCAATGGTCCCAAAAAAGTGTCAAAATGTTCCGCCATGTCTGCTGAAATATCGCAGTACCGCAAAAAATCGCAGATCGCCGCCATTTTTAGTAAAAAATAAAAAAAAATTAAAAACCCCAAAAATGAATTCTCATCATCCGTAAACGCGACCACTTTTGCGCAAACCAATCAATAAACGCCGATTGCGATTTTTTTTATCGCAAATATGAGGAAGAATATAAATCGGCCAAAAATGGTGAAAAAAAATGTTTTTTTATATTTTTTTTTTGGATTTGTATTTTAGGAAAAAGTAAGAAATTTGGGTTTTTTTGCAAAATTGTCGCTCTTCTTTTGTTTATAGCGGCGATCAGAAATGACGCAGCGGTGATCAAATACCACCAAAAGAAAGCTCTGTTTGTGGGAAAAAAAGGACGCAAATTTAGTTTGGGTACAACGTCGCACGACCGCGCAATTGTCAGTTAAAGCGACGCAGCGCCGAAACGCAAAAAGGGCTCCGGTCCTAAAGCTGGAAATCCTTCCGGGGCTGAAGTGGTTAAACTACAGGTAAGTCTATAATAAGGCTTATCTGTAGGTCCTGGGAATATCTCCTAAACTTCCACAGTTTAGGAGACATTCCCTGTATCTTCACGTTCCAACATCATCGACACATGCGCACTGAAGAATCAGCCCCCGGGGTGGCCCAGGGTGCCTTTTCTTCAGTAAATGTGCCGTAACTGGCGGCTCCTGTGCACATGTGCGGGAGTGACATCAGCGTGGCTCCGGTCAATCACAGCGCTGCAGTCCGGGCTGTGATTGGCTGGAGCCGCGGACCCGGAAGAAGCTTGTCGCCGGTCACAGCGGTGTGCCAAGGCCGCTGCAACAGCTTCGTTCCAAGGTAAGTATTTCATAATGAGCTAGTATGCGATGCATACAAGCTCATTATGCCTTTGTTTTGCAGGTTGTTGTTTTTTTTTTTTAATGAGAGTTGACAACCACTTTAAGTAGCCCAAAGGTGTGTGATTTTCAGTACAGGACACAGATTCTGTCTTCCTGAAAAAACTGGTTAGTTAAAAACCTGACCCATCACTGAGCACTCAAGCTGGCCATACATTATACAATGTTCTTATTCAATTTCCTTTAGATTTTCCTATGTAGTGCAAGGGCCTGCCTGGTTGCATACAAATTGAAAGTGTTTAGGTTTGACCTCCTATTATATGATTTTGGTAAATCTAAAGCAAAATGATACAAGAGAATTGCATATTGTATGGCCAGCTTAAGTGCACCTTGGGCATGGAAAATGATGTCCAAGGTGCATTTATTGCTTACAGAAGCTTCAATAAGCATTCCCCTGTGAGGACCATTGCGGGGAAGTTTTAAGATCTACAGGTTATGTTGGCCTGCACTACAACATGTGATATGATATGCATGCCTAAGGCCCCTTGCACACAGGCATCATAATTTACTGATGTTTATTCAGGAACTTGTGATGCCCGTGTACAAGAGGCCAAACTGTATGTAAAGACCTGAGTATATAGACCTGAGTATAGGCGAGTAAAGGTGCATAAGTGTATAGATGAGTATAGATGAGTAAAATTCTTCTTCATCGCCATATTGTAATATACGCACTTATAATCGAGTGAACATTAAACAAGTAAACATGCGAGTAAATTACTGCGCTCAAATGTAAATTTTTCTATTTTTGTTTTACTGCTCTGTACCAAAGGCTGCTGGTGCTCAATATTTTTTATGGGGAGGAGGGGGCGGCAAACAAGCCTGCCCCCCCTTACTCGCACGTAACACCGTCTACAACCCCTCCCCCCGGAAGCCTCGGTACTCACACTGCTCCAGCTCCCGCTCATCCTCCCATCTGCGCTGCTGCAATCTCCTCCTTGGCGGCCAATACACGCTCCTGGCCTGGGCTTCTACTTATGGACTCTGCTAGGAGGTCGGGATGGGCTCTATAGAGGCAGAAAGGCGGCAATCAGTGCCTAGGGGCTGTTACTTCTCACAGCCGAACAGGAAGTGGGTCCTGAGACCCGATTGGCCAGGAGTCCAAATATTCCCTGGCCAATCAGGTCTCAGGACCCGCTTCCTGATTGGCTGGGAGGAGAAGCAGGAATACATTAGCGAATATTAATTCGCTAATGTCCCCCAACTGGGTGGGCTCAGGACGCAGTGCTCTGCACCTGAAGTCCACCCTTTTTTGAAGCCAATTAGAGCCTTAAAAAAAAAAATCATTGAAATCCATGTGTCCGGCACCCTGCATGTAGATTAGGGGCTGGCGCATGGATTGGGGGGGTGGCGCCCCATGCGCCCCTAATGGAGTGGCCGCCACTGCTCTGTACTCAGCGCTGTATTACTGATCTTTACTTAGCTGTGTTCATTGTCCCATAGACAACAATGTATCTCATTTCAGATCAGTGTGCAACAGGCCCAAGGATAAGCCTACAAAAAAAAGACAAGACAAATTGCAGCAGTACGGATCTCTGTTAATCTCTAGGATGAACAAATTTTAATAACAACTAGGCAATAAAATGGCTTGCTTAAAAAATTGTTTCAGATTGTATCTAACCAGGGAAACTCTTTTAGTATTTGTTGGCAACCTCTTTTATTATGATAGTTAAAATCTAAAAACAAGTCAGTGGGCATACACAACCCAATTCTGTTTTTGATAGCCTGGTGTGAGGCTTAGGACCAGAGCAGCAATGGCGAACCTTGGCACCCCAGATGTTTTGGAACTACATTTTCCATGATACTCATGCTCTCTGCAGTGTAGTTGAACATCATGGGAAATGTAGTTCCAAAACATCTGGGGTGCCAAGGTTCGCCATCACTGATATAGAGCCTCCTGGGAAGGTAGATAACGAGCACTTTAAACTGCTGACAACACTTCCACTTTGGGTACCCTAAAACCTGCCCAGGGCCTGTTCTGTATCCAGTTTCCAAAAAGTGGAAAAGACACCTGGGCAGTTAACGATTCCTTCCATTCCCGTTTTCTCTGAAGTGAGGGAAGGAATCGTTAACTGCCCAGGTGTCTTTTCCACTTTTTGGAAACTGGATACAGAACAGGCCCTGGGCAGGTTTTAGGGTACCCAAGTGTCATAGCTTTTACTGAGCAATAAGCCTACGGCCAGCCTTATAGCAATTACAGATAGTACAGAAACTGCCATTAGAGTAGGACAATACAGTGAACTTACAAAAGTGATACAATGCAGTATAAGCTGCTCAGCCTGCAGTAGAAATGGTTAAGCCTCGCACACATGGGGCGACGATCGTATAGAACAGGTCGTACTAACGACTGTTGTATGCAAAATCGATCGTTCGTATGCGCGATTAGAACAGCTGAACATACGACGGTCGTACAAGGGAGTTGTGTGAGCAAACTAGAAAACTTGGTCGTACCAACAAGCGATCATACGACCGTTGTATCGTGTGTACAGAGCAGTTGGTACAAGAAGTTGTATTGTGCAAAACACGCATGTGAAGTCAGGAACGGCCGGATGCTAGTTACATGCACCTGAACGTTCTTCTGTGCTCGTACGATCGTGTAGTGCAGTCAGCATGCAAGTTACATTATCCAACATACGATTTGAGACGATTGTACGTACGATCGTCGTCCCGTGTGTACGAGGCATTCATTTGATTACTGATAGGATAAGGGTTGCCGGAGCAGCAAAAAGCTTATTAGAGTTTGAATTTGTGATCCTTCCAAGTTACAGCAAGTCCTGTGTGGCCTGAATATGATCATGGGCCTGGGTGACTCTTGCTAACAAAGGTTAGGGCCTTCTGATCTATACTTTGTATTCGCTCTACTGCAGGTCTTTTGTAGCTGTTCCTATTTCTCCATATCTTTCCATGGGAAAAGTGGGCCTTTACCCACCCCTCTATCACACATCTGTAAACTATGGGGAACTGCACCTGACATCTTTACTGATCCCTTTTCTGTCTAAAAACCTTAATGATCTAATCTGAGAAAAGCTGTCCTATCTAACAAACACCCATTTGATAGAACAAGTCCCTTTTGTCTTTCTCGGTGTGTAAAGCTTTAGGGATCATGTTGTGTGGCCAGAATATTACAAGGCAATTTCTGACTGATACAATAAGTTTCACAGCTTTGTTTGTGAATGTATTTCTTTTTCTCTTTTTACTCCCTCTCTCTCCCCCTATCTCACCTTCCCCCTCGTCTCACTCTCGCCTTCCTCCCGCTCCCAGCCACCCTCTCTCCCCTGTGCTCCCCCTATGTAGGAGTTCTAGTTCTCTAAAGAGATATTGCATGGGGGATTCCCTGCACGTTGCACGTCACGGTTCTGCATGCTGCATGCTCCAGGTTGGCCTGTGGATTTGCCTGCTGATCTATGCTTTGGTTTGTGCTGGCTATTCGTTTTTTCCATCTCTGCGCTTCCAGATTTGGAACTTTGTGTTCCCCATTTTACTCTGGAGGTGGAGAGTTGTTTTGAAAAGGTTACTTGCTTGTAAACAGAACTCCAAGGCTCTGAAAATTGCCATAGCTCATTTAAAAATGATATAAACCTAAAATAATAACAATAAAACCATTCACAAGCCACTCAGTGGAGCTGATGTTAGTATGATCAATAAAATTAATATTATGGCAGCAGCTAAGATTACAAAAAGGATCTCCGTAGACTTTTGCTTTGCGTATAGAAAATCATGTTGTAGGTTCCAGTACTTTGTAAAATAAAAATAAATAGAATTTATCTGCCGATATACCAAATGTAAAATTCCCAAATCTTCCTTAAATACAATATTAAATAAATATTAGTACTGTAGAATTAATAGAAATGTCTATATAATGATAGTATTATTGGGATTTATAGAGTAGTTTTAAGGCTGGATTCACACCTATGCATTTTTAGTGCTTTTTGCATTTTGCAGATTTGCACTACAGAACGTTCCATAGGAAATCATGTTAAATGGACTGTAGTGCAAATCAGCAAAATGCAAAAAGCACTAAAAATGCATAGGTGTGAATCCAGCCTTAAAGCGGAGTTCCACACTGTTTTGTGTTTATTAAAAGTCAGCAGCTACAAAAAGTGTAACTGCTGACTTTTAATAAACAGTAACTTACCTGTCTCCCGGTCCAGCGACGGCTGCTCCTGAAGCCTCGCTCGTCTCCCCGCTCCTCCCGACGGCCCTGCCATTCCCAGTGTGGGCACCCGGCCCAGCTTCACGGCCGGGCACACACTCTGCGCATGCGCGAGTCGCGCTGCACATCCCTAGTGGCCAGGCAATCTTCTGGGACCTGTGACGTGTCCCAGAAGATTGCCAGGAGGGAGGGGCCGCCTAGGAGGAGAAGAGGAGTCGCCTAGGCGGCCCAGAGGCGGAAGGTGGAAGAGGGACAGGAAGTCCCTCTGAAACCTGGGGACACCCCCCCCCCCAAAAAAAAATTACATGCCAAATGTGGCATGTAAGGGGGTGGGGAGTGCTTAAAACGGAAGTTCCATTTTTGGTTGGAACTCCGCTTTAAGACACATTCAAGAAAACCAATAAAAAAAAAATAAAGAAATCATCCATACTGTATGTACACATTGTGTGGTGACAGTGAAAGTGGCTGCATAGTAACCATATATGCATGTTTATACTGCATATGGCTAAATAGGTCATCTGACACCAATTCAGATCTTTATATGGATAGATAGATAGATAGATAGATAGATAGATAGATAGATAGATAGATAGATAGATAGATAGATAGATAGATAGATAGAAAGATAGATAGATCAATAGACAGACCAACAGCTTATCAGCTGCTTGCAGTGTCTTCATTAGAAATACAGGAAAGGACAGCAGCTTGTGTAGAATCTCTGTCTATAAAACAGAACCTTCTATAAATTATTTTCTGTTCCGGTAAATTGGTTGTAAACCACTCTGCAAAGCTCAGTAAGAAGAGCACTGAGAGCTGCCCCCCCCTCCTCCCCATACTAATTTGCTCAGCATACAGAAACAGAGCTGAGGCTGTCAATCACAGGCTGTGTGCTGGAGGTCCCTTCCCTGTCACCATTTTCCTCTTGGTGTCAGGAAAACTAGTCAGAAGTGATTCATGGTGATAGCAGAGGAAAGCGGCAGCAGACAGAAATTGAGACAAGTACACAGGGGCGTATCATGAAATTAGTGGGCCCGTGTGCAAGCCCACACCGCACCGATCATCCCCGGCTGTCAACCAGGGAGAGATCATCCCTGCAATGTGGATCAGAGCACAGTGGGCCCCCCCCACCCCTCAGGGTCTGTGTTCAGTGAACACCTTGCACCCATGGATGATACGCCACTGCAAGTACACACTATAAACATAAGCTTTGTTCATACAGTAGTTCATGTCAGAGGTTTACAGCCACTTAATCATGTTTGTAGACCAATCATAACAATTCACGCTAATTTACATATAAATATAAATGCATATGTAATAAGCAAATATGAGTTCCCCAATGGACATTATATACTTCTATGCTATCCAGAGAAACAAGGTTTAGGAAAATGTCCACACATTATATAAACTTACAGTCAGTTTCATTACGTGTATATATAAAATGATAAAATAATCTAGTTCCTCTTTAGCAGTAAAAATAAGCACTAAAGCAGCTCTAAGAGAGAGAGAGAGTAAAATGTAGCATATGATAGTCGTAGCATTGCATATAATGTGAGCCTTCTGAGTCCTGTATATAGGTGAGTAATTTATTTGAATTGCAGTAAGATCAGCTCATTCATGCTGTGTTTTCTGGGTCTTGCAGAGGCTCCTTCGGATGGACCTTCCTGTGGCTGATGATAATACTGTACATTTCAACTCCACTCTCATGGCTCTTATACGAACTGCACTGGATATCAAAATTGCCAAAGGTGAGATCACATTTTTTTTTAAGGCCCAGACCAGAGACCTTGGGAATAAAATAACGGTGTAACCAATATGGTATGGACAGCCATTATTTAAAGAAGGTTTTAGTACTACTGGTTACTGGTGGATATATAAAATCTATATTTGTTATTCTGTACTCAGTTCTGAAAGATGTCCTAAAGTAATGGCTTTCTGTGTTGATGCGAGGCTTTTGTATTTTATACAAGTATGAATAGGCCCTTAAAGTATCTTGTTTTCTTTGGAAAGATATAAAAGCTCTCATAAGAGGGAGAAAAGTGGGAAACAGAAGGAAAGGAATTTGATTAAAGTGTTACTAAACCCAGGACCCATCATTAACTATATCAGGTCTCCCACAGTACACAGAACATGGAAATGCAATTATTTTAGTAAATATAAATTGATAAATACCTCTTCTCATCAGCAGTATATAGCAGTCTTGTGACTTCTATCAGTTCCTGGTAAAGCTTGTAGGAGGAGTTTTCATTCTCTCCTGATCCTTTGCCTGGACAGTGCTGATGCTGATCACATGCATCCTCCCAAAAAAAAAGAAAAACACTCTAGCAATACACACCAAACTGAGCATGTGCAGCCTGTCCCCTGGCTCTGTAAATATCAGGTTACTTTTGGGAACAGTAGAAGAAATGAAGGATCAGAGAAGACAGGATTAATCAGCCTTTTTACACAATGCAGATGATTAGCCCCTTAGGTTCCACAGTGGGTATAACAAGCATGCTTTACTGCATATACAGACTGATTTTACTGTTGTGGGTTTAGTAACACTTTAATATCAGTGTTGTATTTCTTTTACACTAATCGTTTCAACTTACTAAATAGTGAAAGTATACTTAAGTGATATCATTCTTATCTCTGTGTCTTTCAGGTGGTGCTGACAAACAGCAAATGGACAATGAGCTCAGAAAAGAAATGATGGCCATTTGGCCCAATCTGTCCCAGAAAACACTTGATTTGCTGGTGACACCCCATAAATGTAAGGAAAACGGTAAAGACATCCACAGAACCGATGAGTTTAAAGTAGAAGTTCGGTTGAATCCTAACTATACTCAAAGTGATTGTAAAATCTCATTTTGGTTTTAATAAGAATAACAAAGTGTTATACGTACCTGCTCTGTGCAGTGGATTTGCACAGAGCAGCCTGGATCCTCCTCTTCTCGGGACCCTCTTCGGCTCTCCTGGCCCCTCCCTCCATTTGAGTGCCCCCACAACAAGCAGCTTGCTATGGGGGCACCCGAGGCGGGTTGCAGCTCCCTGTGTCCATTCAGACAGTGAGTTGAAGTTTGGCCCTGCCCCCTCTCTCTCCTCATTGGCTAACTGACTTTGATTGACAATAGTGGGAGCCAATGGCGCCGCGGCAGTGTTTTTGCCAATGAGGAGGGGAGTCCTGGACGGCCGAATCAGTCGTGGACAGAGTTGAGCCTCAGGTAAGTATTAGGGGGGCTGCTGAACACAGAAGGCTTTTTATCTTAATGCATAGAAAAAACCTTCTGCCTTTACAACCACTTTAAACCTGCTCCCACCCTCATTCTAGGCCTATTCTAACTATCCTTTGAAAGGAAAGATGTGCATGCTTTCCTATAGTGGGGGCACCCTGGTCTGGTCACACGATCTCTCCAGCAGCTTTAGTGAAGAGGAGAGATCGTCAACAAAGGCTGAAGAGCCTATGCCTATGTGAGGACGTCATCCATAGACTTACTATGGGGCATCCTTGTTGGCTGTCCCTCCTCTACACTGAAGCCGCCGCTGGACGCTGATCATGTGACTGGACTGAAGCACCCTCATAATAAGTAAGGATAGATATCTTTCCTGTACAGGGTAGTTAGAATAGGCTTGGAATGGGGGGTGGCAGGTGTAACTATAATTAGGATTTGACTGGACTTCCACCAATCCTTCAATGCTATAAAAAGAAGAAGCCATACTTACCTTTTTCGAAATGACCTCTTAATATGGATTTAACCTGCTGAGTCTGATGGAATTCTCTTAATGATACACAAGAATATATTTTATACCAGCTGAAACAAACAGGTAAAATGTATCTGTTATGAAAGCAATAATCCTGTTTTTTTTTTTTCCTCCCTTACATGTGAATGGCAAATTCTTGGCAAAGTGAATTTTCACCACATTCCCTTGCGAAAGGAAAATTCCCTTTATAAAGTGAACTACCGCATATTTGCCTTTATTAACCGCTTCCTGGACCGCCCCACACATATATACTGCGGCAGACCCGCCCTTCAGTGTGAAATCACGTACCTGTACATGATTTTATTTCCTGAGTCTGGGGCGAGCGGAATCAGCACGTCCATCGGACCTGATGTCCGTCGATCGTTCCTGAGGTAGACAGAACTGTGGTCTGCCTATGTAATCAAGTCACCTGTGACAGGAGAAGACAGAGATCTTGTGTTTCAGCTAAGCAGGAACATGGATCTCTGTCTTCTTACAATACAAGCACCCCCCCCCCCACACACACACACAGTTAGAAAGCACTTCCAGGGAACACACTTAACCCTTTGATTGCTCCTAATGTTAACCCTTTCCCTGCCAGTGTCATTAGTACAGTGACAGTGCATATTTTTTAGCACTGATCACTGTATTAGTGTCACTGGTTCCCAAAAAAAGGTGTCACTTAGTCTCCAATTTGTCAGCCGCAATGTCGCAGTCCCACTATAAGTCACAGATCGCTGCCATTACTAGTAAAAAATAAATGAACAAAAATTCCCAAAAAATATCCTATAGTTTGTAGACGGTATAACTTTTGCGCAAACCAATCAATATGCGCTTATTGAGATTTTTTTTTACCAAAAATATGTAGCAGAATACATATTGGCCTAAATTGATGAAGAAATTCGATTTTTTTACATTTTTTTAATAGCAGAAATTAAAAAATATTGTTTTTTTCAAAATTGTAGGTCTTTTTTTGTTTATAGCGCAAAAAAATCAAATACCACTAAAAGAAAGCTCTATTTGTGAGGGAAAAAAAGACATCAATTGTATTTGTGTACTTCGTTGCATGACTGCGTAATTGTCAGTTAAAGTAACGCAGTGCCAGATCGCAAAAAAAATGGCCTGGTCATGAAGGGGCGTAAACCTTCTGGAGTTGAAGAGGTTAAATCAACCCTAGAAAGTGTTGAAGCATAGCATAAGCATGACTTGAAGCCAAGCTAACAGCATTTTTAGAAGGAGAAATAAGCCATAGCAACCTACACATTTCTCTCTTGACAGTTTTTTTTAAGGCACAAATGTACAATACGGATGCCTGTTTTTGTAGTCGGGTACAAGAGTGATCATCTATGCATGCTTTAGTCAATTGTGTTTCTCACTGTCAGTGTGTTATCTATTCTGTTTCATCAGCTACTGACCTAACCGTTGGGAAGATTTATGCGGCCATGATGATTATGGAGTATTACAGACAAAGCAAAGCAAAACGACTACAGGCATTGCAAGAAGAACAGGTAACTTCATGATAAAGATCTTACTAGAGACATGTTTACACAGAAAGCTCATCTGCATCTTATACTACCATGCACTACAAAAAATCACGGCCCAGAACATATCTACAGCGTGTGCAGGAAAAGAACATGACAAATATATTGAAAAGTAGACAAATCAAGAAAAAAAACAGAAAAAAAGCAAAGACATGGAACTAGTGTTAATTTCGTCGACTAAAACATTTTAGTTGACTAACTTAATACCATTTTTGTCGACTAAAATACGACTAAAACAATTGAGATGACTAAATTACGACTAAAACTAATGTGGCATTTTAGCCAAAAGACTAAAATGGGACTAAAACTAAAATGCCATTTTATTCAAAAGACTAATGCCCCGTACACACGATCCGAAAATCGGACGACAGATCGTCCGTTTTTTTTCGCATGCTAATCTCAGATCGAATCGGAAGAGTTTACTTTAGTCACGAAAATTCTCGCACGACAGAATAAAAAATCGGAAGCGATGTGATGTGTTGCAGTGTATGTGACGTTGTGTAGTGTAGCGAAGGCTAAAAAATAAGACAGCACGCTCTTAAAAGCACTGATTTCATTTGAGAAGGCTAAGCTAGACTCTAATCGTACGCTTTTTTTTGCCTGCTAGACAGCAGGCTAAAAGCCTAGCACACATGCCCCGTAATCAGAAAACTTATTTTACCGTAAAATCAAAATCAGGGTAAAATCAGAAAACCGATTTTACGGTGTAATCAAAATCAGCATTAAATCAGTAGAGTTAACAAAATCAG
>BLSH010355615.1:431852-448401 GCA_018402905.1 Glandirana rugosa | reverse complement strand
TCGTGTTGATTTCCAATGTCATGTCACATTGATTTCTGTTTGTAAAAAAAAATCTAAACCTGTCTCATCACTTTCCCATCTCGGTGACAGACAAAAAATAACGACAGATACTAGGACAATGACTTTAAGTAAACAGGCCTGGTGGTAACAGTGATCCTTACTTCGAATCCCATTTAGGTTTTAAAACTCTACGGTGGTCTCGTTCTTTACATCCGATTATAAAGTTTCTCTTATGAACAAGGACACTGTTGAATTTCGCCTCAAGGTGGGATTTCACCTTGAAGGCGACCAACCTAAGGAGGGGGGGAGTCCACAGTGTAAAAGGTGTCCTCTTCCCCCTCCCCCCCGAAAGGTGCCAAATGTGACACCTGAGGGGGGGAGGAATCCAACCAGCGGAAGTTCCACTTTAGGGTGGAACTCCGCTTTAAGTTGTCACAGGAACAAGTATTCTCTTTGAAATATTAGCCTACATTTCTTGCTCTGGTGGCATCTCAAAATTTTGGATTTACCCTAAGCTTCATTCCTAGTGACAATGGTGGTCCGGACAAATGAATTTCAGTAACAGGATCATAGACAGCAATAAAAAACAGACAGTGGCTCTACCCTTTCACTACTCTGTCCAAATCTAAAAAAAAATGTTTGTCTTTAGTTACACTGTACTGTAACCTTTAGTTGTGCTCTATTCTATGTACAGTGCATCTGGAAAGTATTCACACCACTTCACTTTTTCCACATTTTGTTATGTTACAGCCTTATTCCAAAATTGATTAAATTCATAATTTTCCTAAAAATTCTACAAACAATACCCCATAATGACGTGAAAGTAGTTTTTTTAAATCTTTGCAAATGTATTAAAAATAAAAAAACTAAAAAAAATCACATGTCCTTGAGATATTTCTACAACTTGAGTGGAATGCACATGTGGTAAATTCAGTTGATTGGACATGATTTGCAAAAGCGCACACCTGTCTATATAAGGTCCCACAGTTTACAGTGCGTGTCAGAGCACAAACCAAGCCATGAAGTCCAAGGAATTGTCTGCAGACCTCCGAGACAGGATTGTATCAAAGCACAGATAGGAAGGGTACAGAAAAAATTGTGCAATATTGAAGGTCCCAGTGAGCACAGTGGCCTCCATCATCTATAAATGGAAGAGGTTTGGAACCACCAGGACTCCACCTGGCCAAACTCAGCGATCAGGGGAGAAGGGCCTTAGTCAGGGAGGTGGCCAAGAACCAGATGGTTACTCTAACAGAGCTACAGCATTTCTCTGTGGAGAGAGGAGAACCTTCCAGAAGAACAACCATCTCTGCAGCACTCAACCGATCAGGCCTGTGTGGTAGAGTTGCCAGACGGAAGCCACTCCTCAGTAAAAGGCACATGACTGACCGCCTGGAGTTTGCCAAAAGTAACCTGAATGACTCTCAGACCATGAAAAACAAATTTCTCTGGTCTAATGAAACAAAGATTGAACTCTTTTGCCTGAATGTCTGGAGGAAACCAGACACCACTCATCACCTGGTCAATACCATCCCTACAGTGAAGCATGTTAGTGGCAGCATCATGCTGTGGGGATGGTTTTTAGTGGCAGGAACTGGGAGACTAGTCAGGATTGAGGGAGAGATGAATGCAGCAATGTACAGAGACATGAAAACCTTCTCCAGAGCGCTCTGGACTTCAGACTGGGGTGAAGGTTGATCTTATAACAAGACAACGACCCTAAGCACACAGCCAAGATAACAAATAAATGGCTATGGGACAACTCTGTGAATGTCCTTGTGCAGCCCAGCCAGAGCCCAGACTTGAACCCAATTGAACATCTCTGGAGAGATCTGAAAATGGCCATGCACTGATGCTCCCCATCCAACCTGATGGAGCTTGAGAGGTTCTGCAAAGAAGAATGGTAGGAAACTGTCCAAAAATAGGTTTGCCAAGCTTGCAGCCTCAGACTCAATAAGACTTAAGGCTGTAATTTGTGCCAAAGGTTCTTTAACCACTTCAATACCATGCACTTAGAACACTTTACTACCAGACCAATTTTCAGTTTTCAGTGCTGTTGCGCATTGAATGACAATTGTGTGGTCATGCAACGCTGTACCCAAACAAAGTTTTTATCATTTTGTTCCCACAAATAGAGCTTTCTTTTGGTGGTATTTGATCACCCCTGCGGTTTTTATTTTTTGCGCTACAAATAAAAAAAGACCGAAAATTTTGAAAAAATAAAAAAAATTCTCTATTTTTGTCACAAAACTTTGTAAATAAGTAAATTTTCTCCATCACTGGTGGGCACTGATGAGGCTACACTGACGGGCACTGATATGACAGTACTGATTGGCACTGATGAGGTGGCACTGATGAGGTGGCACGAATGATGAGGCACTTATATGCAGCGATGATGAGCACTGTTAGGCGGCACTGATAAGCAGCACTGACGGGTACTGAGAGGTGGCACTGATATACAGCACTGATGGGCACTGATATGCAGCACTGACGGACACTGCTAAGCGGCACTGATGGGCACTAATAGACAGCACTGATTGGCACTCATAGGCGGCACTAGGCACTGATAGGTGGCACTGATGGGCACTGATAGGTGGGCACTGGTAGGTGGCAATGGTGGGCACTGATGTGTGGCACTGGTATGCATTGATAGGGGCACTGGTGGGCACTGGTGGGCATATACGTTAATAGGGGCTCATTCCCTGGTGGTCTAGGGTGGCATCTGAAGGTGGCACTGAGTGAAGGTGGACCTGAGCAGTATGTCACTTACCTGGTGGTCTAGGGGGGTCTCCCTGGTGGTCCAGATCGGCTCCCTGGTGGTCCTGGGTGAGCGCATCCCTGGTGGTCCCTGGGCAGGCTCCCTGGTGGTCTAGGGTGGCGATCCAAGGGAGGGCTGTGCTGATAAATCATCAGCACAAACCCTCCCTGTCAGGGATGCAGCCGATCGGCTCTCCCCTCATCAGGTCTGCAGACCTGAGTACAGGAAAGCCGATAAACGGCTTTCCTGTATTACACTGTGACCAGCCGTGATTGGTCACGGCTGGTCACATGGTAAAGTGCTTCAGATCGAAGCACTTTACGGAGATCGGCATTGCGGGGGGTCAGACTGACCCCCCACACCACCGATCGCCGCGATGCGCGCCCCCCGGGCGAGCGGCGGCTTGTTATCCTGAGGACGTCATATGACGTCCAGTCAGGATAACTCAGCCACTTCCCGGCCGTCATTCTGCATACGGCGGTCGGGAAGTGGTTAACAAAGTATTGAGCAAATGCTGTGAATACTTATGTACATGTGATTTTGTTTAATTTCTTATTTTTAATAAATTTGCAAAGATTTCAAACAAACTTCTTTCACGTTGTCATTATTGGGTATTGTTTGTAGAATTTTGAGGAAAATAATTAATTTAATCCATTTTTGGAATAAGGCTGTAACATAACAAAATGTGGAAAAAGTGAAGCGATGTGAATACTTTCCAGATGCACTGTATGTATGTATGTGAGCCACAAGTTCTGTTTACAGCTGGGGCTCGCTTGATGTACAATAACGTTACTTATGGGAATATGTGGTGTGAACTGACCCTTAGTTGTACCAGATTGGGAGATGGGCATTGGTGACAATCTGCACATGGTATATGATTACTAAGAGTAAGTGGAACTCCAGGCAAAAATAAAAAATGATCATGTGTTTCAAGTTATTTATTCAATAAAAAAAATCATTAAATGTATATTAACTATTGTTATCTGAAATCTACAGTCCCCTACCTAATAAAATTTGGACTGAGAGCAGAAATGCCAAAAATTGAATCCAGTAAGGTTCTCTTACACTGCAGTGTTGTCACCCCAATAAGCTGCAGAGAGGGAGACTCTTAAGTAGGCTTATAGGTGGGAGAGAGTACAAGGAAAACCTTACCAGTGAGGTTACAGCAAATCTAAACCCAAAAACAAACATTTATCATATTGCAGCTTACCAGTTCTTAAACGCAGTGGATGCATTTGTTTTCTTTTTTCAAAACTGTTTCCTTTATTTTCACCTGGTGATTTCACAAATAGTACACTCTGTCCCTAGGTGGCTAGGCTCACTAAGGCTGGCCATACATTCAATTTTATACAATTTTCCTTTAGATTTACCAAAATTGTATACTATAAGGTCAAACCTAAACACTTTCAATTTGTATGTAATCAGGCAGGCCTTTGCATTACATAGGTAAAGAAAATTGTATAATGTATGGCTAGCCTAGCTATGGAAGGAGTCTTGGTTGTCACCTAGACTGGACTTAAAATTTGTCCTCCTCTTTTTATCTCAATTACCAAGGGTGTGGTGGGCAGCGGCGGCCCATCCATAAGGGGCGCAGGGGCGCTGCCCCCTAAATCCTTGCACCGGTCCCTTAATCTACATGCAGGGTGCCGGACGCATGGATTTCAGTGTTTTTTTTTTTCTTTGAAGCACATTATTAGAGCCCGAGGCTCTAATTGGCTTCAAAAAACGGTGGGCTTGGGGCACAGAGCACTGCACCCTGAACCCACCCAGTCGTGTGACAATAGCAAATTAATATTCGCTATTGTCTTCCTGATTCTCCTCCAATCAGGAAGTGGGTCTATTTCCTCTATATTCCCCTGCAAAGTAGATGCATAATGGGCTACTATGCATCGCATAGTAGCCCATTATGTGCCACTTACCTGCAAGAGAAGCCTGCGATGTCCAGCGCTGTCTCCTGTGCTGGCAGCGTCCATCTTCTGCCCCTCTTCCTTCCGGGGGCCGCAATTCCTGGCTCTGTGGCTGGCCGGAGTCGTGTGACGTCACTCCAGTGCATGCGCGCAAGAGCCACCAGCTACAGCACGATCACAGTGAAGAAACGGCACGGAGGCCATTTCTTCACTGCACATGTGTCGAAATGACGTCGGCACATCTCTTACACTGCATATCTCCTGAACCATGCACGTTTGGGAGATATGCAGGGCACATACAGGTAAGCCTTATTATAGGCTTACCTGTAGGTTAAAGTGGTTGTCACGAGTTGACAACCACTTTAAGACCCGATTGGCCAAGGGGAGAAACTCCCCCCCTCAAAAAAAATAATGGCGCACCAGCCGCCACTGGTGGTGGGATTAGTAGTGTGCATATGGAAGAGGACATTGTTTGTGCTCACAGGAAGTGACAAGGATACTGCCATTCTGGCAAGATCAACAGATATTCAGCTGCTTGCTGAAACTGTCATTAGCCTGAAAAATGGAAACCAATGCAGCCCGCAAATCTAAGGACTGGTGCAATATAGGACCACATCTAAAGACTGCAATATATTATATTTTTGATTTTGGTTTTAGATAGCAGGCTGAAAACTGGGAGATAAAACAGGAAGTTTAGAACTACGGGTCACTCTCTGAATATACAGTATATTGTGATATTGGGTGAAAATTACAAAAAAAACCCTGCAAATATAGCATATTAAAGGATCACATATTTAATTGTAACTTTGTTTTAGGTGTTTGACTGGAGTTCTGCTATGAAATACTATTAGCTATAATAAACGTTTCTGCATATTATGTAATTCCTTATTTTTTGTACATTGTTAGAAATGCTGCATTAAAAATACAATCCAGAATACTAGTGATTATTTCTAGTCTGTTTTACATGCTGGATAGATGGAGCTTCTGGTTCACTCCTGCATGAGCTGCATTGAACATATTTGACATTAAGGCAAAGCTTTGAAATCACGACCTTCCATAAACATATAATAATCATTGCAAACACATTTATGTACATAAAAAGCATTGCATTCCATGGCTGCATGTACATCTTCTTAAGAAGTCGTACAAAAATGAGATTATCAATACGTTACTATCATTGTACTTGGTTATAAAACATTTTTTGTAACTTTACTGTTTCTCATAAAGCACTGATGAGATGCTAGATGGCTACTTGTTAAGGCCTCCTTCACACAGCCACTTAGTCGCATACAGAGCGGATTCTTGTGGCTGGAATAACAGGTGCATGCAAGTGCATCCATGAATAGCAGCTAATGGACATGTTAAGGTGACCTAACAGAGTCTACTTTTTGTTAATAAAGTGGGATATCTTTGAATTGTGGCCATCTGAGGGCCAGTGAGGGTTTGGTCAGCATCAGAATATAGCAAGGGTTCATTCACAATGGACATTGCTTTAATTAGGACCCAGGGGCCGACCGACCTATCAGGCACCCAGGCTCTGCCCAAGGGCCTGGGGCTATTAAGGGGCCCCATAAGGGGCTCTGCAAGACATGCAATCTAACACGGGAAGCGGCTGCAATAACACTGCTCACAGCGTACTGGTCCCGCCGGCCCCTCCTTCCCTCCCCTCCACCCCCATTGCTTGTACATGACATCACCTGGGACGGACGAGAAGAGCTGAAAGAACGGCGGGAGAAGCTCGCTGTGAGAGGCAGCGTGTGAGGCTGTGTACGTTTTTTTTTACAGCCATCTAGAGACACCAGGGCCGCCATCAGGGTAGGGGAGTAGGGGGGCAGCCAGTACAGATGTAGGGGCCCCGGGCCCTCTGTGGCAGCTGACAACTCCATCTCTCCACTCACAGACTGCACACCACACCGCTACTGAAGATCCTCCCCCTTCTCGGCTCCGGTGTTCTCATAAATAGGAGGGAGAGGGGGGAGTCGGGGACATTGCACTGCTGGTTTATGGATGGATACAGAGGAGGGTGACAGGTAACGGGTGCACAGCACACATGTAGTAGTGATAGGAGAAGGGGGAGAGGATTTGTGCTGGGGGGTGGGGGGATTTCTGGTCCTCTCCCCTTGCAACAGGAATTGTACACCCTGTCACATTTAACAGGTACAGCGCCTGCCAAGCATGACCCATTCAAGTGAATGGGGCCGCTCTGTAAGCACCCTGCAACCTTGTGTAGCACAGCGACCAAGGGTCTAATGCAGACGGGGAGGAGGCATTTTATCGCCTTTTCACTACCTGCTTTAACCCCTTGGATCCCACATTAGCATGCTGCAAATGCATGCATTGCACATAGTTGCAGGGTGTTTGCAGAGCGGCCCCATTCATTTGAATGGGTCATGCTTGGCAGGCTGCACCTGGTAAGTGTGAGAGGGTATATAATTGCTACAGCTACAACATGTGTACATCGCTGGCCAGTGGGCAGATTTGGTGGGATGGCCAGTGGGCGTCCCTGGAGAATGTTGTTGGTCAGACCCAGGGGGGGCCCAGGCCTAAAGCTGTGTAAGGGGCCACAAAATTTCTGATGGCTGCCCTGAGAGACACAGTGCTGAGTCTGGAGGATCCCAGTGCTAGGACACTGCAGCAGCAATGTACTCTGCTGCATGCCCTGTGTTCTGCTTTGTACCCTACTGTGTGCCCCATGCCCTGCTGTATACTGCCTGATATGCCCTGTGCCCCATGATGTGCCCTGCGCCCTACTGTGTGCCCCATGATGTGCTCCATGCCCTGTGATGTGCTCCGTGCCCTGCTGTGTACTCCCTGATGTGCCCTACTGTGTGCCACATGTCCTGTGGTGAGCCCACTGTGTGCCCTATGCCCTGTGATGTGCCCCCTGCCCTGCTATGTACACTACTGTGTGCCCCGTGCCCTGTGATGTGCCCCATGCCCTGCTGTGTACCGCCTGATGTGCCCTGTGCCCCATGATATGCCCTATAATGTGCCCTGCTGTGTACCCCCTGATGTGCCCTCTGTCATGCACCATGCTGTGCTCAATAACGTTTCCTGTTGTGTACACCATAATAAACCCTACTGTTTGCCCCATGTCCTGGGATGTGCCCCATGCCCTGCTGTGGCTTGAATGTGGGCGGGGACACAGGGGGACCCATGAACTTCTATTACTCGGGGCCCCATGAGTTGTCAGTCCGCCCCTGGTAGGACCTGTTCCTAACTATGCATTGCAGGGCAATATTGTCTAAATACAGGAAGCATGTGTATTCTTTTTTTTTTCAAATTCTTTATTTAAATTTTTCAAGATAACATGGCGGAGAGCCCAGAATCAGCAACAGTTTGCAAACAGAAAGACGTCAGACATCAGATACATGTAGAAATATTTGTGTTAAATCATACATTTTAGATATATAAAACATTCAATCTATCTGTTCTCGATGCTCAGCATGAGTAGACTAGTTGTCAACCAGACTCCCGCCCAACTCTAAAGTAGAGCATACAGTGAGGGAAAAAGTATTTGATCCCCTGCTGATTTTGTAAGTTTGCCCACTGACAAAGAAATGATCAGTCTATAATTTTAATGGTAGGTTTATTTTAACAATGAGAGACAGAATAACAACAAAAATATCCCAAAAAACACATTTCAAAAAAGTTATAAATTGTTTTGCATTTTAATGAGTGAAATAAGTATTTGACCCCTTCGCAAAGCAACACTTAGTACTTGGTTGCCAAACCCTTGTTGGCAATCACAGAGGTCAGACGTTTCTTGTAGTTGGCCACCAGCTTTGCACACATCTCAGGAGGTTTTTTGCAGCTGCAGTGCAAATTTGCACAGGAGTCCTGTGCGTCTTTTGGTCCGTTTCAGTTCCGAATTCAGCCCAAAATTCGGGCTGAAATCGGACCTGAAACGGTGAATGGAGACGCACACGACCCCTCGCTGTGAGCCGCATGCGGCAATAGTGTGTACCCAGCCTAAAGGAGAAGTCCAGCCAAAGCTCGTTTGGCTGGGCTTCTCCTATGGATCACAATGGGTCACAATTTGTTGTGCACTCCTGTGACCCATTTTCAGCAGGGAGCGGGCTGAAGCCCCCTCTCTTCTGACATCACGAATATCAGTCCAGGCACCGCGTCATCCCGACAATGGGAGTCTGGATCCGCCAGGTTCCTGGACTGACACCCGTCTCAGCCTCTCAGCGAGCTGCTGAGAGCCTGAGATGGCCGCTCCATCCCACCTACACAGCTCAGCGCTCGAGTGAGCGAGGAGTGAGAAGAGCAGAGAGCCGTGATTGACAGTCTACAGCTCTCTGCTCACAGAGCTGTGAAAACTGAGTGATTGGAGGTGTTCGATTGCTTGGTTTTCAGTGCAGAGGCGCCAGGGGACAGATGCAGCATTGGACCGATGCTGCATCCACCTAGGTAAGTATAAATCTAAAAAAAAAAAGGAAACCCATACTTTCGAGGCAAACCTTCAGCTCCCTTCACATATTTTCTATGGGATTAAGGTGTGGAGACTGGCTACGCCACTCCAGGACCTTAAAGTGCTTCTCCTTGAGCCACTCTTTTGTTGCCTTGGCCATGTGGTTTGGGTCATTGTTATGCTGTAATACCCATCCACGACCCATTTTTCTGGCTGAGGGAAGGAGGTTCTCACCCAAGATTTGACGGTACATGGCCCTAGCCATCGTCTCTTTGATGCGGTGAAGTTGTCCTGTCCCCTTATCAGAAGAACACCCCCAAAGCATAATGTTTCCACCTCCATATTTGACGGTGGGGATGGTGTTCTTGGGGTCATAGGCAGCATTCCTCCTCCAAACACTGCGAGTTGAGTTGATGTCAAAGAGCTTGATTTTGGTCTCATCTGACCACAACACTTTCATCCAGTTCTCCTCTGAATCATTCAGTTGTTCATTAGTAAGCTTCAGACGGGCCTGTATATGTGCTGTCTTTAGCTGGGGGACCTTGCAGGCACTGCAGGATTTCAGTCCTTCACGGTGTAGTTGTGTTACCAATTGTTTTCTTGGTGACTATGGTCCCAGCTGCCATGAGATAATTAAGAAGATTCTCCTTTGTAGTTCTGAGCTGATTCCTCACCATTCCCATTATCATTGAAACTCCACGAGGTGAGACTTTCCATGGAACTCCAGACCGAAGGAGATTGACAGTTATTTTGTTTCTTCTGTTTGCGAAGAATCACACCAACTGTTGTCACCTTCTCACCAAGCTGCTTGGCAATGGTCTTGTAGCCCATTCCAGCCTTGTGTAGGTCTCCAATCTTGTCCCTGACATCCTTGGACAGCTCTTTGGTCTTGGCCATGGTGAGAGATTGGAATCTGATTGATTGATTGCTTCTGTGGACAGGTGTCTTTTATACAGGTAACAAGCTGAGATTAGGAGCACTTCCTTTTAGGCTGGGTTCACACTAGTCCGATTCTCGGACCGACATGAGGAGCACAAGTCGCATTACGTCACAAAAACAATGATTCCCTATGAGAGCCATCTTAACTGGTCCGACTTGTGTTTTTCAAAGTCGGACCGACTTTGAAAAAGGTTCCTGTACTACTTTTGTCCAACTTTGATCCTACTTCAGCCCATTGAAAGGCATTGAAGTCAGATCAAAGTCTGATCAGTGTCTTCACTGATCCGACTTTGGCATGCGACTTGTGCTCTGGGGATCATGAAGGGGAACTCCGCGCCAAATTTAAAAAGAAACGGGCATGGGGTCCCCCTCCGGGGACATACCAGGCCCTTTGGATCAAATACTTATTTCACTCATTAAAATGCAAATCCATTTATAACTTTTTTGAAATGCGTTTTTCTAGATATGTTTATTGTTATTCTGTCTCTCACTGTTATAATAAACCTACCATTAAAATGATAGACTGATTATTTCTTTGTCAGTGGGCAAACATACAAAATCAGCAGGGGACCAAATACTTTTTTCCCTCACTGTACATAGAAACCAAATGAAGCAGATGATAGTCAGAGGTGTAGGAGAGAAAGAGTATGGGATGATGAAAAATAGAAAAAAGGAGGGGAAAAAGGAAAGAGAGGGGAGGAAAATTGAGGCGGGGGGATCCCAGAGCCTCAGTGCCTGATCCTGGGTATTCTGAGGGGGCAGCAAATTTACACTGTTATACAAGCTGTACACTCGCTACTTTACATTGTAGCAAAGTGTCATTTCTTCAATGTTGTCACATGAAAAGATAGAATAAAATATTTACAAAAATGTGAGGAGTGTACTCACTTTTGTGAGATACTGTGTGTATATATATATATATATATATATATATATATATATATATATATACATTTACACACACACATTATATTGCCAAAAGTACTGGGATGCCTGCCTTTGCACCTACATGAACTTTAATGACATCCCAGGCTTAGTCCATAGGGTTCAATATTGAGTTGGCCCACGCATTGCAGCATAGCAGCTTCAACTCTTCTGGGAAGGCTGTCCACAAGGTTTAGGAGTGTCTATGGGAAGGTTTGACCATTCTTCCAGAAGGGCATTTGTGAGGTCAGGCATTGATGTTGGACAAGAAGGCCTGGCTCGCAGTCTGCGCTCTAATTCATCTAATTCATAATTCAAATGTGTTCTATCAGGTTGAGGTCAGGCCAGTCAAGTTCCTCTACCCCAAACTTGCTCATCCATGTCTTTGTGGACCTTGCTTTGTTCACACATGTTGGAACAGGAAGGGCTAAAATTGTTCCCGCAAAGTTGGGCGCATTAAATTGTCCAAAATGTCTTGATATGCTGAAGCCTTAAATGTTCTCTTCACTGGGACTAAGGGGCCAAGCCCAACCCCTTAAAAACAACCCCACTCCATAATCCCCCCTCCACCAAATGATTTGCACCAGTGCCCAAAGTAAGGTCCAAAAAAACATGGATAAGCGAGTTGGAGAGAGTCCTGACCTCAACCCGATAGAAAACCTTTGGGATGAATTAGAGTACAGACTGTGAGCCAGGCCTTCTCATCTAACATCAGTGCCTAACCTCACAAATGCGCTTCTGGAAGAATGGTCAAATATTCCCATAGACACACTCTTAAACCTTGTGGACAGCCTTCTCAGAAGAGTGGAAGCTGTTATAGCTGCAAAGGGTGGGCCAACTCAATATTGAACTCTACAGACTAAGACCGTGATGCCAAAGTTCATGTGCGTGTAAAGGCAGGTGTCCCAATACTTTTGGTTAGCATTTTATATATATATATATATATATATATACACACACACATACACACATATATTATATAAAGATCTTTAATTTTACAAATAAGCATTTAACACAGGTTGTATTTATTTCACAACACTGGCGTCAGAGAGCATAATGGGTTTACTAAAGAGAGAGAGAGAGAGCAGCAGAGGTTGCTTTCCTTTTCACTCTTGTATAATTGAAACTACTTATAGTTGTATTTTAACAGAGCAGCTAGGGCAGGGGATATGGAGGAAAAGTTACTGCACTGACTTATCTCGTTCTGTGTGTAAATTTAAGCTTGAACTATTGAGCTTTGTAAACCATTTCATTTTTATATTTTCAAGTCCATTATAACACAAGCCCTTTAATGGCAGAGGTACAAAGTGTTAAGGGAGACACCTACTGGTGGCTACAGTTTGCTGGTTATTGGAGCAGCACCATTAGTAGGTGGAAAGGGAACTGCAGGTTTGTGTTAATTATGTATATACTGCTGTAGAAATCTATGCAGATCTGATTTTGTAGAGCTTTACCTGCCACCCACAATCTTACCAGTACCTATTTTAGAGATCTTGTATACTTGCAACCTACCCACAATCCTATCTAATACCTGCTTTTACGGGCTGCCTTGTTACAAGAAACTCAGTGCTTTCTTCAAAGCAAACAAATTGATACTGTTCCATGTTTGGCTGACTCTCGCCTCCAATGCTTATAGTCTGACCATCTCATTCTTTCACCACTTCCAAGCCCTGTAAAAATGATTGAGTAGCTGTGAAGCCAACCTACCACTTTTACCTAAAACTTGACTACCAGCTGTAAAGATTGATACCAATGGCAGCTGCAGCCATGATCCTAGTATAATAATTTCCTGTCCAGGATGTATGTATACAGCTACACTGGACTGGAAGTGGTTAAAATGAACTCTCTCTTTAAATGGATCTGTCCTCTCCCACATTTTTTTTTTTCACCCATCACCTTTTTCGCCAGTCCTGCACAAAAAGTACTCACGTGCCCAGCGGATCCAGCACTGTCCTGCTGAGATCCGCTTCTCTTTTGCCCCTGATCAGGCTTGTGCTGCTATCTTCTCTGGTGAAGTCATCAGAAACTGCCGGCTCTTCCTGGTTCAGCCGGCAGCTCTCCAATGACATACCGTTAGGCCCTGCCCCCGTCCTCTTTTCTCAATGAAAGTCTAAACCTACTAGGATATGTGACGTACATATACCAGGAGGCAGAACGGGCAAAGTGCAAGTCAATCTGAACAGTTATATAAAAGCACATTTCCAGGAAACCTTGAACACCAGCTACTTTCATAGGGCATGTGAACTTGGAGAAGTTTATATACTGCTCCTGCTTCCAGCTCACTTTTTTTCACAAATGACTGGACTTTTCACAGTCCTTGTGTATTACAGATGCTCATAGCATCCATTCCAAAAACGTAGTTACTTCTAACTGACTCCAGTCATTATAATGTCATTTTCCATCCCTGCTGGCCTTGACCATTTTAGTTTTTGGAGGTTGAGTCAATCACTTGATTTGTTCGTCTCTCTAGAACTTCAGCTGATTTCCCAGCTCCTCCCACTTGTACTAGCCATTATAGCAGGGGTCCTCAAACTATGGCCCTCCAGTTGTTCAGGAACTACAATTCCCATCATGCCTAGTCATGTCTGTGAATGTCAGAGTTTTACAATGCCTCATGGGATGTGTAGTTCCGCAACAGCTGGTGGGCCGTAGTTTGAGGATCCCTGCATCATAGGGTGTTTCATTCCATTTGTTGGACATTTTATTTACTTCAAAAATATTAAAAATAATTCAACCAAAGGAGTGAGATTCCATTGCAGATGAGGGCAGAGAGGTAAAGGAAGCCTATGGATGATTCAGTCAGCCAGCATGCACATTGAAATATCAGTTTTAATTTTATTCTGATTTTTTTTTAAGCCAATGCTTGTCACTATTTCCCTATTTTCCATTCCACACAGCATTTTTCATTGCTTTCATCTGTGTTACTTAAAGCAGATCTAAACCCTCACATCCTTTACAGCCAAGGAAGTTGCCAGCTTAGCCTCTGTTTGATCTTCCATTGCCATGGAACTGCACATGTGATCAGTGATATGACACCAACTGTTTGATGGCTCAACAGTTAGGCTGAGAACAGAAGCAGCCGTGGCAATCATTCATGACATGCCTTGCTTATAACTGTTTTGGGAAACAGTTAAATCGATGGGTTTAATTTTGCTTTAAGGTTGTGTCCAGCCTGTAAACCTGTATATTCAGTGGCCTGGAACTTGTAGGAATAAGCTGCGTTGTTGTAACACGTCTTCCTCTTGTGGTTGTTATGTTGTGTCAACTCCGTGTAGTCATTTTCCTCCAGAATGGACATGTTGAAATGAAAGTGTTTGGGTCTAACTGCTGTTAACTTGTGTTCTTTCTCTCTGTGTCTCCCCTGCTGTCTGTCCTTCTGTCTCTCTCCCCATGATGTCTGTACATCCTGTGAATTCTCCCTTCCTCTTGTTTCTCTTTCTCCTCTCTGTCTTGTCTTACTGTAGCAGCGAAGGAAAACCCGACCCAGAGGGAGTAATCTCAGTGTATGTAACACCTCTACACCATGCTCAAACACGCTCTCCTATCTTCTCTCTGTCCATCTATGACTTTTGTTGACACCCCATGTTTCTCTATCTACACTGTCATTATGTTTTCTTCCTGTCTTTCTACTGTTTGTTCCTCTTTTAAACATCTTTAGATTACCTGCACATAGGCTGGGTTTAAATAAACAAAAATCCGGCGCCTAATGGAAGATTCAAATAAAAAAAATGTCACCAGCTGCAGTGTCAAATTGTCCCGTGAACAAACAAATGAGTCTATTAGGTGTACAAAGAAAGCACACACACTGCGCTCGGTTAATAAAAACCAAATGGCAGTCCAATAAACAAATGATAAGTTCAATCCCACTATGGTGTGAATAAAGTGCTCGTGCTCCTTATGCCCCATACACATGATCCGAAAATCAGACGACAGATCGTCCGTTTTTTTTTTGCATGCTAATCTCAGATCGAATTGGAAGAATGTACTAAAGTCACGAATATTCTCGTACGACAGAATAACAAATCTGAAGTGATGTCATGTGTTGTCGTGTAATTGTATTGTATTGTCGGACGACAACTGTACTGATTAAACGAAAATCGTACGATTGGGCACCATACGATCAAAATTTTCATGCTTGTCCGATCGAATATTATCTGATGAACTGTCGCGATCGGCTCTCGTAAGCTGTGTACTAGCGATCCGATTATCGTACGATCGCATCGTATGCGGTATTTTTCGTCCGATTTTCGGATCGTGTGTACGGGCCTTAAACAGTGCTCCAAAGTGCAAAAGTGCCCCACATGGATGTGCACTCACCCTCAGATGTGGTCCGCCTATTGTTAGTGTGGTCAACCACGCAAGTGGGGTAACCCCTGTTGAGCTGTTTGATGTCCGGCTCCTATGGTTTTAGACTCCCAATGTGGAACTTAAGGGGTTAATCCTCTGCATTGTGTAAAAAGGCTCTTTGATTTTGTATGGTCAGATACCTCCTTCTTGCACTGTCTATCTGTGTAATGCCATACTACACGCAGGCAAGGTGGTAAGCTTGCACATGCTCTGTTCGGTCTCTTATGCTTTCTTTAGAGTCCTTGGAGCAACCAATTCCCAATGTGTGATCTCTCAGTGTAGTGTTTCTCTGTGTTTTGACTATAGGAGCCGGACATCAAACAGCTCAACAGGGGTTACCCCACATGCGTGGTTGACTACACTAGCGATAGGTGGTCCACATCTGATGTTGAGTGCACATCCATGTGGGGCACCTCCGTTTGCACTTTGGAGCACTGTGGAGCACGTGCACTTTATTCACACCAGAGTGGGATTGAACTTGTCGTTTGTTTATTGGACTGCCATTTGACATCTTGTGGTTTTTATTAACCGAGCACAGTGTGTGCGCTTTCTTTGTACACCTAATAGACTCACTTAGGCTGGGTTCACACTGTTGTGAATTGGATGCGGATTCCCCTGCATCCAATTTGCACGTTGGGAGATTGTGACCGGCTTTCTGTGGAGTCGGTTCACACATCTCTGGAGCGGCTTCGGTGTGAATTGCACAGGAGTCCTGTGCGTCTTCTGGTCCATTTAAGGTCAGAATTCAGCCAAAAATTTGAACTGAAATCAGACCTGAAGAGGTGAACAGGGATGCATTGGACCCCTGCTGGGAGCCACTCTGTGCGGCAGTGTGAACTCAGCCTTAAGGATATCCTGGGGGCTAAGGCTAGTGAAATCTCTGTGCAGGAGTTCCTATCTCCATCCCTGGCAATAGCCAGTGCATTGGGATTGCATGCTCCTTGACAGATTTTTCACTTATATTTCATCATAGAAAGCTGAAGTGAGAACCCTATGGCTGGCAAAAGTAGGATCTCTAACCCAAAGCCAGTGGGTGTTTCAAAGTTATTAAGTAGAATTTACCCATATCTGGTGCAATAGAAAGCCTATGGCAGGCTCTCTGCATGGGTACTGTTAGATGGGATAACATAAAGGAATTACAAAAGTTACTTTAAAGTGATTCTGTTGTTAGAATATATATATATATATATGTATATATATATATATATATATATATATATATATATATATATATGTATATATATATATATATAAGAT
>BLSH010355615.1:411260-421658 GCA_018402905.1 Glandirana rugosa | reverse complement strand
TATATATATATATATATATATATATATATATATATATATATATATATAATACGACGTAAGTCACATAAATAAAGTCCATGAATATATCGCGACGGTTAAATGCGTAATGCATGTTAGTGTAGTCAGGGATGGGAGTTCCTCGAATTTTAGATTCCAGGGATTGAGTGTAAGTATGTATATGATCCCTGTTAAATCTGTCCTAGATTAAATGGATGGTCGTACAGAAACCTCACACCCTCCTTTGGCCTCATGGACCTCCTTAGGATGTGTCCTTCCTGTACGTTTGAGGTCCGTCCATCACAACACCAACCCTAAACTTGGTCGTTGGGAAAACGACGGTCCGCTTTCACGATAGGTGATGTGGTGACACATCTGATATATGTCACGCACGTACGTACGAGCCTATTCCCAGACCGTAATATATATATATATATATATATATATATATATATATATATATTTATATATATACCATACTGTACATATATATTCCTACACTGACTGTATATACTCTAGCTACACTGTATACTACACGCCACTGCTTAACCTTTCGCTATCTCCGCAAATGTTTTCACTATATTTAGCCGCTGTGTAAGTGGCCTTATATAGTGTGGGCGTGGACTCAGACCCGCTAAGCAATGATTGGCCAAAGGCACCCTGCCTTTGGCCAATCATGGCTCTCACAGCAGAGCATGCTGTGATTGGCCAAAAGCATGCAGGTCATGTGCATGCTTTGGCCAATCAGCGGGCGGCATTCCCCTGCAATTTCACTGCATTATGGGGCACTCAAATTTCCCACGAACGCCCCATTATGTTCGGGATTCGGCGAACCCCCGATGTTCGAGTCGAACACACGTTTGACTCGAATCGGGGGACCATACCTATTGACCATGGATGTACATCGCGAGACACTTTTTTAACATTTTTTACATAAAAGATTGGCCAAAAATGTCTCCATTTTTAAACAACATTTTTACACTTTTTAGATGAATGGGTACGATGTACCCAATACCCATTAACATAGGGGGGTGCAAGATCTGGTGGCCCCCTTGTTAATGGGGGCTTCCACATTCCCGATCAGCCCCCCAACCACAGACCCCAATAACCACCAGCCACGGTTGTCGGGAAGATGCCCTTGTCCCCATCAACATGGGGACAAGGTGCTTTGGGGTGGGGGAGCAGAGTCCCCCCCCCCCGCCCCAAAGCACACACCCCCCTCATGTTAAAAGCATGTGGCCTGGTTTGGACCTTGCTTGTCCCCCCAACCTGACCTCTAGGCTGCATGCTCAGAAAGGGTCTGGCATCAATTTTGTAAAAAAATTTGGCGTGGGCTTCCCCTTAAAATCCATCCCTGAGCCAAAGGGCTTGGTAGGGATTGGGGGGACAATACATTATAGCCGTAAGCAAGCTGAAATTACATTTTTGATCAATGTAGCGGAGGATGTGGGAGCTATATTTGGTGTGGGTGGGGTTCATTGATTTGTTTATTTGACGTCACCACACACTTGCTTCCAGCCCATGTGCACACAGCACTTCCTGTTTACAGCTTCATTACACTTCCTGCTGATGTATATCTGTAAGGACTATGCAAATATACATGAGAAGATAACTTATCAGTGCTGGTTCACACTAGTGCGATGCTGGAACCCTGCAAATCCACTGTGGGTTCCCGCATCGCACCTGACTCGCATGGCAGTTCACACTACTATATGCAAACTGAGGGGAATGTCAATGCAAAGTTAATGACACCTCCATTTCAGCTCGCATATTGCAGTGCGAACTGCCAGTTCGGACATGAATTGGATCGCATAAGTGTGAACTAGATCAGATTCTGGTCCAGACGCAAAAATGGTCCTGTGCGAGTTTAGCTCGACTGTGATGCAATTTGAGCCATACTGGCTGTATGGCTGAAATCACATCACACAGACATCACATGTGATTTGCACTGCAGTGCGTTGGGAATCACATTCGATATCGCATATCGCGCCAGTGTGAACCGGGCCTGAGGGTCGGTTCACACTGCACAGTTGTCCGAGATCGCTGATGTGATTCGCACCGCACTGCAGTGAAAATTACATGCGATCTCTGTGCGATGAGATTTCAGCCATACAGAGAGTATGGCTGAAATCACATCAGTCAGACCAAACTCGCACAGGACCTTTTTTGGTTCCGCATCAGAATAGAATCGCATGGGTGTTAACACCCATGCAATCCGATTCCTGTAGGAGTTTGCAGTGTGATCTGCAAACTGATTTGGGGGTGTCAGCTTTCTATTGACACTCCCAGCAGTTTGCATATGGCAGTGTGAACTGCCTGCAACTCAGGTGCGGTGCGGGAACCCTGTGAATCCACTGTGGGTTCCCGCATCGCACCTGGCTTACAGGCAGTTCACACTGCCATATGCAAACTGCTGGGAAAGTCAATAGAAAGTTAATGACACCCCCAAATCAGTTTGCAAATTGCACTGCGAACTGCAAATTCGGACAGGAATCAGATTGCATGGATGTGAACACCCATGTGATCTGATTCTGCTGCGTAACAAAAAAGGGTACTGTGCGAGTTTGGTCGGGATGCTATGCGAATTCAGCCATACTATCTGTATGGCTGAATTTGCATAGCACAGATCGCATGTGATTTGCACTGTGGTGCGAATCACATCCGATCTCGGACACCGCAGCAGTGTGAACCGGCCCTAAGGAAGGTAATCCTCTTCCCAAAACCACCACTCCCAAAACAAATTAAAATAGTAAATTACAAAAGAGAACAACAAGCAAAATCAATATCCTTTTTATTTTGCCAGCAGAAACACAAGTATATACATATTTACTGGCATTAAAGTATTTACAGTATATATACATTTAGCAAAACAGTTAGCAATTGGGTTCTAAGGGCCCTGCTCATAAGAGCTTACAATCTAAAATTGGACTAAACCTTACAGGTTTACTTTTACAGTGTATAACAGCCCACACATTTCATAGAACTACTACATCATAGAACACCCACATCACATTATTAGCTGCAAAATTACAGAAAGATACTTAACAGTCATTCTAACAAAGCATTATAACATAATATTAAAAACCTGGCCTCTCGTCGGGCCAAACCAACACCCCTACTGAAGCCTTTTATATAAGCTAGCACACTGACACACGCCCAATAGAAGTACACGCCCACCAGTATCTTTCAATCTGTCTTTTCAAATTGCTTTCACCTGAGGGGCTGCAATACCTAATACTATTTGCTGTGTTAACCCTTGGCTATGTTCATCAGATCAGTATAACTCCAGGACAAAATTCTAAGTCAGTGGTTCTCAACCCTGTCCTCAAGTACCCTCAACAGGTCATGTTTTCAGGCTTTCCATTATTTTGCACAAGTGATTTGATCAGTTTCACTACCTTAATAATTACCACAGCTGTTTCATCTGAGGGAAATCCTGAAAGCATGACCTGTTGGGGCGCCTTGAGGACTGTTGAGAAACACTGATCCAAGCAACAGTTTTCTAACCAGATGTACCTGTGCAGTGTAAACCCTACAATTTAAAATGTCCAAGTCCTTGGATGCAATGAGCTTCCAATTTAAAGTCCCAAAATAACTTGCTTACATTACAGACTATTTGAACAAGAGACAAATAAAATGCCAGCCTACCTTTGGATTGTGGTGAGAAACCCACACAGGGGGAACATATAAACTTCAACACAAGCATATTGGGGACGTGTTTAGAGCATGATCTGATCCCCTAAATTGTACTAAAGTATGCGGTATATTGTTTAAAGATAATCTGCTTTTAAACTGCGTGAAAAAGTGATTTCTACACTGAAATATCTTAAAAAGTCTGAGAAGAGATAAATTCCCCGTCTCTTTACATTTAGGTGCACTGCATTTCTAGGAATATATAGGAATTACATTAGGCAGGAGTTAATCTTCTAAATTTATTCTGTGATTTTTGGTGGTTCTTGCTGCATAAGTGTAGAATAGTAATGTTATCCTCTGATTTTTGGTCATGACATTTTTATTGCTGATGTTGGTACACATTTTTTGGGCCCAAATTAGGATCATTTGGAAAGAATAAAAAATAAAAAAGGGACTAATTTTAAGGCTGGGTTCACACTATCCGACAAAAAAACGGCCCTACTCTGATCCTACACTGCTGTGCGATTTACGGTCCTACATGGGGTCAAAGTCGGACCGTTTGTCTGTGAACAGGGATCCGACTTTGATCCCGACAATGCCAGGCACTTTGTGCTCTGGGGATCTTGAAGGGGAACTCCACGCCAAATTTTTAAAGAAAAAACTGGCATGGGGTTCCCCTCCAGGAGCATACCAGGCCCTTTGGTCTGGTACGGATTTTAAGGGGAACCCCATGCTGAAAAAACAGCGTGGGGTCCCCCCCAAAATCCATACCAGACCCTTATCCGAGCACGCAGCCCGGCAGGCCAGGAAGGGGGGTGGGGACGAGCGAGCGGCCCCCTCCCTCCTGGACCATACCAGGCCGTGTGCCCTCAACATGGGGAGTATGGGTGCTTTGGGGCAGGGGGGGCTCTGCGCCCCCCACCCCAAAGCACCTTGTCCCCATGTTGATGAGGACAAGGGCCTCTTCCCGACAACCCTGGCCGGTGGTTGTCGGGGTCTGCGGGCGGGGACTCATCGGAATCTGGAAGCCCCCTTTAACAAGGGGGCCCCCAGATGCCGGCCCCCCACCCTATGTAAATGAGTATGGGGTACATCGTACCCCTACCCATTTACCTGGAAAGAAATATGTACACAAAAAAAACACACAGCTTTTTAAAATATTTTATTAAATCTGCTCTGGCGGTCTTCTCCCCTCTCCGGCATCTTCTTTTCTTCGGCTCTTTTGCGGGGGTCTTTCATCTTCTGAGGGGTCTTTTCTTCTCCTCTGCGGTGTCTTCTGCTCTTTTGCCGGCCTTCTCCGCTGTCCTCTTGTTCAATGTGTCCCACATTGAACACATTTTATAAGTGGTCAGAAACTTGTAAATAACTCATGAAAGAATAAAGTTACGTTAAACCCAAGCACACCATTGTTTTTCTTGTGAAATTCCCAATAAGTTTGATGTGTCACATGACCCTCTTCCTATTGAAAAAACAAAAGTTGGATTCAAAATGGCCGACTTCAAAATGGCCACCATGGTCACCACCCATCTTGAAAAGTTTCCCCCCTCACATATACTAATGTGCCACAAACAGGAAGTTAATATCACCAACCATTCCCATTTTATTAAGGTGTATCCATATAAATGGCCCACCCTGTAGATTATCAAAATTGCAACATTGTTGCAAGGACAATTTCTTTGAGAGAACGATACATTTCATCTCAACATGAAAAGGATTTATTTTGGGGAAGTAACAATTGTACCATTTGAATGAATGGCTGAAAATTGCATTGGGCTACATAACTCTGATCTTCACTCCTAGAAAAAGTTGTGTAAAACAACTCTCATTTAGGTATTTACTATCTACTCAAGGATTTACTCCATGACAGTTAAAAACTGAATTGTTTTGTGTCTGAGCATGCTCAGTTGTGCTCAGCTGTGCTGTGCACCTAAATGTAAAGAGACAGGAAATTTATTTCTTCTCAGACTTTTTAAGATATTTCAGTGTAGAAATCACTTTTTCACGCAGTTTAACCACTTCCTTGCTGGGCACTTAAACCCCCCTCCTGCCCGAACCAATTTTCAGTTTTCAGCGCTGTCGCTCTTTGAATGACAATTGCGCGGTCGTGCGACGTTGTACCCAAACAAAATTTGCGTCCTTTTTTTCCCACAAATAGAGCTTTCTTTTGGTGGTATTTGATCCCCTCTGCGTCATTTCTGATCGCCGCTATAAACAAAAAAAGAGCGACAATTTTGAAAAAAAAACAATATTTTTTACTTTTTGCTATAATAAATATGCAAAAATAAAAAATAAAAAAACAAATTTATTTATCAGTTTTGACCGTTTTATATTCTTCTACATATTTTTGGTAAAAAAAAATCGCAATCAGCGTTTATTGATTGGGTTGCGCAAAAGTTATAGCATTTACAAACTATGGACATTGATTTATGGCGTTTTTATTTATTTTATTTTTTTTATTGGTAATGGCGGTGATCTGCGATTTTTATCGGGACTGCGATATCGGGGCGGACATGTCGGACATTTTTGACACATTTTTGGGACCAATGACATTTATACAGCGATCAGAAATTTAAATGTCTGATTACTGTATAAATGTCATTGGCAGTGAAGGGGTTAACCAGCAGGGGGCAGTGAAGGGGTTAACAAATGTTCCCTGGGTGTGTTCTAACTGTGGGGGGGCGGGGCTGGTCCGGGCATAACAGATCTAACTGATCCCAGTGACAGGGATCAGTAGATCTGTTGTGTCCCATTCACAGAACGGGGAACCGCCGTGTTTACTTCGGCGGTTCCCCGTTCCTCCTCTCTGAAAGGAGATTGCGGGCCTCCGGCGGACATCGGGAGCGCGCCCAGCACAAGCCAAATGGGAGGACGTCTATTGACGGCTATGGCGCGGGCGGGAGGAGGTTAAAAGCAGATTATCTTTAAACAATATACTGCATATTTTAGTACAATTTAGGGGATCAGATCATGTTCTAAACATTATTTATATTTGCACTACTCCAGGCACTGACTAGAGTAAGGATTTGGGCTTTATCTGTGACCTGGGAGCAATATTGAATTCCATTTTGGGAGTAATTTGCCGCCAGCGCTATTATGAATACCGTTGTAGTGCTATTTACCGCAAATCACCGTAATTTGCTGCGAATTGCTGTAATTTTACTGCGGATCGTGGTAATTTTGCCGCTATTTTGTGGCAGCGATATAGTAAATGACCCCCTCTGAGTACAGTGAAGGCACATTACATCAATATTAAAAGGTCTCAAGCGTAATCCCACTAAGGGTACACACATGAGAATCGATAGGCAGTTAAATGGTAAAAATTACATATAGGATCAAGCAAAGGTGAATTAAAAACAGGCCTGTAATGGCCATCGGGACTACTTGGAATTTCCCGATAGGCCGATGGCTCAATGGGCCGGTTCAGTGACAGAAGGGAAAAGTAAAGCGGCACTGATCTGAGTGCAGCATTAGTTAGGAAACATAAGGTTTATTATGTGTTATCAAACGCACATGGTTTCATAATTTAAAAACAGGCATGTAGTACATTCCACGTGAGTCCCTGGCATCCGTACCACTGGGCATGGATAAAAGCGAGTCCTCCCCACTCCGGTGGTCTCCGAGGCTACGGGGCTGCAGGGGATCAGCTGGGCGGGTGGTAGGCAGGTCACTGCATCGTCCTAAGCGTCCGTGACGAGCAGGGGGCGTGGCAAAGCGGCTCGCTTTCAGAGCATGTGTGCTCCTTCACCAGGCTTGAGAAACGGCCATCTTAAGTGAGGGTGATATAGGACATGGCGCGGGCGGCTCATAGAACAAAAAGGCTCAGCAGGACCAACGCTGAGTTCCCCACATATTGCTTACCAAGCTGGCTGAAACACTACAGTTATGGACACATGTTAAATATATCAAAGGAAATCACTATATATAAACAATAACTAAAAACTATGTGGGGAAGGGGTTTTGAACCAAATCTGCTATCTGTATATACTCACATCTGGAGGATTTTAAAACAATCTCAGTAGACCATAAGGGTCCTGTCAAAAAATTATAAAAAGATGAAATTAAAATTTGAAGTTGAAAAGTAATAATGATAAATTCAAAATAAGGATAAAAATAAATATAGAAATAAACATAAAAACAATAAATATAAAAATATAAATATAAACATAAAAATAATAAATATAAAAATACAATTTTATTTTTATATTTATTTTTATTCTTATTTTGAATTTATCATTATTACTTTTTAACTTCCAAAAATTTTCACTAAACATTATTTTTATTTCTAATCTAATTTTTAAGCACTCTGTACTTTATGGACTGATTTATGAACATCCTTTTGTGCTATGATACCCCCAGCAGGTGCGCCAAGCACTCCAAAAATGTCCGGGTTCACTGACAGCCTGTCAAAGTAATGGCTACGCGGCTCGCGCAGCCATTAATTTGGGTGCTGCCTATAAGAGAAATCAAGTAGAACGGCTAATGGCCAGTGAAGAGGAGAGGGGGGACCCATCGGGAATGGCTGGCTGGCTGGGGCGAGGGGGATGGTGTTGGCCAGCCAGCTGGTATGGGAGAGACCTGTCATCCACACTGCCCATCACCTCACTTCATAGTGCTCAAGCTGGCTCAGCCTCAGCACCACTCACTGCATTGCTGAAAGGTAGCCAATGGCTGTGTAGCAATGCCGGTTTCTGAAATTCCAGCCAATGAGGCTGTAGCAATGTTCCTGCATGACGATAGCCCTCCTTCATGCAGTGATGTGAGAAAGAGGAGAATAAGTGAAATAATTTAAGAGTTGAGTGAGGAGTTATAGTATATTTTCAGATAACATATTTTTATACAGAAAAATAAATGTTATAAAACTTGGAGGACAGATATATGTTCATATAGTTTATATAATGTTTTTGTGTGTTTGCAAAATTAAAGTGGGCCGGTCTGTATGAAGTCCAGGTCCAAATTTTTGACCCAGTCCAGCCCTGATTAAAAGTACAAAATTGTTTTCACATCTGACAGTGTAAATATGCTAAGTGACTATAATAAATAGCACGTAAAAATAATAGGCGGAAATGTCACCAGAAGAACAGAAGTGAAAGAGCAGAGGTAAAGCATCACCGAGGGAATCTCCGGAGCACACACATTTCGATTATTAGTGAGATTGGATGACAATTTATCGTTAATCATTATCCAGTTCAGTTTATGCATAACATATTCAAAAGATACACTGCCTTGAAAAAGTATTCATACCCCTTGAAATCTTTTACATTTTGTCATGTTACAACCATGAATGTAAATATATTTTATTGGGATTTTATATGATAGACCAACACAAAGTGGCACATAATTGTGAAGTGGAAGGAAAATGATAAATAGTTTCCAAATTTTTTTTACAAATAAATATGTGAAAAGTGTGGGGTGCATTTGTATTCAGCCCCCCCGAATCAATACTTTGTAGAACCGACTTTCGCTGCAATTACAGCTGCAAGTCTTTTTGGGGAAGTCTCTACCAGCTTTGCACATCTAGAGAGGACATTTTTGCCCATTCTTCTTTGCAAAATAGCTCAAACTCTGCCAGATTGGATGAGGAGCATCTGTGAACAGCAATTTTCAAGTCTTGACACAGATTCTCAATTGGATTTAGTTCTGGACTTTGACTGGACCATTCTAGCACATGAATATGCTTTGATCTAAGTCATTCCATTGTAGCTCTGGCTGTATGTTTAGGGTCGTTGTCCTGCTGGAAGGTGAACCTCTCCCCAGTCTCAAGTCTTTTGCAGACTCTAACAGGTTTTCTTCTATGATTGCCCTGTTTTTGGCTCTATCCATCTTCCCATCAACTCAGACCAGGTTCCCTGTCTCTGCTGAAGAAAAGCTTCCCCACAACTTGATGCGGCCACCACCATGGTTTCATGGTGGGGATGGTGTATTCAGGGGGATGTGCAGTGTTAGTTTTCCGACCACACATAGCATTTTGCTTTTAGGCCAAAACGTTAAATTTTGGTCTCATCTGACCAGAGCACTTTCTTCTACATGTTTGCTGTGTCCCTCACATGGCTTCTCGCAAACTCCAAACGGGACTTCTTATGGCTTTCTTTCAACAATGGCTTTCTTCTTGCCACTCTACCATAAAGGCCAGATTTGTGGAGTGCACAACTAATCGTTTTCCTGTGGACAGATTCTCCCACCTGAGCTGTGGATCTCTGCAGCTCCTCCAGAGTTACCATGGGCTTCTCTAATTGATGCTCTTCTTGCCCAGCCTGTCAGTTTAGGTGGACGACCATGTCTTGGTAGGTTTGCATTTGTGCCATACTCTTTCCAATTTTGGATGATGGATTAAACAGTGTTCCATGAGATGTTCAAAGCTTGGGATATATTTTTAGAACCTCAGCCTGCTTTAAACTTCTCCACAACTTTATCCCTGACCTGTCTGGCTCTGGTGTGTTCCTTGGCCTTCATGATGCTGTTTGTTCTCTAACACACCTCCTAAAGTGGTTCACAGAACAGCTGTATTTATACCGAGATTCAATTACACACAGGTAGACTCTATTGGGGCATTGCCACCATATATAGAACATAGTTCCCAATTGGCTACAGCGCTTATAGCATAGAGGAGAGGCTAGTGGATACATCTTGGCTACTCTGACAGGAACCATATACCACCGCAGTATCGTTTTATAATTCGACTCCACTAAGGCAGTATTGAGAGCGAAACTTCGAAACTTGTAGAGTACCTTGTGACAAATTAGGTAGTAGGTTTTAACCTTTCTCATACCG
>BLSH010355615.1:394964-408655 GCA_018402905.1 Glandirana rugosa | reverse complement strand
GACACGTCATTGGTAAGGACTGAGGAAATGAGACAAACAATTTGTAAGGATTGGTATGCATAATGTACAGAGTGCAGTGGTTAGGAATGTTTAACAAACAGAGTAAAGGAGTCAGGAATGGTTACTGCACAGGGGTAAGATATGCGCAATACAAACAGTTCAGTGGGCCAGTAATTCACAGGCTAGCGTATACAGTACAACCAAAATGTATCCATTCCTCCCAGTACAACTCCCCAAACCCCCAAGCCCAAATGCCCCAAAGTACAGATCTCCAATAGCTCAGATTCCCCATCCAGTACAGATCCCCCCCATAGCCCTAAACAGGCCACCCCCTCATTACAGCCCCCCCATCCCCCAGTGCAGATCCCTCTCCCAGCCAAACTGCTCAATACAGACCCCTTCCAACCAGCTTTTTCTCAGCAGAGACCATTCTCCTAGTGCAGACCATGCCTCCAATACAGACCCCCTTCCCCACTGTCTCAGTATGTGCGTGTTTCCTTACCTCCTTACCTTTGTCATTGCTGGTATTAACATAAACATACTCACTGGCCCAGCAAATCTAGCATTGTCTTGAGGCCTGAACAACTAAACCCACTAGGTGCAAAACGCATCTGAGGAATCTTTCCTGCGGTTAGAGAGTGTAGAAGTGAAGTTATCTTACATTACCTGGTTTCATTTTGGTCACAGTGAGTTGACATCCTGTTTATGATCGGTTGCCAATTTTCTGTAGTATATTATAGCCTGACAAGCTGTTGTATACGATCTGCATCAGTTCATTACATGTAATGTTGGCTGATATCAGTGATAGGAACATTAGAGTGGCACTTTTTCTTTGTCTATATCTGTTGCTAGTTTGCTTGATAAATGTCTCCCAGTGTCTACCTTCCCTTCCCTCTTTCCTAGGAGCATGTTAGGCTTGATCATAAAGCTAACACTACAGGATAACGTTATGATAACATAATGGATAATCCTTATGTTAAACAAAAGTAACAGCGTTTTGAATTTTCAGTTGAATCAAAGGAGATTTGAAAATTACAGATCCTTTGTGAATTGTGAAAAATACAGACTTTGCACTTTGAAAGATGCAAAACAAATATGAAATAAATGTAAACCCCTCTTATATTTTGTATGTAATACTCCAACAGGTCTTGGTACAGAGCTCAGTACCACCACACAATCATGTGATCTGCCTTCAGAAGAACGTGGACGTACCCGGGACCGAAAGCATCACCACCATCACCACCATCATCACCACCACCACCATCACCATCCTGGATCTGAAAGGGAGCGCCTGGAGTACGGGAGAGCTAGTTCTCGATCTCCAAGTGCAGGTCGAGATTACACTCCACACAGACAGGTGGGTCCAAAATTTCACGCTGTGTAAAATATGGGGTAGAATGATAAAATTATTTAACTTGATAGTAATGTGTAGGGTTTAAAGAACAGTGATGATGTGCAAGCCACAGGAAACCATAACAACCAATCATCTTCCATCAGTTAAAATCTGTCTATACAAGGAAAGATGTTTTCTTATTGGTTGATATGGGTTAATGCACACTGCTGTGCTTTAGAATATATAACAAACTCCTAATAGTGAGCCATGTAACTTACTGTGGCAGGAGCTTAATGCTGTTGTCTAGATGTCTTTTAGTGATAACAGCTAGAGTAATCATTCAGCATTTCTCATGCCAAAGATGAGTGTCTAGCCCTCAACCAACGCTTGAAGCCATGTAAATGTTGGTTTTAGTGGGAGAATCAAGAACTAAACTAAAATAGGATTTTTGTACTCACCTTAAAATCCTTTTCTCAGAGTCCATTGAGGGATACAGCTGGTTGACTAATTAATAAAATTTGCAATTTTAGAATTTTGTGTTCCAAATCACTTGATTACACACTACACCAGACTCCAGTGGCTTCACTAATGGCGCTTTCACAGGCAGTCTCCTTAACTGCCTTCCCTTTGTGTTGATAATTAGTAACCAAGGGTTATACTGTCATCTACAGCGGAATCAACACTGAACACATAGAACACTGAAGGCCATTCTCTTTAACACTAAAACTCATCCCACCTTACACCTGTTCAACTGTAGCAAGCAAACCAAAGAGAAAAAGCATATGAGGGCAGGGAGCTGTGTCCCTCAATAAGAAAATAATTTTAGGATGAGAACAAAAATCTATTTTCTTTATTGATCACTGAAGCACAAAGCTTTACTGACAATAAGCAACCAAAGGATATCCTCAAGCAGTCCAAACTGAGAGGCGGGCACACCCAAACAACAGAGACAAATCAGTCCCCACAAACAAAAAAACAAGACCAAAGGACAATAAATAGCTGTTTGCAGAACCTTTCGGCCGAAACTACCATCTGCAAAGGCAGATACATAAACCTTGTGGAACTTCAACATCATGTAAGCACAAGACCAGGTTGCAACCTTACATATCTAAGACACAGAAGCCTGTTGACAAAAAAACCCAAAAACACTTATTGCCCTAGTGTAGTGGGCTTTAAGAAGAAAAGAAGGCACATAATCTCTAACTTAAAGGCCTGCACAACAATCTGTGTACTCCATTTAGAAAAAGTGGATCTGGAAGCTGGAGAACCTCTTTTGGGAATTGCTTGGATAATAAACAGGAAATGCTTCTGTCTAAAAGAAACAGTGGCCAAGTGGAAAACCCTAACACCACATCCAGACAATGGATATAGATCTCATTAGGGTGTACCTGTGCTGGACACACAAAAGTCACAGAATATCCTCATTAAGGTAAAAAGCTGAAATTGCGTTGAGCAAAAAAAAAAAAATATGCCTTGAACTCAAAACAACCTTGTCTTTATCCGCAAATGAGGCTTCATACAGAACATTGCTGAATAAACATAGAGCCTTCTAACTAAAGTAATGCTCCACAAGAAAGGCCACCTTACAGAATAAGAAAGTCAATTAAACGTACCGAATTGTTTCAACAGGGGGTCATTGTAATACTGACAACACTAGATTTAAACTCTGTGGTTGGAGTGTGGGTTGAACAGGGGAAGCAAGATGTGAAGCCCTTTGAATGAAGGTAGGAATCAATGAATTATTAGCAAGAGGATGTTCTAAAAGAACAGACAGGACAGACAAATGACCCTTGATGGTGCTAAGGGCCAAATGTTGTTCTGCCTCCAACTGAAGTAATGAAATAACACTGCCCACTGAAAAGGCTTATAGACTCCACCAGTGAAAATAGGACTTTCACATGCAATAATAAATGTTGCAGGAGTAGCAAGACCTTGGCCTAAAAGGTGTCTGGGAGAACTCCAAGCAATGTGATGGAATCAGAGATTTGGGAAGAAAATGATTTGGCACTAAATCTAGTAAATTGTTGAACAATACATAATAATAATAATTAATAAAAAGCAAAAGTGTGTGTCTCAATGTTCAATTCAACCCAAACAGTGATATCCAGAAAAATTCCAATTATTGATGTGCTAGATAAATAAAAGCAACAATACCATAGTATAATAAATACTTAATCAGTGCGGAAAAAAATGATATAAAAAAAGTGTCCAAAATGCCCTAAAACCGGGCAGTGCGCCCAATCACCAGTACTCTATATTCACAAGATGCATAGATATAAAAATCCCATCAAAAGTTGTATAGATAAACAGTGAAATAGAACATTCCTTGTAATTCAGTGACTTCAAAATCAATCCTGTGATCCATCAATGTGCAGGGTGGCAGCTCACCTGAATGATATCACATAGGTCATATAACACAGTACACAGTGTTTTTCCAATAAGTGATGCAGAGCTCTCAGATTCTCCTTTCCACAATCATCCATAATCCCAGTAATCATCACATGCAATAACAATGGATATCCGTATAGTGTAGGATTTTCAGTAAATGTAATAAATAGTAACTTGCATAAAAAGTTACACTCAACAGTGAGTGTAGCTGGCAGCTGGGTCATGCACAACAGGAACCCTGAAGATTCCGAACTTCCGTTCTCAACCGTTACCAGAAGTGACGTCACCCAGGTCCTCCTCCTAAATAAATTTATTTAAAATACTACATTATACGGATTTCCATTGTTATTGCATGTGATGATTACAGAGAGGAGAAACTGAGAGCTCTGCATGACTTATTAGCAAAGAAACCCTGTGTACCAACTAAACTTTTAATATTTATTAATTATTAATATTATGGATTGTTAAACAATTTATAAGATTTAGCGCCACATAATTTTCTTTCCCAATCTATTGTATTTTGTATGTGGAAACACAGCTTGGTGTTGGCAGCTATTTCTTTGATTAGTTAATTTGCGCATGAGTGACCTGTTGCATTCTTATGGAATCAGAGATGACTTCTTGAAGTTCAGGATCCATCCAAAAGCATTCAAGGTCTGCATTGTGATTGACACATTGGAGTCCAAGGTTAGAGAGGTCTGTTTGCGCAGCAGCAGATTGTCCAGATGACTGGAATACCTCTGAGATGAAGAAGACCCAGAACTCGTGCAAGGACTTTCATACTCCCAGAGCCGAGGCGAAGCTGAAGGGAAGGTCCACAAACTGATAGTGATTGTTGTCCATGTCAAAGCAACAAAATTGCTGGTGACCTGGACAGATGGGAATGTATAAATATGTATTCTTCATGTTGATACTAAGAAGCCTCCATGATAAAGGGAGACAATAACTGACTGAATAGATGTTATGCAAATCTTCTGAGAACGAACAAAGATATTGGGAATCCAACATAGGACATTGGCCTCTTTTGTAAATGTAAGCAAGTTTGAATTTAAAAAAAAAATCAATATTTGGTTTGAAGAAATAGGAATGAAAACTCTCTGGTTCAACAATCCCAGAATAGCTAAAAGAGGGTTTATCAGATGTTGCTAAAAATGGCAAGCAAAAAATCAAGCTGGAGGACGAAGGCAAAACTCTATTTTGTAATCTTTGTATACAACCTCCTGCACCCATGCATTGGTTACTCAAACTTCCCAAATCTCTGCAAAAGCCATCAGACATCCATCCACCTTTGATGTTGCTGGGGGGGATAGACTTTTATACTGAGGCAGATTTATATACAGTTGTGCTCATAAGTTTACATACCCTGGCAGAATTTATGATTTCTTGGCCATTTTTCTGAGAATATGAATGAGAACACAAAATAATTTCTTTCACTCATGGTTAGTGTTTGGCTGAAGCCATTTCTTATCAATCAACTGTGTTTACTCTTTTTAAATCATGATTACAACCAAAACTACCCAAATGACCCTGATCAAAAGTTTACATACCCCAGTTCTTAATACCGTGTATTGCCCCCTTTAACATCAATGGCAGCTTGAAGTCTTTTGTGGTATTTGTGGATGAGGCTCTTTATCTTCTCAGATGGTAAAGCTGCCCATTCCTCATGGCAAAAAGCCTCCAGTTCCTGGAAATTCTTGGGCTATCTTGAATGAACTGCATGTTTGAGATCTCCCCAGAGTGGATCAATGATACTGAGGTCAGGAGACTGAGATGGCTACTCCAGAACCTTCACTTTATTCTGCTGTAGCCAATGACAGGTCAACTTGGTCTTGGGTTTTGGATCATTGTCATGTTGCAAATGTTCCTCCAGTATTATTGATAACATACTGCATTCATCTTGTCATTCCTTTTGACCAAATTTCTTGTGCCTTTGTAGCTCACACATCCCCAAAACATCAGTGATCCACCTCCGTGTTTCACAGGCCTTGTTGACTCCTCTCCAAATGTAGATTTTATGGTTGTGGCCAAAAAGCTAAATTTTGGTCTCATCACAACAAATGACTTTGTGCCAGAATGTTTGAGGCTTGTCTCTGTGCTGTTTGGCGTATTGTAAGCGGGATACTTTGTAGCATTTGCGTAGTAATGGCTTTCTTCTGGGGACTCGAACATGCAGCCCATCTTTCTTTAAGTGCCTCCTTATTGTGCATCTTGAAACAGCCACACCACTTGTTTTCAGAGAGTCCTGAAGTTATTTGTGGGTTTTTCATTGCATCCCGAACAATTTTCCTGGCAGTTGTGGCTGAAATTTTAGTTGGTCTACCTGACCATGGTTTAGTTTCAACAGAACCCCTCATTTTCCACTTCTTGATTAGAGTTTGAACACTGCTGTTTGCAATTATTCTCAATTCCTTGGATATCTTTTTATATCCCTTTTCTGTTTTATACAGTTCAACTACCTTTTCCCGCAGATCCTTTGACAATTCTTTTGCTTTCCCCATGACTCAGAATCCAGAAATGTCAGTGCAGCACTTGATGAAAGATGCAAGGGTCTGTCAGGAGTCCAGAAACTCATTGACCTTTTATACACACACACTACTTACAAGAAAACAGATCACATGTGACAATGGTTACCTTTAATATCCATTCAAAGCCCTTTGTGTCATCTTGTGTGCATGTTATCAGGCCAAAATCACCAGGGTATGTAAACTTTTGATCAGGGTAATTTGGGTAGTTTTTGTTGTCATTATGATTTAAAAAGAGTAAACACAGTTGATTGATAATAAATGGCTTCAGCCAAACACTAACCATGGGTGAAAGAAATATTTTTGTGTTCTCATTCATATTCTTTGAAAAATGGCCAAAAAAAATCATAAATTCTGCCAGGGTATGTAAACGTATGACAACAACTGTACAGGTTTTGAGCTTTTGGTTTGCCAAGGATGTCTAGAATTCTCAGAGTGTGAGGGAGTTGGAGAATACTGGTGGGTCCAGGAACAGAGAACTGACTTGGAGGAATGAAAGGAACATTTTGATACATAATAGGAAGGTTTTGACCTGAGCCATTGACCCCTATTTTTATTAATTAAACCACCTGGGCAAGGATCCCTAGTGAAATATGTAAAAGAAATGTGTAAGAAAATAAAAATATGTAGAAAAATAAGTAGAAAAATATGATAGCTGCTGCCCTTAATAGTGTGTGATCTCACATACAATATGCAATAAATATAGATTCAAATCTGCACTCTATTGATAAACTTGCAAAGGTGCATGAAACATTTACATTTTAAAAATGTGCAAAAGTCCCTCATATGTTGATTTTGTTTATTTTCCCCTGTTGTTTCTTTTACCCTCGTCTCCTTCTGCATCCGTCCTCTCCCTTCCTGCCTCCCCTACTCCCTTCACCCCCCTTTTTTTTTCCAAGATGTCCCATCTTGGGAGGCTGATGGGAAACCCTTACATTTTATTGCCATCTCCCTTGTTTTTGACATGTAACCATTTCTTTGTTCCATTTACTTTTTAACTTTTACTCATCTCCCATCAGGCATGGCCACATTGTTTCTGTAAATTAAGCAAACTGGGGAACCATCTCCTTCCCCTACAGACGCCCCCTACTGGTATTATTCTCCCAAATTTGTTGCATTAGACCTTAGATGTTTGATCTGTTGACCATATTGGGATGGTCATCTAGACTACTTTTCCTGATCAATGGCTATCCTGTTTCTACCACACTTGTCTGGGTGTCCACCTTGACATACGTGTTACAACTGTATACCACTTAGTTCTCTATGGATGGCTTTGCTGTTTGTTTATTAATGCTAGTCTAACTTGAATTTCTACTGTTATACTCTCTGTTTCACTTGATAACATTATAACATTTATGGCTACCTAATTGTTCACCTTGCTCCCTGACGTCACCAGTGACCCCCACATGTGTTGCTCTGGTGTATTACCACCCCCTGTCTTGACAGTTTTGCATCAAATGTTATGCTCTTCGCTTTCTTTATCCCTTCTTTATCCCTATACCCCCCTCACCCCATTCCCTTCCCCTCCTCCCTTGGGCCGACACTGGGGAATCCTTCTCTCTGGTCCCATTTAACACGTGTGATTTTTTTGCTACCTTGCCCATCCACCTTTACATCGGCATACTCTGATTTTATATTCTTCTCTCATAATGTCCAGGGATTCAATTTACCTAAAAAATGGAGATTAGCCTTTAATTATTTCTCTTCCCTTCATGCACACATAGTATGTTTGCAGGAAACCAGGCTTTTAACGTTCTGATGTCCTAAGTATTTACATAACAATTTCTGCCAAGTTTACCAAGCCAACTTCACTGAATAGAAATATGGTGTTTCATAATAATTTGCCATTTTCCTGCAAGTTAGAAATCACAGACCCAAACTGTAGATATATCCTGCTCCAAGGTACTATTTTTGATACTGAAATGACCATAGTTAACTACTACGTTCCTTACCATCCCCAACATAGATTCTTTTCCCATCTCCTTCACCTCATCTCCACACATCAACAGGGCATTATTTTCCTCATGGGAGACACCAACATGGTCCATGACCTTGACCTCAGGCTAGACCTTATTTAGCCTGAGGCTAGATAAATCCACTACTGTTATCCCTCCCCTAGACAAAATACCCTTCAAGCCAATATTGATAAAATGACTGACTTACTTTCAGACAACAATTTGGTTGATGTCTGGAGACATTACAACCCTAGAACCAGGTACTACACTTTTTATTCCATGCCTCTCTACAGTTTCTCTCGTACTTAATGCCCGGATCTTCGTTGTCTCTTGGTCTGACGACTCTCTCATTCTTATCCAATGCAACTCTCTATCCTGTAAACCACTGCTTTTCATGTGGCTTCTAAATGACTTCCTCAACTACTGTAGACTCTATTGCTAATGATCTCAAGTTTTACTTCGCCTAAAATGCAGGCTCAGCATCCTCCCCTACCTCTCTCTGGGAAACCCATAAAGTCACAATCCACGGTTCCATCATCCAACTAGCTCCTCGTATTACAAAGGAGAACAAAGCCAAAATGTTCATTCTGTCTCTATTGGCCCATCTGGAATCCAAATTGAAAGCTCCGGCTCTGAGATGGCATGATCACGGCAAACCCCAAAACTATAGTGTACCGTTTTAGCTCCATACTTACTGATTTATACAAAAAAAAACTCCTACCTTCTGTTCCTCAATGGCTGACCAAATCACTCTCCAGGGGTATGAGGAACTAGATGGACACAGATATCACCACTCTTGAATTCCTCTCGGCCATCAAGTCCCTCAAGACCTCAAAGGCCCCAGGGCCTGATGGCTTCATTGCCCTCTATTTCAAAACTTCCACAGACATCTTGGCCCCACACTTGAATGATATATTCAACCACCTAAAGTCAAATTCTGATCTTCACTCGACTTCACTTAAAGCTCATATATGCATGTTCCCCAAATGTGGGGAAAAAATGATCCACTGGACCCCCATCATTTTCGACCCATATCCTTACTCATCATCAACATTAAACTGCTGGCCAAGCTACTGGCTTCCAGGTTAAATTACTTTCTCACCACTCTAATTCATAAAAACCAAGTTGGTTTTGTCCCCTTTAGACAGGCTTCGGACAATACACATCAGGTAATTCATGTAATGTATTCCACTACAGACTACCTGGCATGCTTCTATCATTAGATACAGTATATACAAGGCCCTTGATGTCATTTCCTGGGAGTATCTGCACTATATATTACACAAATGGGGCTTCTGAAATAACTTTCTCTTGTGGTTGCAGTCTCTTTGCAGCGGCCCCTCGGTTTGTGTAAAATATCTGAACTTCTATTCCACTCCCTTCCCTATCGAGAAGGGTTTTCAACAGGGATGCCCCTATCCCCAATCTGGATTATTCTCGCCACTGAGCCTTTATCCCATCTTATTGGACATAATCCCAATACCTTAGATTGTAAGCTCCTTGAGGCCAGGAACTGATGTGAACATATAATATATATGTAAAGCACTGCGTAAATTTATGGCGCTATATAAGTACCTGTAATAAATAAAATAAATATCCATGGGGTACCTGTTGGCCATCTCTCCAACAAGGTCAGCTTATTTGCAGACAATCTCTTACTAACTTTAACCCAACCTGTTATTTCTTTACTGAATCTGCTATCTACATTGCAGTCCTTTGCCCGCATCTCTAACCTCCGTCTTAACAAGAACATGTCAGTAGTTCGGAATGTCAATGTACCTCCTACTACCCTTACTGCTCTGAGGTACTCTTTCAAATTTCCCTGGGCTAACAAAAGCCTAGAATACCTGGACATCTGCCTGATCCAGTCACCTCCTTTCTTGAATGGGGCATATCAACTTCATCAAAACAACTATTCTCCCAAAAATATTATATCTATTCCGCACTCTCCCGACTCCAGTGTCCTCTTTCGCCATTAAGTGCTTTTGAAATTACATAATGTCCTTTATTTGGCATAACTGTAAAAACCCAGAATCCCCAGATGGACCATGTATTGTCCACAGACGTCAAGGGGGCCTCAGCGTCCCCAATCTCCTGAAATATTACCAAGCTGTCCAAATTACGCCATTAGTAGCTTTATACGTTGCAAAGCCCATTTGTGGGAAGACTTGGAATCTGCTTATATTGCTCCCATCAATAAAAAATCATTCCCCTGGACCCCTCCCGCCTCTCGCCCTCTCGCCATTAGCCCCTTTTTAAAACACACCCTGAAAATATGGGATTCTGTTAAATACTAGGGTTGCACCAATGCTGTTTTTTTACTGGTGAGTATGAGTACCGATACTTTTGGTAAAATACTCGCTGATACCCAGTACTGATACCTTTGCGGTGCAATTTGAGTACATCAAAATGAATGGGCTCAAATCGCACTGCAAATAATTGCATGTGATTTGAACAGGAATGTGGTGCAATTCCTTTTCTTGGTGGACCTTGCATGAACTAGATATGGTGTATTCTCTGGTGTAGAAGGACAAAGACTCACTGACCTCACTGATGAAATTTGAACACACTTGTCACTACACCCCCCTAGCATCTAAACTCATTTCCTTGGTCTACTCCCAGCTCAACAGACTGTCCTCTCTATCCACACATACTTATGTAGCGAGATAGCAAGAGGATTTGAGGGCCCAAAAGTTAGAAAAAGAAGCAAGAAGCGTGGTCCACTATAGCGTCCTGCTCTATTAACGTTACTACACTGGAGTAAGCGTATAAGGTACTTACCAGATGGTATTTGGTACCTTCAAGATTGGGCCTATGTTTCAGAGGATGCCAGGCTACTGGTGACATGCTCAATATATGGTGCACCTGTCCAATGCTAAACCGCTTCTGGTCTACATTTTTTTTCCCTTTTTCATACGTTATTCAGGATACACTTTTCTAGAGACCCCGGCTAGCACTATTGCATTTCAAACCTCCTGGTGTTACTAAGAGACAGTTCAAACATACTCATTTCATCCTTTTAGCTTCTAAAATAACCATAGCCAGGGCATGGAAAAAACAATTCACCCACTTCTCTGAAGTCAAATTGTGAACGAACAGTTATCTAGCATCCTCACTAATAACCATACCAAAATCTGGGACCCCTGGATTGCATACCTCCTATAAATCTAGCTGTCTAATCTGGGCTCTTATTGATCCAGCCATTGATAATATACGATACTCCCACGTGTTGTGCCCACTTACCGCCCCTCCCTGCATTGCCTTTTTTTCTTCATTTCTTCCCTCTCCTTCCCTTCACCATCTTTCCACTCCATTCTATCCACTCTTGTTTGTTTCTCTTCCCTTCTTTTCTGATATATTTATATCTCTCATTTCTGGCTCCATCTGTTGGTTGCATATATGCCTTCACTTTAAATGGTTCTCCATGATAAGCACCAAATAGTTGACTTTTTTATGTTTGAAAATGTTTTGAATGATGACAAGACACTGCTAATGGCGGATATTGTATCATTTTCTGTACTCAAGAACAATGTACCTACACATCTGTCTAATGTACTGTCATTCAACCCTAAAATATTCAATAAACACATTGAAACAAAAAAATGTGAAAAAGTCACCTATGCAAGTTTATCGATTGGATATGTGCATTTTGTATTTATATGTGGATATTGCACTTATTTTTGTGTAGCTAGAGTAAGTGAGTTCTTTACCCATCATCACTTTTTTTAACCATTTCATCCATTAAAGAGTTAAAAAAAATAGTCTCCCACAGGGGGTAGTCATAGGAAGGCCTCCTTACACTGCTGCCTTGCCAACCAGCACTTAAATCAGAATGCTGTGCAGATCTGTACAGAAGAAAGGGAAACCTGAGATATAATCCCGCTAGCTTCCAGTGGCACGTTGCACATAAAGTTCAACATGATGGTCAATGCAGTCTATAAATTGAGGAAATCAGTGCAATGGTAAGTAAGGTTTAAAGGGTAGAGCCCAGCAAGGAGTAGATCAATTGTGAAATAAATTTTTATCAGTAGGGTCCTCATAGGACAGAGTATATTCGATTTGTTGAAGCCTTGTAAGAGGGAGATATTGGAAGTCAAACTTTGGAAGAAGTAGTCCATTTTGGAACAAAGTACTTTGCAAAGGGTTAGACCATTTTGAACCATTTAGGGATACAAAATATTTTGTCTGGGTGTTTCCAACTTTGTAAATAAATTCCTTGAGTAGAGGATGATGGGAAAATGTCAAAATACTTCTGATGCAAAATAGGTAGAGTGATGTGCACTCGAGGAAGAAAGGGTGGTATCAGAAATAGCCGATCCGAATGAAAAAAACATTTCAAATGAAGCACAAAAGCACAATCTTTTTTGGTGCCAAGTTAGTTCAACCTTGCACATATTGCAAATAAGGTCTTGAGTAGAAGATGTGCCTGCAGCAGTAAAGTGATCCGCCCTTCTGTTTAGTACTAAATATGTTGCAAATAACCAAAAAAGGAGTATGAACTTTTAAACTCCCCCAGGAATTCTCACAAACTAGAGCATTGTACCAGAGTTAACTTAACAGGAAAGGCACTTTGACCACTTGTCACTGCAAGTGGTGGCTGGGGACAGACATGTTGTGACTTTGCCAAAAGCTGTGCATCACTTGTCATCGCTGCTGAGGAGGCTGTCGATAGAAGTGCGTGAAGAGAATGTCATCATAGGCCTTGTAGCACGGGGAGGAAGTGGCCATTTTGTGGAGAGACTGCTTCAACGAATACCAGAGTGCTGCAAAACTTGTGCAGTTAACTGTGTTATCAATTCCTGGCCTCACGAGAAACAGTAAGAAGTTTAAACCGGTAGTTTGGGCTTAAACAGGAAATCATGCCCATTTCTACTTTAGGTGCCATTATAGCCCTTGGTTGCTTATCAATAAAGCTTTGTTCCCCGTTGATGATACAGAAACATGCAATATTTTACATATATATATATATATATATATATATATCCTCCTAGATTTTAAGTAATAATTAGCATCTAACTGTATTTTATTGCAAAAATGTGGCTATAAGTAAAGTTTCTGTTGCTCATTTTATTCTCCGACTAGAGGGACTGTTTTAGATCCTTAATAAAAGACAGAATATTAGATGTAGAAAAACCCCCGACCAAACTATTGTCCTAGGACCTCAGATCAAAATTATGACTCTAGAACATTGAGACCCCACGTCCCAAATGAAAACATTAAACATACGGCTTTTTATATCACATTTCATTTGACAGTAGTTGGATTAGATGGGATAGGGTTTACACATATATTGACATCATCCCTGTAACATTTGACGAAGACCCTTTCTACACCCCATACTTACCATTATACTACTGTTTTTAAGTTATTTATTTTATACAGTTTATTTTACTCGTTGTCTTTGAAATGAATATCGGTGTAAAAACGTTATTTTATGTCAATCTACGATTAATAATGAATTTTAGATCCTCCTATATATATATATATATATAT
>BLSH010355615.1:371149-381719 GCA_018402905.1 Glandirana rugosa | reverse complement strand
CCCCCCCCCCCCCCCCCCCCCCCCCCCCCCCCCCCCCCCCCCCCCCCCCCCCCCCCCCCCCCCCCCCCCCCCGCGCGGGGGTGTTGAGTGTGGATGGTGCAGAGAGGAGATCGCAGCAGGGTCATTTCAATGAGCAGGCACCCCTGCACTTTTCCAGCTTTATAAATATCATATGGCGAAGTCCATTGGGTCAGCATGGGGGTTAGCAGTGCAGGGGAGGGCGGTCACCTGTCTCCCCTGTCTTTCAACCAGGCAGGCTGTCCCTCGGGGATCTTCAATATCTCCTGAGGTAGCCAGAGTTGGTGGGGGGGAGCCGGGGGTGTGGCTGCCTCCTCCAATCCTCCCAAGGACTCATTCACTGGCTGATCCTGCAGCCGAAAGAGGAGAAAGAGGAGAGAACATAGGCGCCACGGTTGTGTGCATCTCCAGCCATGCTGTAAGTCACCGAGCACACTTGTCACTACATACAGCCCTAACCTGCTAGTATAATACCCTATGCTACCCTGACCTGCCACTATAATACCCTATACTACCCAAATCCTGCCACTATAATACCCTATACTACCCAAATCCTGACACTATAATACCCTATACTACCCAAATCCTGACACTATAATACCCTATACAGCCCTAACCTGCAACTATACTACCCTAACCTTCTTAATGGCACCCCAATTATGGTAGGATTTTGCCTTGCAATAGATTGCGCTTCTGCTCCTTTTTAAGCATCAAGCTTTGCGTGATGCGATTCTGTCAGGGGGGTACCAGATATAGGATCTGCCCTGGGTGCCAAATGCTCTAGTCTTTATACAATATATAAACTACAGTCTTGTGATCTACCCTTCATCGACAACACATACCAGACTCCTCACACAACAAACTTGTAATCATGAAAGCTTATATGAGTACTTGTACAGTCAAGCACTTTTGAATTTAGCTCAGACATGCCTGCCCCCCCCCCCCCTTTAAACCAGGATCATGAGGCTGCTGGATTTACCTATCTCTGTTTTTGTTACTGTGCAATATTCAGCTTCTGTGAACAATTTCATATATTTACAACCACATTACAGCCAAGACCAAACTTTTCGGTGCAAGGGTCACATTATATATTTTACAAATATTTGCAGGCTGACAAAAAAACAGGTTTATAAATGAATGAATACATTTAAATGAATGGATACGTTTTACTTGGAACTTTTTTGTAATCACATGACATGATTCAGAACAATAGAGAAAGAGTTTCAATAAAGCAATCCAAAGAAATTCCAAATAAACAATAATAAAATAAAATAAGAGTCCCATCAAAGTCTGCCCTTACATCAGAGTCCCCCTTACATCAGGGTCCCCTCTAGTCTCTACTTACCTCAGGGCCCCCATCAGAGCCCCTCCCCCTTACATAAGGGTCTCCACCAGAGTCTATCCTTTTATCAGGGACCTCATGAGAGTATCCTTTACATAAGGGTCCTCAGCAAAGTCCCCTTTACATGAGAGTCCCCATCAGAGTCTCCACTTACCTTAGGGCCCCCATCAAAGTCCATCCTTACCGCAGACACTTACAGTGTGGCTTGGAGCCTGGAGAGCCAGGGGGTGGGGGTGTGGCTGTAGCAGCAGGCAGAGGCAGCGCAGGTTTGGACGGAGGAACCACTGCCTTCCTGTAAATACTGGGGCAAGCATGTGATTGATTGTTAGGATGCCAGTGGCCCTAGCAACCAATGATAGTACAGTGACAGTTCAGTGCCAGCACAGCCAGGGAACTTTGCGCTGGAGACCTAAGGGCAGTGGGGAGTTGTGGATAAACAGAGACTAACCTGAAGATTTGTGAGAGACCTGTGTGCCATGGACCCTAGCTACGGACCAGATCAAATATTGCAGCAGGTCAGATTCTGCCTGCAGGCTGTTATTAGGAAATGTCTGGCCAAGACCATTGTTTTCATTGTTTCTGTATTGATGTGGATCTTTACCCCACAGTTAAAAGAGAAGTTTGGAATGTAAAAAAAACAAACATACTCACCTAGGTGGATGCAGCATCATTCTGATGCTGCATCTGTCCCCCGACCCCTCCTATTGCTCAGCTTCCAGTCTTCAGTGAGCAGGGAGCCGGTGACTGTCAGTCACCGGCTCTCTGCTCTGCCCCTCCAGCAATCACCGGAGCACTAGCTCAGGCCCCCAGCAGCTTGCTGAGAGGCTAAGACAACTGCCGGTCCAGGCACCAGGGTGGATCCTGCCTGTAAAGACAGGATCTCTTGAGAGCCTGGACCAGCTCAGTGAAGGACTTTAGCCTGTTGTTGGCTGAAAAGGGTTACAGGAGTGCAGAATAAAGCAGTAGGGCCAAAAGATCTTTGGCCCTACTTCTCCAGTAAGAAATGTGTCAAATATACACAACAGCACAGTGTTTACCATATGTGAGGCGAGTACCACTTTTCTGTGGTTTCTGTATCCAATCTGGCATTTAAAAAGGAGGACTGGACGGAAGGCATGGACACTTTTAAACCACACATGTTCTAGTTTAGAACGCGATTGCTGTCATGAGAGAATATATCCTTAACGTGCATATAGTTGATACCCACAAAATGCAGTGTGGCGAAATCACAGGCTGTATGGAATTGATTTATAAAGAATTCATATTCACCCAGTGAAAGTGCATGTGCATTCATCTTGTGCAAACGTGCAAAATCAATGTATATGGGCTATATCCTTTACTGTTTGAATGTAAATCATTGATTTTAAAACAGAAAATACTGCATTTGGCCACTAGATCTGGCTAAGTGCCATAGGAATTTCCTATAATACTTAGCTCCATCCAGTGGCCAAATGCAATATTTTCTATTTAAGACTAATGATTTACATTGAAACAACATGGGATATAGCCTTTGTACAGTCATTTTTTTTTGCCCCATTCACACAGAACAAATATACATGTACTTTCATTTGGCAAATGGCTATGCAAATTCTTTATAAATCAAACACCTAAGTGTTCACCATCATTGCCTTTACTGACTAGTTTGTAGAGAATGAAGTGTATTAGACACTGGAACGATGTCAGTGAAGAGCATGGCAAAGAAATGCCTGGTACTATCATTTTTTTTTTTCGTTCAACCCAGTGGGCTGGGTGGGATGAGGAGAGGAGCTCGGAAGGAGGTCGCTGTACTAACAATCTGATGTTAGTAGAGTGATCTATCTGCTGAGCTATTGTGTTCTGACAGGGGGACTGCCCCCCCCACCAGACCACACCAGTCAGCACTTGCAGCCATTGGCTGCCAGCCCTGAATGGATACCGATCGGATGCTGGTTTTCCTGCATGCCCGTTTGACAGAAACCAGCTGTTCAGACAGGCTGGTGTACACATGGGCCGATTGTCGGCTGGTTTCTGTTGAACCAGCCAATGTGTACAGGGCTTTAGGCATAAGCATTAAGGACCCAGGGCAACAGGGAATAGAGACACTTACAATGGTGCTAATTGGTACAGTTGAAACACAGCTGGATCCCATTAAGACTCCTGGTTGTTAGATATTACAAAGGCAGTACTGATAGCATTTACTAACTACATAGTACACACCTAAACATATTACAGTGGCTGTGCAATTTCTCCTGTGTTCACGGTTTTACCTGTCTACATGTACTATCATACAGGTAGCTATAACTGAGAAGCTTCTTTTCTGGCGAAACATGCTTAGTCTAATCCTAATATAAATGTAAAATACACCAAATGCTTAAAGTAAATTCCAACTGCTTATTTGCGCTATAGCCTAGTGTTATAACAATGCCTTTCATCTCACAAACAGTTATTCTGCTATCATTTGTAATGAACATGAGATACAGTAACTACTGTACATATTTTAATTCCACTTTATCGTAAGCATGTTTTTGTTGTGCTAAATTTGCTAACTTTATGTTTTAATCTACACTTTAATCTAATCTTGCAAATAACTATATATCACCCTTCACCACTATTCTGATCTCCTTTGACTGATTTTACTGCATTAGACTGAAGATGACAACAATCTGATATGTAGAAAAATTCAGTGTTCCAGCCAACGTCCAAACAAGAGAACTTTTTTCTCCCCCATTTATTTAAACTAATTCTGACTTAAAGAAAACACTACATGTGTCATTTCAGTCAAAAAAGCCAGTTGATGGCTTCACACTGATATTTGAAGAATTCTGATCGACTGGACAGTGAAATCAATCAGATGAAGGCAAGCAAATTTACTACTGGTGTTTCCCTAAATTATCATATTTGACATCTGAGGAATTAAATAATTGAATCACAGAATGAGTAGAGAATTGAGTTGATGGCTAGTACTAGTTACATTCAACTGGATTGTTCTGTAATGTGAATGTGACTAACTAATACTAGCTATACCATGATCTGGATAAATAACTTTCACAAACAATTGATTGGATGAAAAAATATCTGTCTGTTTGGAAAAACCCTTTTCTCATATGCTGTGCCACTGCTTATGACGATTGTTGGCACTGCCATACATCATGCAATTTTCTTTCCTTCCATCACGGATGGAAGGAAAGAAAACTGTTTAATTTTCCCATCACATTAGTCAGTATTGATGGGGGAATCCCTCCGGCAGTACAATTGTGTTCTGTTGGCGGCGGGAAGTCTTCCCTGACAGCAGAACACATTTATTAGTGTTGCCAGCTATAGCCGGCAGCACTAATCATTCTGGAAAAACCCAAAAGGCTAGTTGTGCAGTCGATGGTTGTGTACAACCAGGGCGCCCATACTTGAATCTAAATTTGGCCAGTTCCTGCTTAACCGGCCAAATTTCAATCCATGTATGGCTGGCTTTAGAAGCCGGTATCTATGTTAGTGATTGTGAAGGCTCATATTTTTATTTTTTTTTTTAATAACAAACATATTATACTTACCTCCTCTGTGCAGTTGGATTTGCATAGAGCAGCCCCAATCCTCCTCTTCTCGGTTCCTTCTTCTGCTATCCTGGCCCCTCCCTCTGGTGATTTCCCCCACAGCCAGCAGCCCACTACAGGGGGCACCCAAGCTGAGTCAGACACGGAGCCCCGACCTGGCCCTGCCCCCTCTCTCCCCTGATTGTCTGACTGATTTTGATTGACAGTCGCGGGAGCCAATGGTGCCCCTGCTGTGTCTCAGCCAATCAGGAGGAATGTCTGGGACAGCTAAGACACTTGTGGAGAGAAGGGGTTCAGGTAAGTAATTAGGGGGGTGCTGGGGAGGCTGCTGCACACAGAAGGTTTTTTATCTTAGTGCATAGAATGCAAAGGAAGGTGACCCTCTGACATGCTACAATTGGCATGTCATTTTTTTGAGGGGGACCGGGGACCCTGTTTTCACAGAGTCCCAGGTCCACTTCCTCTCTTAGAGCCGTGGAAGGAATCCCCCCCTCGGCGATCTTCTGGGACACGTCACAGGTCTCAGAAGATACGCCGGCCATTCACAAGGCGCAGCCGAGGGGAGTGGGAAAAGAGCGAGCCCTCGGGCGAACGCATCACTAGAGCCTGGGACAGGTGAGTGTCCGATTGTTAAAAGTCAGCAGGTACACTTTTTGTAACTGCTGACTTTTAACTGGGTGGAACTCCACTTTAAGATAAAAGAAACCTTCTTCCTTTACATCTCCTTTAAAGGTAAATTTCCTTAGGAATCAATTTGAGGCAGGCAGTTTGTATATGCTTAACCCACAGTTTCTATAATTGGCTGGAGTTACATACCTTTAGTCCATTCCAATGTGCATTGTTTCAGTAATTGCCTGGTGAACAGACATCCAGTCAGAAGTTTTACCATAAAATACCAAAAACAGAAATGGGAGGGAATAAAAGGAGATTGTGCTTACATGTCAGGCAAGGCAGAGAAACCATCAGTGGGGAGGCATTATCCAGATTTGATTTACAATCTGCCGAAAAAAAAATTTCAAAATGACAATTAACATCTTGTAAAAAACAAAGTTGGAAAATCTGACCCAAGAGGAGAAAAGCAAAAAAAAAAAAAAAATTACATTAGAAATGAGAAAATTAGATACAAAATGTGCTACAAGTATGCAAACCTGGAATTCATAGTCACTGGGGACTGTAATACACATTGAGCTGTGCACACGTTGTATACTTGTGTACTTGAGCAGTTTGGATAAGTGCACTGCACTTCCTGCACACACAGGAAGGTAAACGCAGCACGTTCAGAACTGCTTAATAATTAATAATAATAATTGGTATTTTGTGAATATATTATTTCACTTGCAGGTTATTAGTATTAACTTACTGTTTTAGCTCCATTTTCTGTACAAGCAGTACTTATCAAAGTGTCTGCTTAAATAAAGACTTTTTCTCATAGAATCTAACCAGAATTCCCTTTGATTTTCCCACTGCAGTATAGTAAGCTGGATAAACAAACTGAATGCCTTGTTTCTACAGAAAGAAAGAGTATTTTTTCCTTCAGACACTATAGGTCTCATGCATGCAGGTGGCTAGAGGCTGCAAAGCCCTAGCATTTGAGGAAATACTCCATATGCACAGGTAAATACTGATGTACAAGCCATCAATGTTTACACAAGTATGGCTGCTTCTAGCCATTCACTTGTAACGGTGGCTGTACATACCACATGTGACTCCCTAGGTGCAGGAAAGCACTCGGGATTTTACACTGGAGGACTCAGTAAAGCCCATGGCGTTGGCCATTTTTTTGAATGCCCAGAATCCATTTGACTTTAAGAATATTAATTACCGTTAATTAGGGCCCACACATTTTCCTCAAAGTGCGTCATTTGTTTTTATCCTTTTTTAACGTGTTTCTTTCAAATATGGCACTTTTTAAGCCCTTTTGGCATTTGTATGACATGCTTTTACTGGCTTTTCATTTTTTTGTCATTCCCTGTCATCATTTTGTGGGTTGTATCTATGTTTGTTGGAAATATGGACTTGTAACTTAAAAAAAATGTACTAATTAAAATGCATATTACATTTTTAGTACATTTTCAATGCATAGCCATTCATTGGCTAGAATGTATTAAGTGATTTAACAAAAGTCCACAGCAAGATACAGCAAGCCAGATTTTTCAATATAACACACTGGGGTTGTTTTACTAAAGGCAAATCCACTCTGCACTACAATTGCACTTGGAAGTACAGTCGCTGTATATCTGAGGGGAAGATCTGAAATGAGTGGAAGCTCTTCTGATTTTATCATCCAATCATGTACAAGCAAAAATGCTGTTTTTTATTTTCTTTGCATGTCCCCCTCGGATCTACAGCGGCTGCACTTCCAAGTACACTTGCAATGCACTTGTAGTGCAAAGTGGATTTGCCTTTAGTAAATAAACCCCACTGAATTTATTTTACTAAAGGCAAATATACTGAGCACTTCAAGTGCATTTGCTCTAGGTCGGAGGGGAAGCTCTGAAATGAGGGAAAGCTCTGCTGATTTCTATCATCCAACCTTGTACAAGCAAAAATACAGTTTTTTTTATTTCCCTTGCATTTGATTGAGTATTCTGTGCAAAGTGTAACTTTACCCCATTTAATAAGCTCTGGAGCAAGTGCACTTACAGTGTACAGTATATTTGCCTTTAGTAAATCAACCTCAGTGCTCTCTAATTCAGCACACTGATGTGTAAAGCTTCAAAGATTAAAATGGTAACTAGTTTTTATGCACTGTGATCCTGGGTTCGGGTCCTTAGTAAAAGCTTTGTGTAAGTGTAAGCCCCCATCTTCTATTCTACAAAGGGGTGTTCTGTTGACCACAATTCTTGGGATTTCAGTGCTGCAATGGCAGCGTTGTCAGCTCAAACAGGAAGTTAAAATCACGCTGAATTTCAGGCAGATCAACAGGTATGAAAAATACTTGCAGCTTTTAGACAAAACATGGGCAAATGTAAATGTATTGCAGAAATGTACCGAATATGTTTTTTTTTATTTTTATTTTGGCAAGACAAAAACTTGTTTTTGAATAATTCCTAAAATGCACCAGCTAAAGTGTGGAAAGTTTTAATGTTCCAGATTTATACATTTGTCCTGTGCTAATATATATTTATCGCTTCGTGATCTACGACAGTGTGTGCATAACAAACTGGAAACAACAGCAAAGCAGATGTGCCCCGGAAGCTATTATCTTTGGAAATGTTGGCAACTATATATAAAGTGAGCAGTATATAGTGACATATACACATTAAAATGAGCGTACACGCATACGTTTAATGTAAGCAAATCACTGTAATACAAGCGATCATGTGGTGTTGTGGGCAATAGGTATAAACATGCAAATATAGAAATAAAAATGGGTTTGGTAATTTACTAATATTTCACGATGAGTTTAAATAAATGAAGAGCTGATCAATCACTGTACGAATCTCCTCAGAAACCGGATTTGCTTAGTGGGTGACCCTGTCGGCCCCTTCCTCAACATTCTTCGAATAAAAAAATTGGCAGTGCCGGGCTGAAATGTGTTGGCCAAGCAGTGGCTGCATCCAATCAGATGCAGGTGCTGTTCAGATATCTTGACAGCCGTAAGGGCTAGCTATTAAAATGCAATAGCTGCAGCGGGAGATTTAGCCATCGATGATGTGTAGTGTGGATGGAGGAATCTGCCAGATTTATTTAATTGAGCCTGTAGGCTGAACCAAAAAAGTCTATGGGGTTCATTTACTAAAGCAGGAGAGTGCAAAATCAGGTGTTATTGTCAAAGCTTAATTGAACAAGCTGTGGTTAGAAGCTGATTGGCTACCATGCACAGTTGCACCAGATTTTGCACTCTCCAGCTTTAGTAAATCAACCCCTATATGTGTGTATATATATATATATATATATACACACACACACACTTTTCTGTAATTACCAGCTCCTGCTAGCACTCAAACATTCTTACAACCAATTGCATCACATCCAAGGTGGGACCTTTTAGTGGTGGTTCAAGGATATAAATATTTAATTGCTCCACTCTGTAATTGTGTATAAGTACGTGGGTGTCAGAAGGATTTTAAGAAAAGTCTAAACAAAGTGATCTAAGGAAATAAAAAACAAAACAAATCTTTAATAACTTAAGTTAGGCATTAAAGGATATCACCTAAACTCCAAACTTTCTGCGTTATTCAATGGCTAAAATGGTACGATACTCCTTATTTGGACTTCTATAAATCATGCATTAGTCTATACAAAGATATTTCACTGCAGTTGTGTGCATATAAACTTTCATGGGCTCTGATGGCAAATATGAGCAAGGACTATACTGACAAACATATTAACAAGTGTCTCACAAATGCTAAAACATATGATGCTTTAAGAAAACCAGGAGTAGTACTTCCAAAGTAGATCTAAAGAGGAACTACAGTCTGCTCACATAATTTGTAATAAAAACATATTTGCCATTCTGAAGCTTCCCACCAACCACTTTAGATATTATTTTATATATACTGTGATTCTATACTTGCCAAATAAATATGCTGCAGAATCCTCCCTCCACTAAACAGGGCATCCATTTTAACTGTGGGCAGCTGAAGCTGCTGCCTGTTTACTTCCTGGATTTACACAGAGGCACACCTCCAGCTCTGCAGCCTTGAAGCTCTGATTGGCCCTCTTATGACTCATCCCCCCTCCCTTCCTGGGAAACTCTCACCAGAGTGAAAGAGAGAGAGCTGTGCATGATGTCATCAGCCTGGGTTAATGACCAAATTAGAAACAGGAAGTGGGCTGTATAAGGTATTTACTGGCAGAAAAAAAATGTTTTACTATCCAAAGTTAAAACAACAAGGGTAGAAGATTTAATAGTTGGAAAGCTGAAAAAATTACTGAAGGTCCGCTAACTAAATGAAAAATGTGCCATCCACTCAGTAAATTGAGCTTTCAAGAATATTAAGTAAATATTTACAGGACCCTCGTTGGGTTGAATTGTACAGTTTGTCAGGGGACATTTATGAAAGCAGTTACATTCTGACATTTGAAAGGTTTGAAACCAAGTCTGAACTGAATCTGTTGCTAGCCCAATGATTTCTTCAACTGTACCTGTACAACAATTTTCAGAAATGTCTCTAATGTACTTATGACTTGTCGCTCATGTGCAAAATTATCTTTTGTTGTTTATTGTGTATGTTTGTTTCTATTCCCATTTTAGATACTGTCTATGCTAATTGTATGTGTGTGTTTGAGGGGTGATATACTAAAGCCTGTACATACTGCAAGCACAAAAGATTCCTCACCTGCCAAATTATATATGGGGGGGGGGGGGACACGGGGGGGGGGGGGTCATATATACTTTATGAGTTAGGATAAAGGTATTCTGCCATATCCTGCAAACTTTTCAAACATTCTAAACATTTCGAAGTAAAAGTCCTGCCTAAAAAGCAGATCCTGTAAGATGTTTACTATTAATATTAGGTAACCAAAAGGTGTTCCTCTGTGTGCCTCTCTAAGACAGACCTTATATCGAAATCTCTCCGTGTGTCTCCTTGTGGAAAACCAATGGATTATAATTATCATTTGTAGAATGTCCTAGACGAAAAATCCGTCCTGAAAATGAAGCTTTACAAATCTTACAAACTTTTCAAACGTCCTATACCGTCTTATGGAAATAGGATTGAGTATTTCATATATACTCCCC
>BLSH010355615.1:342318-364065 GCA_018402905.1 Glandirana rugosa | reverse complement strand
CTGGGCTTCAGCAAAATGGCAGCCTCCAGCAAGACGCAAGTTGTTATGGGTAAAGTTCCCCTTTAACAGTTTAAAAAAAGTTACATACTTGGATTGCCGTGATTGCTAACTGTCACATTTGCTCGTGTCCTCAACCAAACTGTCAAACTATCAAATGGCTGGTGTCATAACTGATCACATGTGCAGCACCATGGCAGTTGCAGATCAAACAGAAGCTTCCTTGGATGTAAAGGATAGGAGGGTTTTATTTCGCTTTAAGGCTTTCAGCAGATCGGCCTCTACAAATTCAGCAGTGCCTAAAAATGAGCATGTGCAACTGAGCATGTGCAGAGCAGGGTGAGACAGTGTATTACTGGATTTTATACAGTATAGGCACATAGTTTTAATGTTTTATATAACTATACCTGCAAAAGGGGACAGCCTGAAGTCATCTGGCAGGACTTAATTTTCTGACAAAAGTTCCACTTTAAGAATGGATTCACACTTAGATCGGAAGTGGCTCACCGCAGGGGTCCGGTGCGTCCCTGTTCTCTGTTTCAGGGATGAATCAGGCCAGAATTTTTGGCTGAATTTGGACCTGAAATGGAGCCAAAGACGCACAGGACCTCTGTGAAATCAGCTCCGGAGATGTGTGAACCGGCTCCATTGAGAGCCAGTCACAATCTATTGCCATGCGAATTGGATGCGGTGAAACCTGCATTCAATTCCCATAAGTGTGAACCCAGCCTAAGAGTCAACCCAGATGGACAATTATCAGCTTACAAAAATTAGGACTTTTGACTTTGATTGTAAATTCCTTTTGTATGGAGTACGTTACAGGACACATGAAAAGTATTGAGGTACATAGGGTTATGCTGCTACTTTCAGAAGATCGGGCAGTGGCATACAGCTCTGTAAGGACAACCCCTCCCACTTCCAGCAAGCTTTAGTTTTGTAGCAAGCAATAATGAGTGTATCATAGGAAAGGGGGAAAGGCCTGAGTCCCTTAATGTACTACAAGAGAAGAATAATTCAAAATGAGTTAATTCAAGAGTAATTTTAAAAAACCCTATTTTCTTAATTTTACATTATAGACACAGAATGAGTATTCGGGTACATGAGGGCATCCAAAAGCAGTCCAACTAAAGGGTGGGCAACACGGCAAACCAAAGGCTAACAGGCTCAGGAAAAGCAACAGGGTAACAGAGGGGGCTAAACAGTCTACAGAGCTACCTAAAGAACATTATGACCAAAGCTAGTATTAGTAGAGGTTTGAACGTCCACCTGGTAAAACATAAAATTGTGAACAGCAACCCAGGCGGCAGCAGCGCAAACCTGAGAAACAGATGTCTGATACCGAAAAGCTCAAAAGGCACTAACCAACTTAATGGAGTGTGTTTAACTGGGAAAAAGGAAGATCTTTCTCCCTGAGATGATAGGTTTGAATGACAAGTTGCCGAATCCACCTTACAATGGCGGAACGGTAAGCAGGTTGTCCCTCATGGCAACCTTCAGGACAGACTGTCGTAAGGAACAAGGAGGGAATTTTCCTTAGCATTTATCGAAGGAGTACAGAGAGACGGTAGAGTAATGGAAAGAGGAGAGAAACCACCTTGGGAAGGAAAGAGGCTTTGGGCCTTAGAACAACTGTAAACTTTATGTAGTTCAAGCAAGGGTACCTTGCAGACAGCTTAGCTTGCAGAAGTGATGGCAATGAGAATGGCAACCTTGCGAGTAAAGATAAAAGAATATTCCTAATGGGTTAAAAGGACTGCTTTTGAACCAACAAAACCAGACTGAGATCCCAAAGAGTCACTGGGGAACATACAGGGGGAACAATGTGGGCGACACCCTGCACAAAGGCCTCCACTAAGGAGTGATAGGCAAGCAGTTGGCAAAATCACCGAGATTTGAGCCATGCTGGCACTCGGTACCAAGGATTGATCCAGACCAGGCTGGAGAAAAGACAGGATTCATCTCACGGATTAATTTTGAGGATGAAATTTCCTGGCTTGGTGCCAAGTGAAAAGTAAAATAGCATTGCTTCTCTCCGAGTAGAGAGAAGTCTGTCTAGGTCTGGACTTTAGCAAAAAATGGATGCATACTGGGAATGGGAGGGGTTTGCCAGCATCCAGTCTCTAGAAGGCAGCAGCATAATGCTATTTACCTGAATACTGATCCTGTGTTCAGTAATACATTATTAAGAAATATGATTAGGTAAAGAGAAACTATGATTTTTGGTCATGTTTATTTATACAGTTACACAGTTAGCCAGGTTGAAAAAAGACACAAATCCATCCAGTTAAACCAATAAAAAAAAACATACAATCCCATATACACAACCCTATACCCACAGTTGATCCAGAGGAAGGCAAAAAATCCCAGCAAAGCGTGATCCAATTTGATACAGCAGGGGAAAAATTGCTTCCTGATACCCCGAGAGGTAATCGGATATTCCCTGGATTATGTTTTTAACCGCTTGCCGACCGCTGGTCGGCAATTGACGGCAACAAAGTGGCTCGTTCCCGCAAAACGCCGTCATACGACGGCGGCTGCGGGAACGAGTTTAGTGAGCGCGCGCGCGCCGCCGGAGGCGCGCCCGCGCGCTCACTGTGGCCAGGGGGGCCAGGGAGCGGGTGCGGCGGCTTCGATTGCCGCCGGCTACCCGCGATGGCCCCCCCGAGCAGAGGAACGGAGGTCCGTGTATGTAAACACGGACCTCCGCTCTGTGTGAAGGGGGAAGGGCTGTGATCACAGCCTTCCTGTATACGAAGGCTGTGACCACTTCCCTTCCCCAGCTAGGGCAGTCCCCCTACAGTTAGAACACGCCCAGGGAACATAGTTAACCCTTAGAGCGCCCCCTGCAGGTTAACCCCTTCACTGCCAATGGCATTTACACAGTAATCAGTGCATTTTTATAGCACTGATCGCTGTATAAATGCCAATGGTCCCAAAAAAGTGTCAAAATGGCCAACATGTCCGCTGCAATATCGCAGTACCGATAAAAATCACAGATCACTGCCATTACTAGTAAAAAAAAAAAAACCCCAAAAATGAATTCTCATCATCCGTAAACGCGACCACTTTTGCGCAAACCAATCAATAAACGCCAATCGCGATTTTTTTTATCGCAAATATGAGGAAGAATATAAATCGGCCAAAAACGGTGAAAAAAAATGTTTTTTTATATTTTTTTTTTGATTTGTATTCTAGCAAAAAGTAAGAAATTTGGGTTTTTTTGCAAAATTGTCGCTCTTCTTTTGTTTATAGCGGCGATCAGAAATGACGCAGAGGTGATCAAATACCACCAAAAGAAAGCTCTGTTTGTGGGAAAAAAAGGACGCAAATTTTGTTTGGGCACAACGTCACACGACCGTGCAATTTTCAGTTAAAGCGACGCAGTGCCGAATTGCAAAAAGGGCTCCGGTCCTAAAGCTGGAAATCCTTCCGGGGTTGAAGTGGTTAAAGTGACAATAAATTTACATTTTTTTAAATAATAAACATAGTACACTTACATGCTCTGTGTAATGGTTTTGCATAGAGCAGCCCCGATCCTCCTCTTCTGGAGTCTCCTTCCGGCATTCCTCCCTCCTGCCAAGTGCTCCGATAGGAAGCCTCTTGGGGCACTCATGCCAGTTCGATCCCGGGCCATGCTGTATGTGTCAATAGAATGGCTCAACTGCTGCCACCATGTCCAGTGAGGAGAGAGCCACTGCTCTTGAGCACAAAGATGGATCAAGATCAGGCTCAGGAAAGTATTTAAGGGGCACTGGGGGATTCCCTTCAAAGAAGGTTTTTTACCTTAATGCCAAGAATGCATTCAGGTAAAAAAAACCTTCTACCTTTACAACCACTTTAAACTGATGTTTTCTATGTATCTATTAGGGGTCAACCGATTATTGGTGCGACCGATTATCGGCAGCCGATATTCACTTTTTTCAAACATCAGTATCGGTTGCACACTTACCAATGTTACCGATATTGCTTCAAGGGGTTGTGCTGGGGTGATGCATGCAGCTGCAGGCATCACCCTGGTACCATTATTTACATTATTTAGAGTGGACAGTCAGCTTTCTTGTAATCGATGCGGCTCAGCATTCGCTCGGCTGTTATCACAAGCGAAGGGAGGGTACACCCCCCCCTCCTGCCGCATGGGATATGGGATCAGCTTGTTTGTGCTTGCTGGCAGGCCTGTGTAAATCTCAGGACAGGACTTGCAAGTCTAAATTACTATTGATTTGGAAAGAAAAATAACACCTGTACATGTATTTCAACTATGCATTTCACAGTTTGCCTGGAGTTCAGTTTTAAAGAGCTCCAAGATGCAGTGTTTGCATCTAAATTGTTTTCTTATTTAAATTACACCGCCATTTTACAGAAAACAGAACTCCATATAAGAACACATAGGACCCTAGTTATAATGGATGTTGGATAATGCTCTCCACAGGACATCACAGTAATTACCCCACAGTGCACTTGCTTGTTACATTTCATTAGTGTCCTTAGGAGCTGGGATTTAATTGCTTCAGAAAACTGAAGTACATGAAGCAGAAAATAGGATTTTTTGACTTACCGTAAAATCCTTTTCTCTGAGTTCATTGACAGACGCAGCCTCTTATTCTTGACATGTGGGTTATGCACCTTTCACTAGGAGTGGACTAGGCAGAACGTAGTTCAGCTAAAAGCAAATACAGCCCCTCCCAGGGGGCCGTCCTCACTCAGCATAACCCCTCCTGCTCTGCTCAGCAAGCCAGTTCGTAACAAGCAGTACAAACTCAAACAAAGAGGGGTGGGTGCTGCGTCTGTCAATGAACTCAGAGAAAAGGATTTTACGGTAAGTCAAAAAAATCCTATTTTCTCTTTCGTTCATTGACAGACGCAGCCTCTTATTCTTGACATGTGGGGATGTCCCAAAGCAGTGGTGGGCAACAACAACAACAGTACCCAACCTAAGAGTTCTCCGGGAGATGCCAGATGCATCTTCACCACCACCTGCAAAACTTTGCGGTCAAAAGCAGCATCCTAGGATGCTGCAACACCAACTCTGTAAAATGTTGAACCAAAAGTGTGCACCGAGGCCCAAGTGGCCGCCTTGCACACCTGAGAAACCGATGCCTGATTGTCGGAAAGCCCAGGAAGCACTAAACGCCCTGGTAGAGTGAACCGTGACCGGAAAGGGGGGCTCATGGCCCCAAACAGCATGCACATGGGTCACCATCTGACATATGCATTGGGAAATGGTGGCCAGCGAGGCCGCCAGCCCCTTGAGCGGACCATCTACCGTGACAAAAAGTGCATCTGACCTCCAAAAAGAGGCTGTGGTCACCAAATACACCCGCAGAGCCCTAACCACATCCAGGGAATGCAAGGTAATCTCCTTAGGATGAGACGGGCGTGGACACAGCGAAGGTAGGACAATGTCCTCATTGATGTGGAACGAAGATACCACCTTCGGTAAGAAGGAGGGAGAGGGGCGCAAAACCCTTTTGTCCCAATGTAGGACCAAGTACGGAGACCTACAGGACAGAGCTGCCAGCTCAGACAGCCGCCTAGCGGATGTTATCACCACCAGAAAGGCCACTCTGCAGTTGCAGGTCCCAAGGCGCCACAAGCGACCGTACCTGGGGAGATACATGATGAACCCCCTGGACAAAGGTACGAATCAGAATGCGTCGCCAAGGGACGCTGAAAAAGAATCGCCAGGGCAGAAATCTGCCCCTTAAGTGTGCTCAATGCCAACTTGTGATCTAGGCCTTGCTGAAGGAAGGCCAACACCCAAGCCACCGAGAACGAATGGGGGTTCCAACCCCCCTCGTCGCACCAAGCAATGTACGCCTTCCAGGTGCGGTGATAGATCTTCTGCGAAGTGGTCTTGCATGCCTTGAGCATAGTGGGAATGACAGACTCAAGAGAGTCCCCTATCTTTTAACACCTGGGACTCAATAGCCAGGCTGTTAAAGCCAGCGAGGGTAAAACAGGGTGCAAGATGGGTCCTTGTGAGAGTAGGTCCTCACGAAGCGGGAGCCGCCAGGGAACATCGACCACCATCCGCACCACGTCGGTGTACCAAGGACGCCAAGGCCAATCTGGCGCTACCAAAATGGTTGGGATCCCTTCCGCCTCTATCCTGCGCAGCAGGCGTGGGGGTAACTGAAGTGGAGGGAAGGCATAGAGCAACCGGTACCGAGACCATGGAGCCACGAGGGCATTCGCTGCGTCTGCCAGCGGATCCCTTGCTCTGCTCACGAAGGCCTGCGCCTTCCGATTGAGCCGGGACGCCAGTAGGTCCACATCTGGAGTGCCCCACTTTTGACAAATCTGGCGGAACACCTCCGGATGCAGGGACCACTCTCCCTTATCCAGCTTCTGGCGACTGAGATAGTCTGCCTGCCAATTCTCGACGCCCGGGATGTGAACAGCGGAGATTGCTGGCACGTGAAGCTCTGCCCACCGCAGAATGTGGGCCACCGCCTCTGCTGCTGCCGCGCTTCTCGTTCCGCCCTGATGGTTCATGTAAGCCACAGCCGTGGCGTTGTCTGACTGGACACAAACAGGACACCCGTGCAACATCCCCGACCAGTGTGAGAGGCAAAGCCTGATCGCTCGCAGTTCCAGCACATTGATCGGGAGAGGGGACTGAGAATGTGAGGGACCTGAGCAGGAGGGGGGCAGAAGGAGCATGTGAGGGACCTGAGAAGGAGGGGGGACCAGAAGGGGAATGTGAGGGACCTGAGCAGGAGGGGGGGACCAGAAGGAGAATGTGAGGGACCTGAGAAGGAGGGGGAACCAGAAGGAGCATGTGAGGGACCTGAGAAGGAGGGGGAGGGACCAGAAGGAGAATGCAAGGGGCCTGAGCAGGAGGGGGTGACCAGAAGGAGAAAGTGAGGGACCTGAGCAGGAGGGGGGGACCAGAAGGAGCATGTGAGGGACCTGAGAAGGAGGGGGGACCAGAAGGAGCATGAGAGACCAGAACAAGCATGTAGGGGACTAGAGCAGCATGGGGAGGACCAGAAGGAGCACGGAGGAGGGGACAGACAGCTGACTCAACAGGCCATGAGGGGGTGGTTTGTCGGGCCGGCCGGTATGGGAGAGACCTGTCAAAGTGGGCAGGTCTGGGTGAAGTTCATGGCCACATTTTTGTCCCAGTCCAGCCCTGCGTGCAGGCAGGCAGTCATGCCAGTAAGCGGGCCAGTAGGTGAATGGGAAGGCAGGACAGTGAGTGGGTGGGTAAACAAGCAGAGAGATGAAATCACTCTCATCACCTGCCCTGCATCACCACAGTTCCACCATCACTGTGCAGCCATGGACAGTAGAGAGATTACATCATCTCTCACTGCTCGCCCTCACATGTGCTGAAAAGCTGGTGAGGGGAACCTGTTTCTCTGCTGTCACTGTTGCTGCAGGATAGTGACAATGGGTATCTGGTGGCAGGCAATGGTGACAAGTAACAACCTGTATCTGGTGGCAGGCAATGTGGAAAGTGACTAGCTGCATCTGGTGGCAGGTGACGTGGCAAGTGACAATCCATATCTGGTTGTAAGTAACGTGGCAAGCTGGGTTTCCATCCGTGTGTGTTTAGCGGATCGGAGCGGATTGGATGTCAGCGGACATATCACCGCTGACATCTGTCGCTCCATAGAGGACAATGGAGCGTCCGTTCGGGTCCGCCTGAAAAACTGACAAGTGGACCTGAATGGCCCGTGTGTGTGAAAGGGACCTTAAGCCCCGAACACACGATCAGACTCAGAATCGTACAGAAAATATTGCTTTTGAAGCCATTGTAAGATAAACGGATCGTTAGTACAGAGCTTTCGAGAGCCGATCATGACAGTTTATCTGATATTTTCCGTCAGGACATGATCGGACATGCAAGAAAAATTTTCCTGTAAGATGCCCAATCGTACGAATTTCATTTAACCAGTACAGCTGTCGCTCAAAAATGCAATACAAATACACTACATCACATCACTTCCGATTTTTTTATTCTGTCATATGATAATTTTCGTGACTAAAGTTAACTCTTCCGATTCGATCTGAGATTAGCATGGTGCATTATCCTTCTGGAAGGAGCCATCAGAAGAGTTACGAGTTTTGAGTTACAGAAGTCTAGTGCTAGAATTATTGTACTCGCTGTAACGGTCGCGGTGATACCTCACATGTGTGGTTTGAACACCGTTTTCATATGCAGGGTGGGACTTACGTATGCGTTCGCTTCTGCATGCAAGCTCAGCGGGACAGGGCGCTTTAAATTTTTTTTTTTTCTTATTTATTTTACTTGTTATTTTTTTATTTTTACACTGTCCATTTTAAAAAATTGGTCACTTTTATTCCTATTACAAGAAATATAAACATTCCTTGTAATTAAAAAAAGCATGACAGGACCTCTTAAATATGAGATCTGGGGTCAAAAAGACCTCAAATCTCATATTTACACTAAAATGCAGTAAAAAGAAAAAAAATGACACTTACAAAAAAAAAAGGCTCCCTCAAGAGCATGACATGACCTAGTCAAACAGGTGCAGAAAAATTGGGCCTTGAGTGTTGGTGGGGGCAGAACCCCTCACAATTACTCTTGTTGGGCGCAGGAACGTGCCCCGCTGTTGTAATTAATTTAAAAAATTGTATTGACACACCCCAGTCAAACGGGTGCAGAAAAATTGGGCCTTGAGTGTTGGTGGTAGCAGAACAATATTTCCCCTCACAATTAGGGCTCTTTCACACGAGCGGATGGTTCGGGTCCGCCTGTCAGTTTTTCAGGCGGACCCGAACAGACGCTCCATTGTCCTCGGGTGTCAGTGTCCGCTGACACCCAATCCGCTCCAATCCGCCAAAAACAGACGGATGGAAACCCTATTTTCCATCCGCATGTCGGATCGGATGAACACGGACAGACGGTCCGTGCTCATCCAATCCTCCATAGAGGAGAATGGAGCTGTGACAGGTCCTTGCAGAGATTGTCCTGTCATCCGCCGGCTCAGCGGGGATAAACGGATGGATCCTCGCTAAGTAGCGGAGCCCGTCAAAACAGACTCCGCTCGTGTGAAAGGGGCCTAACTCTTGTTGTGCGCAAGGAAAGGGTCCTGCTATTGTAATTTATTTTAAAAATTGTAATGACATGCCCCAGGCAAACAGGTGCAGAAAAATTGGAACTTAGGTGTTGGTGGTGGCAGAACACTGTAACTATACTGTATATATACATATATATATTCTTATTTCTTACACTGCCTGAACGGACGCTATATACTATACACTGAATTAGCTGTATATAGTCTGTATATAGTCTACACTAAAGGCATTGAATTATATATATACACACTAGGAAGGTACATTTATATTCTTACACTGCCTGAATGGACTCTATATACTATACACTGAATGAGCTATATACAGTAGAGCTGCATGATTAATCATATTAAAATCGCGATCTCGATTCACCCCCCCGCGATCCATCAGGCCCCCAATGCCTCCATCAGGCATTGCCACGATTTTCAATGCAGCTAATGGAGTCAGACTTGCGGGGCAACTCAGCGCGACTTGACTGTAGTAGAAGTCAATGCAAGTCGCCTGAAGTCTCCCCAGGAATCTTTTCCTAAGGCCCCTAACGGACATCAATGCAACTCTATGGAAAAAACGGATGACAGCTGATGATCATTTATTTGCATCAGTTTTCATCCGCTTCCGTCAACATCCGTTTTTTTGAACGGATGAAAGTCCTATTTTTCATCCGTCAAAAAAATGGATCGGATGAAAAATGGATGTAAACGGACGAACAGTCAGTTTTTCATCCGTTTTTGCATTGGTAGTGGATGTAAAAAAAACTGATGACCACTGATGAAAAAACGGATGAAAAAACGGAAGAAAAACGGATGAATACTTCATCCGTTTTGATGTGACGGAACTGATGAACTGATGAATGGTCCGTATGTGTGAAAGGACCCTAAGTCAGAGCCACTTGAGTCTCTTCTATCTGGGCAGAGAGCCAAGTCTGAAATCACAGTTGATAAAAGAAGCAAAAAGATACTAGGTTTTAAATGATCAAAGGGTTGATATACTGTGTATAGAAGAGTTTAGTTTAACCATTTAAAGACAAAATCTTTTCTGACATTTGTTGCTTACAAGTAAAAATCCAGTATTTTCTGCTAGAAAATGACTTAGAACCCCAAACATTATATATATTTTTTCAAGCAGAGACCCTAGAGAATAAGATGGCGGTTGTTGCAATATTTTATGTCATGCGGTTTTTGCGCAACGTTCTCTCAAACGCATTTTTTGGGGAAAAATGACACTTTCAAAAAAAAAACTAAAACAGTGCTGTTAGCCCAATTTTTTGTATATGTAAAATGTTACGTCGCGAGAATCGTGATCTTTATTCTAAGCAAAAAAAAATGTGATTCTCATTTTGGCCAGAATCGTGCAGCTCCCAAATACAGTATCTCACAAAGTGAGTACACACCTCACATTTTTGTAAATATTTTATTATATCTTTTCATGTGACAACACTGAAGAAATGACACGTTGCTACAATGTAAAGTAATGAGTGTACAGCTTGTATAACAGTGTAAATTTGCTGTCCCCTCAAAATAACTCAAAACACAGCCATTAATGTCTAAACTGCTGGCAACAAAAGTGAGTACACCCCTAAGTCAAATGTCCAAATTGGGCCCAAAGTGTCAATATTTTGTGTGGCCACCATTATTTTCCAGCACTGCCTTAACCCACTTGAGCATGGAGTTCACCAGAGCTTCACAGGTTGCCACAGGAGTCCTCTTCCACTCCTCCATGACGACATCACAGAGCTGGTGGATGTTAGAGACCTTGTGTTCCTCCTACACCTGCCGTTTGAGGATGCCCCACAGATGCTCAATAGGGTTTAGGTCTGGAGACATGCTTGGCCAGTCCATCACCTTTATCCTCATCTTCTTTAGCAAGGCAGTGGTAGTCTTGGGTATGTGTTTGGGGTCGTTATCATGTTGGAATACTGCCCTGCGGTCCAGTCTCTGAAGGGGTCATAGCTTCAGTATGTCACAGTACATGTTAGAATTCATGGTTCCCTGAATGAACTGTAGCTCCCCAGTGCTGACAGCACTCATGCAGCCCCAGACCATGACACTCCCACCACCATGCTTGACTGTAGGCAAGACAAACTTGTCTTTGTACTCCTCACGTGGTTGCTGCCACACACGCTTGACACCATCTGAACCAAAAAAAAAATGATCTTGGTCTCATCAGACCACAGGACATGGTTCCAGTAATCGATGTCCTTAGTCTGCTTGTCTTCAGCAACCTGTTTGTGGGCTCTCTCATGCATTATCTTTAGAAGAGGCTTCCTTCTGGGACGACAGCCATGCAGACCAATTTGATGCAGTGTGCGGCGTATGGTCTGAGCACTGACAGGCTGACCCCCCACCCCTTCAACCTCTGCAGCAATGCTGGCAGCACTCATATGTCTATTTCCCAAACACAACCTCTGGATATGAATTTGAGCACGTGCACTCACTACTTTACATTGTAGCAAAGTGTCATTTCTTCAGTGTTGTCACATGAAAAGATATAATAAAATATTTACAAAAATGTGAGGGGTGTACTCACTTCTGTGAGATACTGTATATATATATATATATATACACACACACACTAGGAAGGTACATATATATTCTTGCACTGCCTGAATGAACTCTATACACTGTATGAGCTGTATATAGTCTACATTAAAGTCATTGTATTATATACTGTATATACCATTTAAGGTATATATATATCGTTACACTGCCTGCACTAACTGACTGTATACAGATCGCATTATCTATCTCGTATATCTCACTCTCTACACTAAAATGTCTGCACGCTGCTAGCTAAGCTCCCTCTCTGTCTCATGTTATTCACACACTACATAGAGCTGCTGTACAAGCGGCTTTATATAGTGTTGGCGTGGATTGAGGCTGCTAAGCAGTGATGTGCTAAAGGCACCCTGCCTTTGGCCAAACATAGCTCTCACAGCAGAGTGCACTGTGATTGGCCAAAGCATGCAGGTCATGTGCATGCTTTGGCCAATCAGCGGGCGGCATTTCCCCGCGATTGGAATGCATTCTGGGGCGCTCGAATTTCCTGCGAACGCCCCATAATGTTCAGGATTCGCCAATAAGGCGATTCCCCCGATGTTCGAGTCGCACATGCGTTTGACTCAAACCGGGAGCCCATCCCTAATACCCAGATGTCCCTCCATTATATGACCATCGGCTAAATCTAATACCATCCGGCTATAGGGTTTGGGAACCACTAGCTGCTCAACCTCCTCCTCCCCTTGCTTTACCACTGGATACAGCAAGTTATTTTTAAGAGCCGTGTAGGGAACAGACACCCCTATATTAGGTTCAACAGGTTCCCCATCTATCATTTTAATGTTTCTCTGGCTCTATTGAGTGTGGCGTCTTTTGGTTGTTTTCTGACCTCTAAGTCAGGCACCACATTCTGTCCACTCTCACTATTAGAGTCAGAGATAATTTCTTGTTCATTAACCTCCAGCTGGGGGCTGGATTCCAGTTCTCCCTGCTCCCCAGCCATTACAGAAAAAGGAAAAGGATCTTCTCCTTCCTTGGACACGCCAACAGTTTTCCTTTCAATTTTGTAATCAAAAGGGTCAGGTGTGAGTTCCAGTGTTTCCTCAGCAGGGGGAGCTCTGTCCTCCCGACTCATTTTGTTTTGCCATAAACTCCAAATGTGGGGAAAATCTCTCCCCACTAGGGCTTCATGAAGCAGTGAGGGTACCACCCCCACTGAATGTGTCACTATGCCCCAAGGGGTATCTTTGCAGGATTTACACAATCACCTTTGATTAATGTCACCACACTACCAGAATCTAGCAGAGCCGTGACTGGCTTTCCATCAACTGAAATTACACATTTTTTTTCCATGCGTTCCTGACATGTAGTACACGCCACCTGTGCAACAAGAGACATGCATTCTTTCAAGTAAGCATTATCACATTGCATTGGTTCATCATTTAGGGCTCAGTTAGCAGCAATATGACCAAACGCATGGAAGCGATAACATTTTATGTGTTCTGTACCCAGTCCTCTAAATGGCCTCGGAGACCTTCCTGACCCATTTGGCCAGTCTCCAGGTCCTGAGCCTATAGTCTCATTATTTGTAGCAACAGTCTTGTCATTTTTCCCCACGCCCTTGAACACTGGAACAGTCCTACTGGATCCTCCGGGTGATTTTTCACCTCTAGAGACATTGGAGTGGGCCACGGATGGGTTCAACAAGTCCTCGGCCGCAGCATAGCTCTCCACCAGGTCCACCAGCTGGTTTGCCATCTTATTGTCCCCATGGCTGACCCACTTCCTCAAAGTGGCAGGGAGCGCACATAAATAACGGTCCATGACCACACACTCCACAATCTTAGGGCTTGGCAAAGTCTTTGGCTGCAGCCATTTCTTCGTGAACTGTATTAAGTCAAACATTTGGGAGCGTGGTGGCTTGTCAGTACTGTATGACCACCGATTCACCCATTGAGACTGGACTGCAATGGTGACGCCCATGCGTGCAAGTATCTCGGCTTTCAGTGTCTCATAATCCTGGAAGGCATCTGGTTCCAGATCATATGCCTTTTGGGGTTCTCCTGTCAGAAAGGGCGCTAGCAGTCCTGCCCATTGCACTTTTTGCCATCCTTCCCACACAGCGACTCTTTCAAAAGTTGCTAGGTAAGCTTCCAAATCATCTGCAGGTGTCATCTTCTGCAGGTAATAGCTGGCACGCACCATTTTCTGTTCCACTGGCAAAGGACCTGCGGACCCCTTCTTTATTTCCACCAAAGCCTCCACAAATTGGCGATTCGTCTCCTGCTGGGCTGCAATGGCCTGGTGATTCGCCTCCTGCTGGGCTGCAATGGCCTGGTGAATCGCCTTCTGCTGGGCTGCAGTGGTCTTTGCAACTTGGCGGTTGGTTTCCTGCTGGGGTGCAATGGACTGGCGATTCGCCTCCTGCTTTGCTGCAGTGGCCTGTGCGACCTGGCGATTTGTTTCTTGTTGCTGGTAATTGGTTTCCTGCTGGGTTGCAGTGGCATGCAGCAGGGCTTTTAACTCATCCTCTATCTTTCCACTTGTCTAGGATGATGCCTGCCGAAAATCCACCATGTGTGGGGGGTTAGCTCAATGGGGATCACCTTCCCTGAGAAAAAGGCAGTCCAAACGGCTGATTTTCTTAAAATCTGACTTGTAGCCAGGTTTATTTAAAAGGTTGCAGGTAAATCAAATAAACAAATCAGAAAATAAATCCTTGCCATCCAGGCACTAACTAAACATTTCCAGATTCCTAACTCAGAGGTGAAGGGCTTCTCCCAGTCACCCACAAAACAAAGATAATGCAAACCTTTTGTTTCAGTCACAAAGCAAAGTTCAGTTCATCAGCTCTCTCAGGCTTGATGGCTCCTGAGTCCCAGGCCAGAGTAATCATCTGATCCAGACCTGCTTCCTTTATACCACCTGTTCATGGACACAAGTGGACCGCAAAATCTGATGCAAGTGGCCTGGAGCGGGGACATCACGGGACACTGCAGGCTTCCAATGCAGGTAAGTGCCACATAATGGGCTAATATGGGATGCATAGTAGCCCATTATGCTTTTACATTGCAGGGTAATAAAGAGGAAGTAAGACCATCAGGGTCTTACTCTATAACCACTTCCGGACCGTCAGGTGACGGTGGTCACTTTGAAGTGGAATACCGTTGTTATGGTAGCAGATGGCTACCATAACCCCAGTATTTTCTTTTAGTGCAGGCGATTCTGCACAAGATAAAAGTGGTCTCAGCGGCGGATATGCCACGAGATCACTTTTATCAGCGGCGGGAGGGGTGCCACCCCCCCTCCCGCCGCTTTCCAGTCATATCTGCTGCTTACCGGACCCGCCGGCAGCGGCGGAAATGATTGGATCCGTCCCCCCCAGTGTCCATGAGCCGAGTGAGCGGCTGAATCTGTTCACCCGGCTCTAAAACATGGCAGAGCGGAAGAGACGTCACAAGTCACTTCCGCCCAATGGTCTTAAAGGGCCCATTTGTTTTCTGTAATGTCATTATTTTCAAATAATTGTTTTGTTTTGTTTTTTGCAATTTAGTGTAAATATGAGATTTTAGGTCTTTTTGACCCCAGATCTCATATTTAGGAGGTCCTGGCATGCTTTTTTTCTGTTACAAGGAATGTTTACATTTCTTGTAATAGGACTAAAAGTGATCTTTTTTTTAAAAAAAAAAAAGAACAGTGTAAAATAAAAATTAAAAAGTAAAATAAATAATTAAAAAAAAAAATTTAAAGCGCCCCGTCCCCGCGAGCTCACGCGCAGAAGCGAACGCATATGTAAGTCCCGCCCACATATGAAAACGGTGTTCAAACCACACATGTGAGGTATCGCCGCGATCGTTAGAGCGAGAGCAATAATTCAAACACTAGACCTCCTCTGTAACTCAAAAATGCTAACCTGTAGAATTTTTTAAACGTCGATCTCGTGGAGATTTTTATGTTGCAAAGTTTGTAGCCATTCCGCGAGCGGACGCAATTTTGAAGCATGACATGTTGGGTATCATTTTACTCGGCGTAACATTATCTTTCACAATATGGAAAAATTGGCCTAACTTTACTGTTGTCTTATTTTTTAATTCATAAAACTGATTTTAAAAAAAAAAATGCGCTTGTAAGACCGCTGCGCAAATACAGTGTGACATAAAGTTTTGCAACGGCCGCCATTTTATTCTCTAGGGTGTTGGAAAAAATATATATAATGTTCGGGGGTTGTAGTTAATTTTATAGCAAAAAAAAACCTGGTTTTAATTTGTGAAAACCAAACCCAAAAAACAGGCTCGGTCTTGAAGTGGTTATGGGTATAAAAGTACCATGCTTTACTTCAAGCAAACCTAAAACTCAAAAACTGAAAGCACAGGTATAGAATCAAAGCGGAATTAAACACAAAAACAAAAATGTAATATAATGTACTTGACTAATCCTAAAAATGTGGTGGTTGCATTAGTTTTCTTTTTAGGCTTTTTTCCTCCTTTATTTCCACCTGGTGATCTAGCTAAACGTCCTGTCTTAGGATGATCCTAAACTGGACAGAACAATGAAGTCACACTAGGACAGTAGCATTGTCTTGGTTTGCTAATAAAGAAACATGAAGAATAACAGACTTAGTCCAGCCATCCATGGATCGAAGTTCCATAGCGGCTGGCCGAATTTCAATTCATGTATTGGCAGGCTGGTTGCATACAGGTCGATCTATCATTTGACTTGTGTACAACTAGTCTGTTAGGTTTTTCTCAAACTATCAGGGCTGGTTCACACTACAGCGACTTGCGCTCTGACTTGTGTCGCCCCAAGTCGCTAGACATCAGAAATCCCATTGAAGTGAATGAAAGCCGTCTTAATGTATGTTACTGAAGTCGCTCCGACTTCAGAAAAGGTTCCTGTACTACTTTAAGGCGACTTCTATCCGACTTGTGCCATAGAATTCAATAGAAGTCGCCTCCAAGTCAGATCCCCATCTATATTGCAGTGACTTTACAGGAAAAAGAAAATAATTTACACAAGTATTCCCCCTGAATTACCCAGGCAACCCCCTCCCTCCCTTCTCTGATTGGCCACAGGCAAAGTCTCCTGGCATGGAGGTCGCTTTATGTCGCCCAAAGTCGCGCTGAAGTCGCGTTGAAGTCTCGTTCAAATCGCCTTACAAAGTCGTCCTTGAAGTCGGATCACCCCTGTGTGCCCTCAGTGCCGTCAGCTATAGCCAACAACACTGATCCTTACATTCTGAAGGCTCTCAGCTGTCAGAATACAATACCACAGGAAATATTCCACCATTCATCTCAAATGTGTGGATAGGGAAGAAGATCAATGCATGGGCTGCCTTACTGGCAGAATCACCAGGTGAAAACAAATGAAAAAGAGAGCCTAAGTGCCCGTTCACACAGGGGCGACTTGCGATCCGACTTGAGTCGCCCCAAGTCGCTTGACATTTGAAATCCCATTGAAATGAATGGGAGCCGTCTTAATATACACGGCTGAAGTCGCTCCGACTTCAAGGCGACTTCTGAAAAGGTTCCTGTACTACTTCTATCCGACTTGTGCCCATAGGATTCAATAGAAGTCGCCTTCAAGTCGGATCCCCCATCTACATGGAAGCGACTTTACAGTTAAAAGAATAGAATTTATTTTTAGGCAGCCCCCTCCCTTCTCTGATTGGTCAAGGCAAAGTCGCCTGGCAAAAATCATGTTGTAAAGTCGCCTGAGGTCCTTGAAGTCGCGCTGGAAGTTGCCTAGCGAAGTTGCGCCGAAGTCGGGTCGCCCCTATGTGAATGCAGGCTAAGCCTAAGAAAAAAAAAAAGAGAAACAATACAGCTGCCACAAGAATTGGTAAACTGCAATATAATACAGTTTTGGGTTTAACCACCTGCTTACTGGGTACTTATACCACCTCCCTGCCCAGGCCAATTTTGAATGACGATTGCACGGTCATGCTACACTGTACCCATATGAAATTTTTTCTTCACACAAATAGAGCTTTCTTTAGTTGGTATTTAATCACTATTTTTTTTTTTTTTGCTAAACAAACAAAAAAAAGACTGAACATTTTGAAAAAGAAAATGTTTTCATAATTTATTATAAATTTTTGCAAACAGGTAATTTTTCTCCTTCATTAATGTGCGCTGATGAGGCTGCACTGATGGGCACTGATAGGTGGCACTGATAGCCAGCACTGATAGGTGGCACTGATGATGAGGCACTGATTGGCAGCACTTGTAGGTGGCACTGCTTAGCAGTATTGATGGACACTGATAGGTGGCACTGGTGGGCACTGCTTAGCAGCAGTGGTTGTCTGTGTGTGGGGGACCGATGTCCCTTTTACATGAGCCGGCAATCGGCTTTTTTTTCTCCTGACGCTGAAAAAAAAAAGATTACCAGCTTCTGTTTACATCACGTGATCAGCTGTCATTGGCTGACACCTGATCACGTGGTAAAGGGCTGGGATTGGCCCTTTACTCTGATCAACCAAGTCCCAAGGACTCAGTGATCACAGAGCGCGCCTCAGGGGTAGGATGTCCATGTACGCACTCCCGGTAATTTAAGCCCGTGCTGTAGCCGTCTTTTGGCTATAGCGCGGACTTCAAGTGGTTAATATCACTTTAACCACTTGCCGTCCGAGAAGCGTACTTTTACGGTAGCAGTGTGGTTCGTTATCGCAAATCGCCATTTATAAACGGCGATTCGTGCATGCGTGATTTGCGGGCTAGCGTGCGCTCGCTGCTGTGCGCTCCGTGAGCGTGGCCACAGGTCGGGCGGACTCGATGTCCACCAGCGACCTGCGATTGCCTGTGAGAGAGGAGGAATGGGGAACCGCCATTGTAAACACGTTGGTTTCCCGTTCTGACAGGTGACAGGACACTGATCTACTGATCCCTGTACTCGGGATCAGTTAGATCTCTTATGCCCCTGGCAGCCCAGCCCCCCCACAGTTAGAACACTCCTAGGGAACACAGTTACCCCCTTAATTTCCCCCTACAGGTTAACCCCTTCCCTGCCCTGCCAGTGAAATTTATACAGGAATCAGTTTTTTTAGCTGTGATCGCTGTATAAATGTCATTGGTCCCAAAAAAGTGTCAAAAATGTGCGCTGCAATGTCGCAGTCCTGCTAAAAATCGCAGATCGCCGCCATTACTAGTAAAAAAAAAGAAAGTAAAAATGCCAGAAATTAATTCTCATGGTTTGTAAACGAGGCAACTTTTGCGCAAACCAATCAATATACACCGATTGCAATTTTTTTTTTTACCACAAATATGAAGAAATATATATATTGGCCAAAACTGATGAATAATTTTTTTTTGGACATGTATTATAGCAAAATGTAAAAAATATTGTTTTTTTTTTTTTCAAAATTGTCACACTTTTTTGTTTATAGCGGTGATGAGAAGTGATGCAGAGGGGATCCAATACCACCAAAAGAAAGCTCTATTTGTGGGGGAAAAAAGGACGCTAATTTTCTTTGGGTACAACGTCGCACGACCGTGCGATTGCCAATTAAAGCGAAGCAGTGCCGAATCGGAAAAAGTGCTCTGGTCCTAAAGTGGGAAATCCTTCCGGGGCTGAAGTGGTTAACTTGCCTGCAAAAATAAAACACTGATAACAAGATAACAAATAATATAATTTTTTTCTCTAATTAAGTAAGAAGCAATCAAAGAGAAGGTGAGCGCCATTTCTTCTCTTGATTGAGGCTGGATTCACAATGTTTTAGTGCGTTAACCCATCCAAGTTATTGCATGTTAATGTGCATTGTTTTAATCCACATACACTATTTTTTGTGTCAGCGCACCACAACATATGGCAGTGCCTTACCATGCATTGGTGTGCCTTAAGAACTAATGGCACCACAGTGCAATAAAAAGAATGAATGAGACAAAAACAAATCATCTATGGACCGCTTTAGGTTACTCTGAGGAATAGGCTAAAATTCACTCAGCAAGTAGCCTCCTGCCCAACAAGTATTGCATCCAAGCAGATTTAGCTGCCAGTCAGATATTTTTTAAAACACTTATTGAAAGCTATACATCTTAAATGGATAACTGTACTTTCACACAACTCAGTCCTTTCCCTCCTACCTCTTTATTCTACCTATGCTCCCTTTTGTCCGTCACACAGCTGGAAACCCGGCTCATACTGTGCAAATTCCATCAGGTGGCGCTCCAGTCCTTTTCGAAGCTGGCGAGCCTCATGGCCCACATTGAACACAAGGATGGCCACAGATGGACCGAAGTTTGGCCAGCTCAGCAGGAACCGGACACATTTCAATCCATCTATGGTTTAAGGAAAGAAAGCGGCTTAATGTATGGCCTAAGCCTTCGTTTCTACACAATAACCAAAAACCAATTATGGGCTAATAAAGCAGGTCTCAAACTGGCCATACATTATACCATTTTTATTATTCAATTTCCTTTAGATTTACCTTCAACTATGTAGTGCAAGGAGTCAGAATACAAAAGAATATATTCAGCGCAGATAAATGATATGGATAAAAAGAAAGCTGCTTTACACTGCAAGGGAAAAATTCTTAAACCTTGACAAAGAGCTATAAAACATAATCAGTGCAGCTCTGTGTACATAAAGCCCATAAACCAGGGCCTGACAAATTTACTTGGAATCTAGGAGCCAGCTAAAAAAGTTAGGAGCCAGTTTTTTTTTAACGAACAATAAAGCTTTATTTTCAATTACAAAAATAACCGATCTTAAATGTAGGCAGCGTCATAGCCTGTCTGTTACCTGGCCACCATATACATGTGAAGCCTGGTACACACGATCAGTTTTTTTTTTTTGCATTCAATCCAACAGGTTGAACGAAAAAAAAAACAAAAAACGAACAGCTCAGCTCTGAGACGCTGTACTAACAATCTGACGTTAGTACAGAAATCTCACCTACTGAGCTATTGTGTACTGACAGGGGGTTGGCCATTGGCTGAGAGTGCTGATTGAGAGCCGGTTCACACTGAGGCAATCCGACTTGCGGGGCGACTCATCGCGACCCCGCACAGCGCGACTTCAGGGCGGCTTGCAAATGACTTCTGTAATAGAAGTCAATGCAAGTCGCCCCAAAAGTGGTACAGGGACCTTTTTCTGAATCTGAGTCACTTCTATTAGAACGGTTCCATTGCACTACAGATGACTTGAGTCGCCTGACAAGTCGCCTCAGTGTAAACCGGCTCTGAGAGTCAGGTGGTTGCTGACTTTCCAGCAATCTCATCTGACAGAAGCCAGCCGAACAGCCGTCTTCTGCCGGACCAGCTGCCATACACACGGGCCAAATGATGGCCAGTTTTTATTGATTCGGCCGATGTCGCCCGGCACTTGGCTTGATAGTGTGATGGGTAGTAGCTCATTGGGAAGGACAGTGCAGCAAGGTGGGGGTGACAGGAGACCCAGTGATCCAGGAACTCATGCCACCTTAGGTCCCTTTCACACAAGCCCCCCTGCTAAGCAGAATCCGCTTGCTCAGCAGGGATCACTCCCCTGTGCAGAGCGGACACGGCCTGCTCTCCTCAATGGGGCAATCGGATGGAAACGGAACAACTGTCCATTTCCATCAGATCTGCCAGACGGAAGGAAAATAGAACCACCATCCGTCTGTTTTTGGCGGACAGAATCGGATGGCGGCGCATGTCACCACTGACACCCGCCATTCCATAGAGGAGCCTGAAGGGTGCGATCAGGTCCGCCTGAAAAACTGACAGGTGAACCTGATCGGATCACCCATGTGAAAGGGGCCTTCAGATGTGTGGCAGTGGCATGACAGAGGGAGAATAAATAATCAATGTCATTGAAAAAAAAATAAAAATTTACATCTACAGGGTGGGCCATTTATATGGATACACCTTAATAAAATGGGAATGGTTGGTGATATTAACTTCCTGTTTGTGGCACATTAGTATATGTGAGGGGGGAAACTTTTCAAGATGGGTGGTGACCATGGCGACCATTTTGAAGTCGGCCATTTTGAATCCAACTTTTGTTTTTTCAATAGGAAGAGGGTCATGTGACACAAGATACGAGATGTGCAGCACCTGAAACTCAGGTAACACAACCTAACAGTTACGTTGGGAGAAGAGGGTGAGAAGTGTGTGACTATCGTTGTGGCGTCCTCTTTACGATCGTGCCCGAAGGTCATAGGTATCAAAGTCCACGACGTGTAGAGCATAGAACACAGTGTACTGGGAGAAGGATAACTTTTTTGTTTTCAACC
>BLSH010355615.1:297589-322312 GCA_018402905.1 Glandirana rugosa | reverse complement strand
AGAGGTTGAGGTGAGAGGTTGAGGTGAGAGGTTGAGGTGAGAGGTTGAGGTGAGAGGTGAGAGGTTGAGGTGGAGAGTGGAGTTGGAGAGTGGAGTTGGAGAGTGGAGTTGGAGAGCGGAGAGTGGAGTTGGAGAGTGGAGTTGGAGAGTGGAGTTGGAGAGTGGAGAGTGGAGTTGGAGAGTGGAGTTGGAGAGTGGAGTTGGAGAGTGGAGTTGGAGAGCGGAGAGTGGAGTTGGAGAGTAGAGAGTGGAGTTGGAGAGTGGAGTTGGAGAGTGGAGTTGAGCCACCAGGTGAGTGATCTTTCACAATATTTCCACACACATGAAAAATCACAGATGGTGAACTTGCATATTCCGAGGGAGAGAGTGCTGCACGTGGATCCTATTTTGGGGGAAACAATAGCAATGAGGTAGGAAAATCCATACCAGCTATTAGTTTATCCCCACACAAACTCAATTAGAGGGTTGGCTACATTCATGGAGGGCCTACATACATAGAACCTTCCCTAATGTCACCTTAAACAGCCAGATTGAGAGACCATTCTCTAATGTCTGTAGCAACCCTGTCACTACTTGAAAAACAAAAGTCAAAGAAAACATCTCACTACAGTGTAATAGACAACACCCAACTCAGTCTCCTCACCTTTTTAGACCATGCATCTAGCAAGGAGATGACTATTTAATTAACTATGTTTGATGGTGCTAGGTGTGCAGGAGGAGGGGGTGTGTCAGTTCCACACCATCTGCGTTTTATTGGTCAATAAGAAGCAGGCAGCCCCTGCTGCACAGTGTCCATGGTTGCTAGAACACAGGCGGCTACCTGCACCATAACACTCAATGACGCTCTGTGGCCGGGCCACACAGAGGGAATGGAACAGGTGAACTGGATGGGATCCCTCCAGCCAGTGGCTGTCTGAAAACCCAAACGGTGACTGCATCTGATTGGCTGCAGTCAGTGTTTGGCTGTCAATTTTCCACCCAACTTCTTTGAATTTTCATTCAAAGTCCTGGACCTGGGTCCCCACCAGGGTCACCCATAGCTCAAATTTGTTGATTAATCAAGAATCTTCTGAAATTCATGCTGTGTATGATTAGCTTTAGTTGTCTTGCAAGCATGTTGATTCAACAGTGTAATTATGTGCATATCAGAAGTTTAAATGTTACTGTGACTAGACTGGTTACTTGCTTTTACTGGATCAAAAACTCAAAAAGTATTGAAACCAGAGACAACTAAGTAATGCCTCATACACACGGGTCGACGATCGTATATAACAGGTGGTATGCTAAATCGACCGTTAGTATGCGTGATTAGAACAGCCGACGTACGACGGTCGTACAACAGAAGTTGGATGAGTAAACTAGAAAACTTTGGTAGTACCAACAAGTGGTCATACGACCGTTGTATCGTGTGTGCAGAGAGGTTGGTCCAACAAGTTGTACTGTGCAAAACACGCATGTTCCGAAGTCAGGAATGGCCGGATGCTAATTACATGCACCTGAACCTTCTCTTTATACATTCATAACACGTCACTATGTTCAGCTTGGTCGTACGATCGTTTAGTGCATGTCATTATGCAAGATACAACAGCCAACATACAATTTGGTCCATTCGGTCGTATGACCATCGAACTGTGTGTACGAGGCTTAACATTCTAAATTTCTACACTTTTTTGCTGCATTTTATCATGCATTTTGTTGTGTTTTGCTGCATTTTATCATGCATTTTGTTGTATTTTTGCTGCATTTTATCATGCATTTTGTTGTGTTTTTGCTGCATTTTATCATGCATTTTGTCGTGCTTTGCTGCATTTTATCATGCATTTTGTTGTGTTTTGCTGCATTTTATCAAGCAAAACACAGGCTAATTTTTTTATGATGCTATACTATAAAAGCAGCCTGAATTAGTTATGTGATAGCAAAAATAAACCTACTGCAAAATACTAAGTCTTGTCAATTTGAACATGAGGGTTTGTTTTACTGGAACCAGACTACATAATCATCTCCAGAGTATCCTTCTCCTCCCCCACATCTGCAGCAGATACCATGCCCCCACCCTGGGAGACACCTTCCTCTGAATGAATGCGTGGGTGTGAGGAAGGAAACAGCAGAGGCGGAAAGATTTGGTTCCGGCTGCATCTGCCCACGCTTCTGTCCCTATGTAAACTTTTTAAGTCAGGAAATAATTCACATAGCTACCAACCACCAGTCAAGGAATTACTGTAATCACATTAGACAGATTATACATTCAGTATAGCAGATTGCCAACAACCATACATTCCAATATTTAGTCTAACCTTTGTTCTAGATTAGAAGAAAACACTTCACACATATGCACAGTTATGGAGAGAGAGAGAGTACTGTGAAAGCTGGATACACACTATCCAATTTTCTGCAGATTGTTTACTTTAGATTTACCAAAACCATATAATATGAGGTCAAACCATAGGAGTTTCAATTTGTATGCAATCAGGCCGGCCCTTGTACTACATGGTTTTGGTAAATCTGAAGGAAACCTGACAACAAAAGTTGGATAGTGTGTATGGGGTCTAAAGGCCTAAAAATCAGATTTTATTTGGTAGTGCTTAAAGCGGAGTTCCACTCGTTTTTTTTTGTTTATTAAAAGTCAGCAGCTACAAAAAGTGTAGCTGCTGACTTTTAATAAACAGTAGCTTACCTGTCTCCCGGTCCAGTGACGGCTGAGCCCGAAGCCTCGCTCGTCTTCCCCCTCCTCCTGATGGCCCCGCCATTCATAGTGTGGGCACCCGGCCCGGCTTCATGGCCAGGCACCCACAGCGCATGCGCGAGTCGCGCTCCTAGTGGCCAGGCAATCTTCTGGGACCTGTGACGTGTCCCAGAAGATTGCCAGGAGGGAGGGGCCGCCTAGGAGGAGAGGAGGAGTCGCCTAGGCGGCCCAGAGGCGGAAGGTGGATGAGGGACAGGAAGTCCCTCTGAAACCTGGGGACACACTCCCCCCCCCCCCCCAAAAAATGACATGCCAAATGTGGCATGTAAGGGGGCGAGGAGTGCTTAAAGCGGAAGTTCCATTTTTGGGTGGAACTCCACTTTAATGTTGTATGAATTTTCTCGCCCGATTTTGTGACGTTCAGACATGAATCACCCTGTGATATAATCTACCTGTGACTATCTATATAGAGGGGATCACGCGTGAACTTTCCTATCTGTTTTTTATCGTACGACTTGTGTACATACTAAACAAAAATCTGTAGTGTTTTGACGGACGAAAAAAGTTTTGCTGCTTGTTCCTCTGTTTTTTTTTCGTACCTTGGATCGGACTTGGCTGTAGGAAGTTGTGTACACACTATACAAATATTGTACGATCCTGAATCGGATGAAAATTTACGCCCGATTTTCTTATAGTGTGTACCCCACTTAAAGCTCCAATTACACGGGACGTTGTTTCAACCTCCCCTGAACATTTTATCTTGACAGCTAGAAACCGGCGTCTAAAATGTCCATTTTGCCACATTTTGCATGCCGCGTTTAGCGGCGTTATTCCGCGTTCGCGTCAAGGAGTGTTTTTGAAAAAAAAATGTTTTATTTTTATAAGAATGGAAACGCCTGTAAACGAAACGCTCCTAGATGCGAGTTACCGCGTTTAGAAGCTGTTTGGCATTTCAAATGCCTCTGCTCTGGCATCTGAACCTATTTTTTTGCGTTCCAAAAAAAGCCTCTAAACTCGACTGCCTTGAAATGACTTTAACCACGTCAGCCCCGGAAGGATTTCACACTTTAGGACCGGAGCCCTTTTTGCGATTCGGCGCTGCGTCGCTTTAACTGACAATTGTGCGGTCGTGCAACGTTGTACCCAAACAAAATTTGCATCCTTTTTTCCCCACAAATAGAGCTTTCTTTTGGTGGTATTTGATCACCGCTGTATCATTTCTGATCACCGATATAAACAAAAGAAGAGCGACAATTTTGCAAAAAAAACCCAAATTTCTTACTTTTTGCTAAAATACAAATCCAAAAAAAAATATAAAAAAACATTTTTTTCAACAGTTTTGGCCGATTTATATTCTTCCTCATATTTGTGATTTAAAAAAATAGCAATCGGCGTTTACGAATGATGAGAATTAATTTCTGGGGTGTTTATTATTTTTTTTTTACTAGTAATGGCGGCGATCTGTGATTTTTAGCGGTACTGCGATATTACATAGTTACATAGTTAGTCAGGTTGAAAAAATACACAAGTCCATCTAGTTCAACCAAAAAAAAAAAATGTATATACATATATATACATATACATGCATATACACATACATATATACATACACACACACATACAACCAAATAATCCCATATACAATCCTTCACCCACAGTTGATCCAGAGGAAGGCAAAAAACCCCAGCAAAGCATGGATCCAATTTGCTATAACGGGGGAAAAAATTCCTTCCTGATTCCCCGAGAGGCAATCGGATTCACCCTGGATCAACTTTACCTAAAGATGTTAGTACCCAGTTATATTATTTACATTAAGGAAAGAATCCAGGCCTTTTTTAAAGCAATCAACCGTGCTGGCCAAAACCACCTCTGGGGGGAGTCTATTCCACATTTTCACAGCTCTTACTGTGAAGAAACCTTTCCATATTTGTAGATGCAGCGGACATGTCGGACCATTTTGACACTTTTTTGGGACCATTGGCATTTATACAGCGATCAGTGCTATAAAAATGCACTGATTACTGTGTAAATGCCATTGGCAGTGAAGGGGTTAACCTGCGGTTGGTGCTCTAAGGGTTAAATGTGTTCCCTGGGTGTGTTCTAACTGTATTAGTGTTTGACTGGCAGGAGGAGGGGAGTGATCACGGCTTCCATATAGAGGAAGGCTGTGATCACAGCCCTTCCCCATCTCACAGAACGGAGATCCGTGTTTACATGCACGGATCTCCGTTCTTTCACTGCGGGGGGGCATCACAGGTAGCCGGCGGAGATCGAGTCCGCCACACCCACTCCCTGCCCCCCCTGGACACAGTGAGCGTGCGAGCGCGCCTCCAGAGGCAAGCGCACGCTCACAGTGCGCGATCTGGCAGCCGCCGTCATATTATGACAGCTATTTGCCTAATGGAGCCATCTTGTCGCGGTCAACCTGCAGTTGGCGGTCAGCAAGTGGTTAAACAACCCCCTGTGTAAATGTACTGATAAGATAACAGAGGAAAGTTCAGGCCAGATGAAAAAAAAGCCCAAATGCCTCTTAGGCCTCATACACATGAGCGTCTGAAAAAAAAATAGGCAAAACGTTGGGTCCAACTGCTTGGACCTTGAAGAAGGGGAGATACCCCGAAAGCTTGTCCTGAAAAATTGTATGTTAGTGCAAATAAAAAAAGCATCATGGACAGCACTCATTTTTCTCCAGCAAAAAGGAAGAAATATTGGGTTTTTTTTGCCAAAATTGCAGCTATTTTTTGTTTATAGCGGTGATCAGAAATTACGTAGAGGCGATCAATTACCACCAAAGGAAAGCTCTATTTATGGGGGAAAAAAGGACGCAAATTTTGTTTGGGTACAGCATTGCACGACCACGCATTTGTCAGTTAAAGCGGCGCAGTGCCAAATCACAAAAAGTTCTCTGGTCCTAACGTGGGAAATCCTTCCGGGGCTGAAGTGGTTAAAGTGGTTGTTAAGCTACAATTAGTAGTCACTGGCAGCCCCTCCACTATATTAATGCAGAACATACTGTATATATATATATATATATATATATATATTTTACAAAAACAAGGCTTGTAAATACCTATTTAGAGCTGTCTTCAGGCCGGTCACATGACCCGTGGCCACTTTTTAGCTCCGATACATGGCTTCTGCAGGAGGGGCCGGGATCTCCCTCTGACATCAGTCTGGAAGATCATGTGACCACTCAGTCTCTCCTGCAGATGCCTTGTCTCGGAGCTGAAAAGCACCCGCAAGTCACATGAACGGCCTGAAGACAGCTCTAAATAGATATTTACAATGCTTGTTTTTGTAAAATATATATACAATTTGCTCTGCATTAATAGTGGAGGGGCTGCCAGTGTATATTTAATATTTTTAATAATAGTGGGGGGTGGACACCCACACACCCACACACCAAGGCGAGGAGGGAATGAGGGAGAGATGAGAGCAGGGCTGCAGACGTCACAGACAACGGTTGCCAGGGCGCAGAAGCCCTGTTTTTCGTTGTCTGTGCAGAGAGGGGACACAGGAAGTGGCAGCTTCAGGCAGGTTTTTTTTTTACATCCTAGAGGGGGGCAGATTACACAGCACAAGCACTGTGCTGTTCAATCTGCTTTAAGAGACCAGGATATGTATTTTTTTTGGGTTAACAAACACTTTAACTGAATAAGCTGAAGTTAGAAGCTGATTGCCAGCATGCACAGCTGCACCAGATTTTGCACTCTCCAGTTTTAGTAAATCAACCCCATAGTGTCCTAAAAGTGGCATACTAAGAACTACCTGAGTGTGACACAAGTATAGGTAATTGTATTAAAACTGGCGCAAGTCTTTCATGAATTAGATGCAAACCGTGTTAAAAGAGCCATATCGCCAAAAAAGTGATGTTACTGCTTTATTTAATTCCCCCTGATTGGGAAAGAAAGGAGAAAACAGCGCCAAAGATATTCAATGCCCTAAGATTTGGAAACCCAAAAAGCATGAAAGAGATAGGAAAGGCAGCGCTGATCTCAAATCCCTCCATGTGAGCCCCTCAGCCTAATATACCTGATAACTACTTGGTGTGAAAAATCTTATCCTACAAACTCTAAAGCCTCCTACACACAATGCGAATTTCAGATGACAGAACGTCCGGTTTTTGTTGGATGATTGTCTCGTGTCGAAAGTGAAGAGGTGACTAACAATACGAAAATTTTCATTGGATCGAATTCAATGTCAGAATGTGTTGAATAGTTTTGTATGTATGCTTTAGTTTCTGAGCATGCGTAGTCTTGCTCTTATGATTTTTTCGTATGAAAACCTTATTAATGATACCAAAATCAGACGTTGAGTTGCCACATAAAAAAAATTTCTAGTCTGCACAACCAGCTTTTGTCTTACAAAAAATCAAAATCCACTGTCGAAAGGAGCGTACTTTTAATAAGAATGTTGGACGATCGACCGTCGAATGAAAATTTCCGTCCGAAATTCGCATCGTGTGTACCTGGCTTTATTGTGCAAAAATACAAACAGTGCAAATAGCTCTATGTTTAAAGTGCAAACAAATATGAAGTGCAAACAGTGCATATGAAACAATCACAGTATCCAAGCAAATAATGAAATGTGCAATGAACAAGCAAGAAAAATAAAAATAAACAAAGCAAAACTATGTGAAGAAAAGCCAGATAATACTGCTGAAGACAGTTCACTATAAGCAAAATCTTATGAAATTGCAAGACTGCCATTTATTAACATTTAAGAATGTAATTTCTATTCAAATCATACATATATGTTCCATGTGAATGTTGTGACTTATGTTTTATGTAAAACAATAAGACCAAGGCGTTTTTCAGGGTTTTTTTTGCGATAAAATGAGCACATAAAAAGCGCATCAAAAACGCTCCCCATGCATCTCAATGGATGCTTTCACACCGAGGGGTCGCGCTTGCTAGGCCTTGCTAAAAGTCCTGCAAGCAGCATCTTTTCAGGTTGTTTTGTGCGCTCAAAATAGCGCTTCAATAACGCCATTAGCGGTGCGCTATTTTTAGTGCTAGGGCTTCTAAAGTGTGGCAAAAACGCACACTTAGCTCATGGCATTTTACAGGCTTTTTTTTACAACACCTTGGTGTGAAAGGGGTCTAAGGCTCCTTTTTACACGTGCAGAGTTTGTTTTGACGGACTCCGCTGCTCAGCAGGGATCGATCCATTGAGTGGATGACCAGTCCATCTCCGCTCACTGTGTAGAGACAGACCTGTTGGAGCCCCCGCTTTCCTCTATGGGGATTGGATGAAAATGGATCCGCCTGTCCATTTTCATCTGATCCGCCAGACGGATGGAAAATAGGGTTTCGATCCGTCTGTATTTAGCATATCGGATGTCAGTGGACACGTCACCGCTGACATCCGTCCCTCCATAGAGGAGAATGGAGCGTCCGTTCAGGTCCGTCAGAAAAACTGACAGGCAGACCTGAATGGTCCGTGCGTCAGGGCTGTCTTAATGCATGGGCACCCCTGGGCACTGCCCAGGGGCCCCAGGTGCATGGGGGCCCCATTATAATCTTGCATGACGTCATACTTTACAACTGTCTACATATGCTTTTTACTAAACTGTCCTGGGGAGCATCCAAGGACCTGTACTGTGCCCCCCTGATCCCAGCACTGTGCCCTTCTGAACCCCCTGTACTGTGCCCTTCTGACCCCCCCTTCCCCGTACTGTGCCCTTCTGACCCCCCCCTCTAATACTATGCCCTTTGTGTTGATCAGTCTTTGATTTATGGCACGTTTTCTTATTGATTAAAATCGATTTTATTGAAAGTACCAATAAAGATATGTTTAAATTATATCATCTATTTATTCTTGAGAATATGTGTGTAAATTGGGGTAGGATGGTAGGGGCCCCAGTGTATTACTTTGCCCAGGGGCCCATGATGCTTTTAAGATGGCCCTGCCGCGCGTGTGAAAGGACCCTAACTCTTTTCAATAATAAGTTTGTAAACAAAAAAGAAATTGCAAGACTGAGCACATCAACAAGACATAGGATAGTCATATAGCAACGTGTGGCTTGGACTAAATATAAAACCATACTAATGATACGATAATTGGACGTTGAGTTGTCGCATGAAAAAAGTTTCTAGTCTGCACAACCAGCTTTTGTCTTTGAAAAATCAAAATCAGCTATCCAAAGGAGCATACTAACGGTAAGAATTTTGGACAATCGGCCAGCGAATGAAAATTCCCGTCCGAAATTCGCATTGTGTGTACGGGGCTTTATTGTGCAAAAATAAAAAAGTGCAATAGCTCTATGTTTAAAGTGCAAACAAATATGAAGTGCAAACAGTGCATATGAAACAATCACACTATCCAAGAAAATAATGAAATGTGCAATGAACACACTATATAAAAAAATATATAAAAATAAAAAAATATTACATAAATTGATCCAAAAAAATAAAGTTCATCAATCTCAAAAATATCAAAACTGTGAATCTCAGTGACTTCTTATTTCTAGTGATGTGATAAGTCGATCATCCAGTGTGATCCTCCACCAGTCTCACTAAACAAACTCACCAGAGTTAATGGCTGGTAATATTATAAACCACATATTTTATTATAATCCTCCTGATTACATTTTTTGATTCTGTATAGTTTCCAGTAGCTAAAGTCTCCTCAATTATTCTGTGTTACCCTAATATTTTTGCCGATCAAATAAAGGTATATTAGGCTGATAAATTTATAAAGCCATAACCTACATGGAACTAACCATGTGAAACATCACAATTTTTAATAGTTTCTCGCTAACTTGTGGTAAGATCTGGTATCATTATTGGCTGCACTCTGTAGTTAGACTAAGCTCTATAGAAAGGCCTAATTTTTCCACAACTAGTATAACCAGTTTATTGGAATCATCACTGAGATGACGGTGATCATGTAATGACTTGGTAACACAGCAGCTAAAATTAGCTTGTCTGTATAAGGGCTTGTGTGCATTGGTTTTGTTGACATCAGCTTTTTTTCTTCATTAGGCTGGGTTCACACCTAATACCGATGTGGCTCCCAGCAGGGGTCCGGTTCGTCCCTTTTCACCGTTTCAGGTCCGATTTCAGCCCACATTTTTGGCTGAATTCGGACCTGAAACGGACCAAAAGACGCACGGGGCTCCTGTGCATATTCGCACCGGAGCCGCATCTGAGATGTGTGAACCGGCTCCATAGAGAGCCAGTCAAGTTTTTTTTCACACAAATAGAGCTTTCTTTTGGTGGTATTTAATCACCACTGGGCTTTTATTTTTTGCTAAACAATTTTGAAAAAAAAACAGTTTTCATATTTTGTTATAAAATTTTGCAAACGGGTAATTTTTCTCCTTCATTGATGTGCGCTGATGAGGCTGTACTGATGGGCACTGATAAGCAGCACTGGTTGGAACTGATGAGGCTGCACTGATAGGTGGCACTGATAGGCAGCACTGATAGGCGGCACTGATAAGGCGGCACTGGTGGGCCCTGATGAGGCTGCACTGATAGGTGGCACCAGGGGTGGCCCGTCCATTAAGGGCGCACGGGGGCTGCCCCCTCTATCCAGCCACCCCCTCTATGCCAATGGATAGATTCATGCATAGCATGAATCTATCCATGGCCGCCCCCAACCACCCCCTATTCATGTGGCCGGCCACTTTCAATACGCCGGCCTCATGAATTTCAGAAATGTCACTGGTTTTTGAAGCACCTCTAACAGGCTTCAAAATAGAGTGGCTTGCGGCGCACAGCATGGCACCACAGAGCCCACTTACATGTGTTACAAAAGCAAAGGAATAACACTGAACACTTCTCAGCCAATCGGGAAGCGTGGGTATGTTACCGGTTTCCTGATCGGCTGAGGAGTCAGGCGATCCTATTGGACGCCTTTCTCAGCGGAGGAGGGGGATGCACAGTCGAAGCCAAGCAGTTCCCGGACACCACCGCCTGCCTGCCTGCCCGCTCCTAGATGGGGTAAGTGCAGGACTTTGATGTGCTGGATGCTGTATACTCCTCTAGTCATGCTGGATACTCCTCTGGTCATATGCATACCCCTCTGGTCATGCTGTATACCCCTCTGGTCATGCTGTATACCCCTCTGATCATGCTGTATACCCCTCTGGTCATGCTGTATACCCCTCTGCTCATGCTGTATACCCCTCTGCTCATGCTGTATACCCCTCTGCTCATGCTGTATACTCCTCTGCTCATGCTGTATACGCCTCTGCTCATGCTGTATACGCCTCTGGTCATGCTGTAGACTCCTCTGGTCATGTGTATACCCCTCTGGTCATGCTGTGTATGTTCCTCTGGTCATGCAGTATACTCCTCTGGTCATGCAGTCAACTCCTCTGGTCATGCTGTATACTCCTCTGGTCATGCTGCATACTCCTCTGGTCATGCTGTATACCCCTCTGCTCATGCTGTATACCCCTCTGCTCATGCTGTATACCCCTCTGCTCATGCTGTATACCCCTCTGCTCATGCTGTATACTCCTCTGGTCATGCTGTATACTCCCCTGGTCATGCTGTATACCCCTCTGGTCATGCTGTATGCCCCTCTGGTCATGCTGTATGCCCCTCTGGTCATGCTGTATACCCCTCTGGTCATGCAGTATACTCTTCTGGTCATGTTCATATCCCTCTGGTCATGCTCTATACTCCTCTGGTCATGCTCTATACTCCTCTGGTCATGCCCTATCTGGCGATGCTGTATACCCTATCTGGTGATGCTGGGCTGTATGCTCCTGACACAATGGGTGGAATCAAAAAGGGTAGGGCTTATAAGTGGGAGGGGTCAAAAAGGAAGGAAGGGGTCTGGGTCCCCCCATCCTAAAATTTACCAGCCACCACTGGGTGGCACTGATAGGCAGCACTAATAGGCAGCACTGATAAGGCGGCACTGGTGGGCACTGATGAGGATGCACTGTTAAGGCGGCACTGGTGGGCACTGATGAGGCTGCACTGATAGGTGGCACTGATATGCGACACTGAAGATCACTGATAGGTGGTACTGATGGGCACTGGTAGTGGACACTGATAGACAACACGGATATATGGCACTGATCATGAGGCACTGATAGGTGGCACTGCTGGGCATTGATAGGTGGCACTGGTGGGCGGCACACTGGTGGGCACTGGTATGTGGCACTGGTGGGCACTGCTTAGCAGCAGTGGGTCTGCAGGCACTCCAGACAGTAATCTGCTTTTTTTTTTCTCCTTGCGCTGTCAGTGTGAAGAAAAAAAAAAGCTGATTACCGGCTCTGTTTACATCACATGATCAGCTGTCATTGGCTGACAACTGATCACGTGGTAAGAGGCCGTGACCGATCTGTGACCAGCTGAGTCTCATTGACTCGCTAATCACAGAGCGAGCCGTGCGTGACCCGCAGGCAGATCATGCACTGGAGGACGTACATGGACACCCTCCCGGCAATTTAGGCCTGCGCTGTAGCTATCTTTCAGTTACAGCGTGGGCAGGAAGAGGTTAATAATATCTACTAGCAATGAGAACTAAAAAAAAAACCAGTAAGGCCGGGTTCACATATGTGCGGCTGCGGTTCACAGCATGGGGTCAGGTTCGTCCCTGTTCACCGGTTCAGGTGTGATTTAGGACTGATTTTTGCCTGAATTCGCACCTGAACTAGACTCAAAGATGCACAGGACCCTTCTGCAATCTGGACCGCTTCTGCCCCGGACCTGTGTGCACCGGCTCCGCTGAGCGCCGGTCACACTCGCCTGTCATGCGATTTGGATGCAGGGAGACCCACATCCAATTCGCATATATAGTATATGAACCCAGCTTAAGGGCTTGTTTACATTAGCATTTGGGGGGAGTGGTGGTAAAACCACACGGTTGTGTCATGGTTTTACTGCCCCCCATCACAATCTCGATTCAACCCCCCTCACAATCTACACCTGACATTTCCTCGATTCTGTATAACAGCCGATTTACACAGGGGCAACTTGTCACAAGTCTGACAAGTCGCGCTCCATGAAGTGCAATGGAACCATTCTAATAAAAGTGACTCAAGCCGCTCCGACTTAGAAAAAGGTTCCTGTACTACTTTGAGGGCCACTTCAGGCGACTTGCATTGACTTCTATTACAGAAGTCGCTTGTAACCCGCGCTGAGTCACCCCTGAAGTCGGATTGCCTATATGTGAACCGGCTCTTTCAGTGCAGAGCCATTCAGAGCTGTCTAAAGGGGGAAAAAAGCAGGAGAATGTTTATCAACATTCCTTAGCACAAAGTAACATTTTGTTCTTTTAGAATAGATCAAAGGGAAGAACTTCCGTCTGACAGTTTAACCACTTAAAGACCAATCCTTTTTTTGACACTTGTTGCTTACAAGTATTTTCTGCTGGAAAATTACTTAGGACCCCCAAACATTATATATATATTTTTAGCAGAGACCCTAGAGAATAAAATGGCGGTTGTTGCCATATGTTATGTCACATGTTATTTGCGCTGCGGTCTTTCAAATGCAATATTTTGGGAAAAAATACACTTTATTGAAATAAAAAAAAGCAAAACAATAAAGTTTGCTCGATTTTTTTTGTATAATGAGAAAGATGTTACGCCAAGAGAATCGTGATCTTTATTCTAAGCAAAAAAATTGTGATTCTCATTTTAGCCAGAATCGTGCAGCTCTAGTGGAAGGTGTGTACATATGGTGCAGCCACAGAAATTATCCATGCTGCCACGTTCAGCGGGTAGTACCACTCACTGAACACAACCCATTCAACTGAATGAGGGGTGCCCCGCAACCATGTACAATGTGCTAGTGCAGGGTTCAAGGGGATAAAGCAAGTGTCAAATGCTCTCTGAAAAGCAACCCGAATGTGAAGTGCTCTGCAGAAAACAACGCTAATGTAAACTAGCCCCAACATATCTGAAAAGAACAGCAGATAACAACTACCTTACACAGGGCTGGTGCAAGGATTTTTGACACTCTAGGCGAAACCTAATTTTGCCGCCCCCCCTTTGGCTCTGCCTCTGACCTCCCCCCTTTGCCCTGTCCATGTATACGACGGAGGTGAAGATTTTTGCAGTGCCTCTCTACCTATTTCTTTAGCCGTGGTCCACAGGCCTGCACCTGTGCCTCTGGACCCGGTGTAAAGTCAAATATTGTCGGCACCGGCTCGCTTTCTTATGCCAGCCTTGGTCGGCAGGTATATGGACAGGCTGGGGTAGTATATGGACAGGCTGGGGTAGTATATGGACAGGCTGGGGTAGTATATGGAGAGGGGCTTGGCGCCCTGGGCATCAGTGCGCCCTAGGCGGCCGCCTACTCCGCCTAGTGGCCTAGTGGTAGACCTTACACCCTTGTGATCTAAACCTAAGGAAGAAATGAATAAAGTTCCATTTACTTTAAGGGCTCATTTACACTTTGGCAATCGGGTGTGCTGTGTTTCACTCATGCCTTAAGGAGACCAATTAAAATGAACAGGCAGCCAATGTACCGGAAAGCACAAGAAAAGGTCATGCATAATTTTTTCAGAGGGAGGGGGCCTGTACTGGAGGGGAAATCTGTACTGGTAGGGAGGGAGGGGGTCTGAGCTGGATGAGATCTCTACTAAAGGCGGAGGGGTCTGTACTGGTTGGGAGGCATGGTATCTCTATTGGAGTGAGGGGTATCTGTACTGGTGGGGACAGAGGGAGTCTCTAATGAAGGGAGGGGGTCTCAACTGGAAGGGAGGGAGGAGTTCTCAACTGGATGGAGGTCTATACTGATGGAAAGGGAGGGGTTTGTACTGAGAAGGAGGTATGTGCTGTGGGGATGATCTGTACTGAGAAGGAGCGGGTGGGGGGGCTTGTTCCGTGGGGGTGGTCTGTACTGGGGGGGTCTGCACTGAGAAGGGGCTGGGATTGTGCTCTTTGCTGAGGGGGGATCTGTACTGAGTGGGGATTTGGGGCTGTGGGGGGAGATCTGTACTGAAGGGGATATGGGTTTGGGGGTAGGGGGGCATTTTGGTTGTACTGTGTTAACTGGCCTGTGCATTATGAACTCTGAACCCCTGCACTCTGTGCTTACGCATTCCTGAGCCCTGCATGACAGACACTATATTGTATATTTGTTGGACTTTATCACTGTAAACTCTACAAGAGCTGGTGGGTTGCCAAACTATAAACAGACTGTGCTTAACGTTGTAGCCAGGTAAACAAATACGGTACATACATAATTTTACTAATGGAAAAAACGTTCTTAGATGCGTTTCTGTCCTTATCATGATAAATCTCCCAATGACAGGTGGGATTCTTTTCAAAGCTGCTACAGGAGTATCGGTAAATCACAACCATATGACTGCACCCACTCCCCTCTGAGGTGCACTACTTGCGCCACATTCTGCATCTTTACAAATTGTTCCTCTTTGTCAAGTTCAAAAGTTGGGAGGTATGCATTTTACATACCTACACACTCCCATTTGCGCTAATCCCCCCCCCCCCCACCAAGGAACATCTAAGATTGTGGGCATTGTAATAATTGCTGGGTACTGTATATGTATTTGGGTGTAGGCAATGTGTATGTAAGTGCATAGGTGGCAATCAAAGGGAGTGCTGTGTGCTGGGCTGTATATACCTCTGAGTCCTAAACTGTGTATAAACCAGACCCCTGCGCTATGTACATTGCCTGCTACTAAACCCTGCGGCTATGTATGTTACCCACCTGAACTCCTGAATTCTGTTATTACACAACAGAACCCAGCACTATGTACAAAATCCACCCCAGACCATTGCACTCTGTACATTACCTATACCTGATGCCTGTACTCTGTACATTACACATCTGACCCCTGCACTCTGTACATTACACATCTGACCCCTGCACTATGTACGTTACCTACCCCTGAACCCTACACTTTGTACATTACACACCTAACTCCTGCACTATGTACGTTACCCACCCCAGATCCCTACACTCTGTACTAGGGCTGCAACTAATGATTATTTCCATAATCAATTCATTGGCTGATTACTGTTTTGATTATTGGTTAACCACTTCAAGACCAAGCCTATTTCTGACACTTGTTGTTTACAAGTTAAAATCAGTATTCTTTGTTAGAATTGAATTATTGCCCTCACTCTAACGATCGCGGCGATACCTCACATGTGTGATTTGAACACTGTTTACATTTGCGGGTGCGACTTATGTGTGCATTTTCTTTAGTTAATTATTTTTACACCGTTCCTTTAAAAAAAAAAAAATCTGATCACTTTTATTGCTGTCACAAGGAATGTAAACATCCCTTGTGACAGTAATAGGCAGTGACAGGTACTCTTTATGGAGGGATCTGGGGTCTAAAAGACCACAAACCCCTCCTCTACACGTCAAAATATTCAAAACGCCAAAATCAGAATTTTTGAATACCTCCGATTTTTTCAAACCGGCGCCGTTGGCTGCTGAGTGAACAGGAAGTGACGTTGCTTCCGGGTTACCATATCGGAGACCTGATTGAAGCCGATTCTGGCCAACCAGCGGATGTGCTGGCTGGTTGCTTGGGTCTCCCTGTGGTATGGGAGACCTGGGCAGAGCGGCGGGGGGGGGGGGGGGGGGTGTGAGTCCCCTCCCACTGCTGATGGCTGATCGGCTCATTAGCTGCATTGGTTGTTGTCACTTGAAAGCCAACCCCCAGCTCTAAAAAGCGGTACTGGGGTGATGCCTCTGGCTGCAGGCATCACCCCGGTACAACCACTTCAACAAAATGACCTACAGGTACGTGATTTTGTGTGAAGTGGTAATGCGGTTAAAAAAAACTATTGATGCCGACGCTCACTAACGCTGATTAAAGCCGATGCAAAACGCCAACGAAATCGCGTTTTTGACGCCGATTTCTCCCTGACGTCGGGCCCGACGTTTTGCTTATTTTTTAATATGTCTGTGTGTATGAGGCCTTATTTTTGAGTGTCTATATGCAGTGGTAAATATAAATAACTAACTATAAGCAAAGAAAGAAAAAAAAAACACCTAATTAGCTGTTTTGGAGATTTTCAGATAGGACTGTAATATAATATGATAAATATAGAGTATTCTAACTGGGAGTCAAACATGAAGGTACAAGAAGGGTGGAGGGGGTTATCAATCTTTTTATATTAAAGCAGTAGCATTTTTAGATATAAAGTGTATTAGCCTTCAGCTTCTCTGGGTTCAGATGCTGATCTTCCCTACACAGAACCCTTAACCTCCCTGGCGGTGTGATTATTTCAGATTTTTGGTGCTGAAAGCGGTACGATTATTTTGCATGAAAATTTGGCGTTTTATATTGAAGGCCGGTAATTCTTAGGAATAACTCAATTAAATCTGTCCAAACAACAGTCTAGTAGACATCCCGGGTATGAAAAAGTTTGAAAAATAAAATCATAAATTATAATATCATAAATAATTATCAAAAATAATAACGTAATAGTAATAAAATGTATTCAATAATGTAATCAAACCAAAAACACTGAAATTTGCTCATTTGCAGAATTGTCGCTGTCGTCACTTTCAGTTTCTGATGATAAATTTCCCCAAAAATCAGTATCACTCAATTCTGCAAATGATTCTTATTTACTATCGGTGTTTTCTAGCTGATCAGAAACCACTTTTGACGCAAAGGGACACTTTTTGGTTGCTATGGACATTCTCATGTTTCCAGGCAGAAAGAATGACATTTATAATATAAAAGTGCATGCAGGGCACTGGGCAAACCACTAGGGACAAAGGGGATGTCAAATGTTTTCATACAGTAATGTAATCTATAAGATTACAGTGTGCTGTGTGTGTTTCACTTTTTGAATTTCCCGCCGGACTCCGTCCCCGTGCAACGCAACGCTCGCAGGGAACGGAGCCCGGCACACAGGAGTCATCTGGCGGCGGACACAGCCCGCAGACACGGCGGGGGACATCGCTGGATCCAGGGGACAAGGTAAGTAAGCTGAACAGGAAAGTGGAGAGCCCGCTCCAGGTGCGGAGTAATGTGCAATCCCTGAGGCCAGGTGCAGGTCCGAACAGCCACCAGTCCAGGCAATCTTGAGTAGAAGGAGAAAGACCGCACAATCAAAGTCCCAGGAAGAAATTTATTGTGAATCATCAAAAAATGAAGAAAAGTAACAGGCAGAGGTGACAACACAGCTCCAAAAAGGGTTAACGCGTTTCACGGCTCTGTAGTCCGCTTAATCATAACCTGATTATGATTAAGCGGACTACAGAGCCGTGAAACGTGTTAACCCTTTTTGGAGCTGTGTTGTCACCTCTGCCTGTTACTTTTCTTCATTTTTTGATGATTCACAATAAATTTCTTCCTGGGACTTTGATTGTGCGGTCTTTCTCCTTCTACTCATGACAAGGTAAGTAAGGCTGCCTGGATCCAGCAATGCAATCCCGAGTGTGGCTCGGGGTTACCGTTCTTGGTACTGAAAATCCACCCCGAGCCACACTCGGGAACACCGCCAGGGAGGTTAAAGTCATTGTAAATGTTGGAATTTTTTTTTTTTTTAATAACAAACGTACCTTACTTAAAGTGGTAGTAAACCCATGCATTTAACAGGTTAAAAACCAGTCACATTTCCGGCACGTGCCGGAAATGTAACACTCCCATTGGTTGTGCTCTAAACCATACTGTCAAACCATCCAATGGCTGGCGTCATAGCTGATCACATGTGCAGCATCATGGCAGTTGTAGATTAAACAGAGGTCAAGATGGCAGCTTCCTTGGCTGAAAATGATAGGAGGGTTTACTACCACTTTAACTGCTCTGTGCAATGGTTTTGTACAGAGCAGCCCTAATCCTCCTCCTCTGGGGTTCCCTGCCAGCGCTCTTGGCTCCTTCTGCCTTCAGAGTGCCCCAATAGCAAGTCGTTTGCTATGGGGGAACAACCCTTGCATGCTCCATCCTTATCTGCACTGTGTGCTTGGCCCTGCTCCCTGCCCCCCTCACTGGCTTTGATTGACAGCATCTGAGTCCTTGAGGAGGGAAAGAGAGAAAACAGCGCCGTTGTTTCCGGGCTGATTTGAGATTGGGATCAGGTAAGTATACAAGGGAGGCTGGAGGGGAGATGGTCACAGAATGCATTAAAGTGGTTGTCAACCTACAGGTAAATCTATAATAAGGCTTACCTGTAGGTTCCCTGCATATCTCCTAAACCTTCATGGTTCAGGAGATATACAGTGTACTTGCATTGCCGACGTCATTCGGCACATGCGCAGTGAAGAAACGGCCCGCTGTGCCATTGCTTCACTTTGTGTGTGCCTTGACTGGCGGCTCCAGAGCGCATGCGCGGGAGTGACGTCGCGTGACTCCAGCCAGTCACAGCCAGAGTTGCGGCCCCAGAAGGAAGAGGGGCTGAAGATGGACGCTGCCTGCACAGGAGACATCACAGACTTTGTTTGCAGGTAGGTGACACATAATGGGCTACTATGCATTATGCTTTTACTTTGCAGGAGAATATAGAGGCAGTAAAAACCCCATCTTTAAGGTGAGAAAAAACCATCTGCCTTTAGAATCACTTTAAATCACTTCCTTTTCCTGCCCAGGACTACATGTCCCATGATACATTCCTCCTCACACATTCACTAGCACTCAGGCGCTTATGGATGGATGGTATACTGAGCTGAATGTCTGCTCCATTGTTCATACTGACATGTATACACAGACACTGACATGCACACATAAAGCCCAGTACACTGTTCATGCAGTAAATGCATTCTGTATGAAGGCCAACTAATCCAAAAACTGAAAATTGTTGACAACTATTTTTATTATGGATTAAAATAGATTATGTTGATTAGTGGTTCAGCCCTAGTTAAGACCAGGATCTAAAAACACATCCAGGATCTAAAAATTGATCGCACAGTCGAGACCAGGATCTAAAAATGTATTGAACAGTTGAGAACGGGATCTAAAAATAGATCAAGCAGTTGAGACTAGGGCTGCAACTAACAATAATTTTCATAATCAATTAGTTGTCGGATGGTATTGCACAGAGCAGCCCTGATCCTCCTCTTCTGGGGTCCCCTGTCCACACTCCTGGCTCCTCCTGCCTTCAGAATGCCCCAGTAGCATGCCCCTTGCTATGAGAGAGCCTATGCGGGCCTGATCCTTATCTGCACTGTGTGCTTGGCCCTGCCCCCCACTCCCTCCTCACTGGCTGTGATTGAGTCCTGTGAGGAGGAAAAGAGAAAGCAGCGCCACTGCTCCCAGGCACCGCGCTGGTTTAAAATCATGATCAGGTATGTATACAAGGAAGGCTGGAAAGGAGCTGGTCACGGGTTTTTTTTACACTGATGCATAGAATGCATTGACATAAAAAAAACCTTCTGCCTTTAGAATCACTTTAAATCATTTCTTTCTCCTGCCCAGGACTACATGTCCCATGATACATTCCTTCTCACACATTCAGTTCTTAGGCACTTACTGACATGTATGGATGGTGCACTGAGCTGTATGTCTGCTGCACTCTGTATACTGTACATTACACACCTGACCTCTACCCTCTGTACATTACATGCCTGACCCCTGCACTATGTACATTACCCATACCAAACCCCTACACTTTGAACATTACACACCTGACCGCTGCACTATGTGCATTACTTTCTTCTGGCCCCTACACTCTGTACATTACATACCTGGCCCCTGCACTATGCATTACATATTCCAAAGCCCTACACTCTGTACATTATACACCTGACCCCTGGACTATGTATGTTACCCACCCCTGACCCGTACACTCTGTACATTACACACCCGACCCCTGCACTACGTACATTACCTATTCCAAAGCCCCACACTCAGTACATTACACACCTGACCCCTGCAGTATGTATATTACATTCTCCTGACCCCTACACTCTGTACATTACACACCTAACCATAGCACCATGTATTTTACCCACCCCATAACCGTATACTATGTACTAGAGCTGCACGATTCTGGCTAAAATAAGAATCACGATTTTCTGCTTAGAATAAAGATCGTGATTCTCATGGTGTAACATCTTTCACATTATGCAAAAAAATTGGGTTAACTTTACTGTTTAGTTTTTTTAATTCATTAAAGTGTATTTTTTCAAAAAAATTGGATTTGAAAGGCCGCTGCACAAATACAGTGTGACATAAAATATTGCAACAACCGCCATTTTATTCTCTAGGGTCTTTGCAAAACAAAAAAAAACATAATATTTGGAGGTTATAAGTAATTTTCTAGCAAAAAATACTGATTTTAACTTGTAAGCAACAAGTGTCAGAAAAAGGTTGTCTAAGTGGATAACCACTTGCCAACCAGCCGCCGTTGTTTTACGGCGACAGGTTGGCTCGTTCCCGTGAATCACTGTAGCTGTACATTGCTCGCGGGAATGCGTGGTGTTGGCGCATCGTACTCACTGGCTAGCGGGGGAGCCAATCAGCGGATGGATGGGGCTAACTTGATGTCACCCACGATCGCTCCTGAGACAGGCAGATCGGGGATCTGCGAGTGTATACAAAGCAGATCCCCGTTCTGACAGGGGAGTTGAAAGAGATTGTCTGTTCCCAGTGATAGGGAACACCGATCTTTCTCCTCCTCCAGTCAGCCCAGCCCCCATACAGTTAGAAACACCACAGAGGGAACACATTTAACCCCTTGATCACCCCCTGTTGTAAACCCCTTCCCTGCCAGTGACATTTATACAGTAACCAGTGGCTATTTTTAGCTCTGATCGCTGTATAAATGTCATTGATCCCAAAAAAGTGTCAAAAGTGTCTGCCGCAATATTGCAGTCCTGCTAAAAATTGCAGATCGCCACCATTACTAGTAAAAAAAAGTAATAAAAATGCCATAAATCTATTCCCTATTTTGTAGACGCTATAACTTTTGCGCAATCAATATATGCTTATTGAGATTTTTTTAACCAAAAATATGTATAAGTATACATATTTGCCTAAACTGAGGAAGACATTTTTTTACCTTTTTTCGGGATATTTATTATAGCAAAAAGTAATACATTTTGTTTTTTTTTGTTTATAGCGCAAAAAACAAAAACCGCAGAGATGATCAAATACCACCAAAAGAAAGCTCTATTTGTGGGAAAACAGGACTTATATTTTGTTTGGGTACAACGTCGCACGACCACGCCATTGTCAGTTAAAGCGACGCAGTGCCGTATCGCAAAAAATGGTCTGGTCAGGAAGTGGGTAAATCCTTCTGGGGCTGAAGTGGTTAAAATGGCCTCATTTACAGACCAGAGTTCATCCCTTTGATCTAAAAGAACTACACATTACAATGTTTCTCTTTATCTCTGCCTAAGGCCCCCTTCACGCAATCGGTCCGCCTGTCCGTCTTTCAGGTGGATCCGATCGGGCCACCGATTGACTTCTACGGGTGTCAGTGGATTTGTGTCTGCTGACACCTGCCTGCCATCTGATCCAACAAGATCCGCTCAAAACAGACGTATGGCGATACGTTTGCCATCTGTCCAGCAGATCGGACGGATGAAAACGGACATCCGATCTCCCATAGAGGAGAGTGGGACTCTGACAGGTCCGCCTCAACACAGTGAGTGGAGACCGACCTGTCATCCGCCTGCTCAGTGGGGATCAACAGATCGATCCCCTGCTGAGCTAACGAAGTCAGACAAAATGGATCCGCCCCCTATGAAAGGGGCCTAAAGCGTTGTTGTAATAAACTTGGCAGGCTGTCTAGATTTTTTTTTTCTTGTCAGCTATCAGAACTGAGCAGAGAACTCTCTGCACTTGTTACATAAAATTGGGAAAAAGCTATTTTAAGATTGTGAGGAGAGTTGAATCGCGATCGTCTTTAACGATTAATTGTGCAGCTCTACTATGTACAATATATCAAAAAAGTGAGTACACCCCTCACATTTTTGTAAATATTTTATTCTACCTTTTCATGCAATAACACTGAAGAAATTACACTTTGCTACAATGTAAAGTAGTGAGTGTACAGCTTGTATAAGGTCCGGTTCACACAGGGGCGACTTGCACTCCGACTTTTGTTGCCCCAAGTCGCTTGACATCTAAAATCCCATTGAAGTGAATGGGAGCGGTCTTAATGTACACTACTGAAGTCACTCCGACTTCAGAAAAGATTCCTGTACGACTTCAAGGTGACTTCTATCGGACTTGGGCCCATAGAATTCAATGGAAGTCGCCACCAAATCGGATCCCCCATCTATATTTAAGCGACTTTACAGGAAAAAGAATAGAATTTACACAGTGTAGCTCCCCCATAGTGTAGGTGCTTTTACTTTTGTAGATTTTTGGTAGCAGAGGAAAAATGTAGTCAGGCCTGACTGTAAGTGCAGGCCTGAATGTTTCAACCACTTGCCGACCGCCCACCACAGCATGATGGCGGCAAAGTGGCTCGTTATCGCAAACCGAAGGCGCGCTCACTGTGTCTGGGGGGGGCAGGGAGCGGGTAGGACAGACTCGATCTCCACTGGCTACCCGCGATGACCCCCCCCCCCCCCCGCAGTGAAAGAATGGAGGTCCGTGTATGTAAGCATGGATCTCCGTTCTGACAGAGGGGGGGAAGGGCTGTGATCAAAGGCTTCCTGTATATGGAAGCTGTGATCTCTCCCCTCCCCCTGCCAGCCCAGCCCCCATACAGGTAGAACACGCCTAGGGAGGAACACATTTAACCCTTAGAGCGCCCCCTCCAGTTTAACGCCTTCATTGTCAATGGCATTTACACAGCGATCAGTGCATTTTTATAGCACTGATCGCTGTATAAATGCCAGTGGTCCCAAAAAAGTGTCAAAATGGTCCGACATGTCCGCCCCAATATCGCAGTATCGCTAAAAATCACAGATCACTGCCATTACTAGTAAAAAATAAAAATAAAGTAAAAACCCCAGAAATTTATTCCCATCATCCGTAAACGCGGCAACTTTTGCGCAAACCAATCAATAAACGCTGAGGCCTGGAGCTTGGGTGCGGCCGGGAGCGAGAGTCAGCTCCTGGAGTGGCACAGGAGAAGCAGGAGAGAAGCTGAGTTCTACATGGAAGGCGACTCTTTAACCACTTCAATACCGGGCCTATTTTCTGGACTTGGTTTTTACAAGTTAAAAACTGTTTTTTTTTGAGTGAAAAAATAAGAGAGCAGTAAAGGTAGCCCAATTTTTTTCCAGATTGTGAAAGATAATATTACGCCGAGTAAATTGATACCCAACATGTCATGCTTTGAAATTGCGCCCGCTCGCAGAATGGCGTCAAACTTTGCAACCTAAAAATCTTGATTGGCGGCGTTTAAAAATTTCTACAGTTTTAAGTTACAGAGGAGATCTAGTGCTAAAATTATTGCTCTAACGATCACGGCGATACCTCACATGTGTGGTTTGAACACCGTTTTCATATGCGGGCGGGACTTACTTATGCGTGCGCTTCTGCGCGCAAGCTCACAAGGATGGAGCGCTTTAAATTTTTTTTTTTTGTTCTTATTTATTTTACTTTTTATGTTTTAATTTTACACTGTTCTTTAAAAAAAAAAAAAAATTTTTGATCACTTTTATTCCTATTACAAGAAATGTGAACATTCCTTGTAATAGAAAAAAAGCATGCCAGGAACACTTAAATATGAGATCTTGGGTCAAAAAGACCACAGATCTCATATTTACAGTTAAATGCAAAAAAAATTACAAAAAAGTGGCAGTTAAAAAAAATGGGCCCTTTAACCACTTCAGCCCCGGAAGGATTTCCAGCTTTAGGACCGGAGCCCTTTTTGCAATTTGGCACTTCGCCGCTTCAAATGGTAATTGCGCGGTCATGCAATGCAGTAGCCAAACGAAATTTGCGTCCTTTTTTTCCCATAAATAGAGCTTTCTTTTGGTGGTATTTGTTCACCACTGCGCTTTTTAATTTTTGCGATATAAACAAAAATATAACGGAAATTTTGAAAAAAAATGATATTTTCAACTTTATGTGATTACAAAAATACAATAAACTAAATTTTAGTCATAAATTTTTGCCAAAATGCATTCAGCCACATGTCTCGGGTAAAAAAAAAGCAAAATCGCGTATATTTATTGCTTTGCGCAAAAGTTATAGCGTCTACAAACTAGGGTACATTTTCTGGAATTTCCGCAGCT
>BLSH010355615.1:271290-286754 GCA_018402905.1 Glandirana rugosa | reverse complement strand
GAAACCGACACGACTGTCATCGAGACGGACATGATTGATACCCGTCATAAGGACGGACGACGGACCTGCCCACGAAAACGACAGCGACTGGTGTAGGGACGACTACGGACTTGGCTACGAGAGGAGACACCTGGTGACGTGATTATTTTGGTGTCCATTAGAAAATAATAAACCATACATGTACGATACACAATCTTTATACTTACCCGGAAGTTGCATTTTACTCTTGGACCCAGGCAGCACAATGTCTTGGGCCGGCCCTGGCGATACCACATGTGTGAGAATTTTACACAGCCTGGCCATATACAGAGGCCCAACATCCAAGTAGCACCTTCAGGCGTTCTGGGACCATAAATGAAACATAATTTTCTGACTACTGATCACATTTTTGAAGGCCCATTCATATTTCTAACACATAGCATGTACATACCAAATAATAAAAGATTACCTGTGGTTTTATTAGTGCAGTGGTCCACAGAGGAGAGCATCGGTTCAGGCATCAGCAGGGATGTGGTCAGCGACAGCAAAAGCACCCGTCCAGGCAGCAGGCAGGAATACTGCCCATAGTTAGTACAGGCAGAGCTACTGTCAGCACAGCCAAAGCATTAGTCCAGGTAGCAGGCAGAGATGTCCAGGCAGAAATACTGTCCATAGTAGAGGCAGCAGGCAGAAATATGGTGAATGCAGCAAAGTATTGGTCCAGGCAGCAGGAAGAAACATGGTCCATAAAGTCATGGGTTATTACAGGCAGTGATATGGTCAGCACAGCCAAATTATTGGTCCAGGCAGCAGGAAGAAACATGGTCCATAAAGTCCTGGGTCATTACAGGCAGTGATATGGTCAGCACACCCAAAGTATTGGTCCAGGCAGCAGGAAAAAACATGGTCCATAAAGTTCTGGGTCATTACAGGCAGCGATAGGGCCAGGGGGGCGGGGTAGAGGCTTCTCCCACCCAAATCTCTTTGAAGCCTCTGGACACCAGACCCTGTTATGGGAACACAGAAAACCAAAAACGGGTTTTCTGTACTCAGAACGCTATTCTGAAGCCCCTTACATATGTGACACCCCTGTATATTAAAGTAGAAGGGCAAAAGATCAGTCCAAGTGGCAGGCAAAAACATGGTCGATTAACAGGCCGAGGTCAGTGCACATTGAAGTCAGAAACATGGTTTAAAATGGCAGGCAAAGGCATTGTTGGTAAACAGGCTGAGGTCAGTACACATGGAAGTCAGAAACATGGTTTAAAATGGCAGGCAAAGATATTGTCGGTAAACAGGCCAGGGTCAGTTAACATGGAAAATAGAAGCATGGTAGAAGGCAAATGATCCACACAGGTATTTGAAATGGCAGTATTTTAATAATAAGGGGAACTAATATCTAATGGATGTGTGGTAACTTTTGAAGCAATCTCCAATGCACAGGCCAGGTTGGGAGGGACATTGGGGGCCAGGTTGAGAGGGACATTGGGGGGCAATAATAACTTGTATCTCTTCTGACTCCTCCTCTGCTGCATACACCACATCTCTTTTGGCATCTTCTTCCGGATTCTGTGGGGGGAATGTTATAGGGAAAATGTTGCTCATGAAGTCGACTCATACTATCAGAGTGAATACTTTCTGGGTCAGGTCCTTGCTGGTAAATCAGGGCAGTGACGATGTCTTCAATATATTTGAGGTAGGTGATGGGTTTGTTTCCAGTTGATTTTGTTAGCAGACAAACAAATTAAACATGGCCAACTTTTTTATACCAATAACAGGACTTTTGGGTTGACAAATATTTCATTTGTATGTTCTTATATATGCCAATATATAAAAAAGGACCAAGACATCTCCCTGGGAATTATAGACCAGTTAGCTTAACATCAATAATTTGCAAGCTCTTGGAGGGAATAATAAGGGATTATATCCAAGACTATTGTAACGAGAACGGTATCATTAGCAGTAATCAACATGGTTTCAGGAAAAATCATTCTTGCCAAACCAATCTATTAACTTTCTATGAGGAGGTGAGCGACCATCTAGATAAGGGAAGGCCTGTAGACGTGGTGTATCTGGATTTTGCAAAGGCATTTGATACAGTTCCCCATAAACGTTTACTGTACAAACTAAGGTCCCTCAACATGGATCAAGGGGTGAGCACCTGGATTGAAAACTGGCTACAAGGGCGAGTCCAGAGGGTGGTGATAAATGGGGAATACTCAGAATGGTCTGGGGTAGAAAGTGGGGTTCCCCAGGGTACTGTCCTGGGACCAATCCTATTCAATTTATTCATAAATGATTTGGAGAACGGGGTGAAGAGCTCAATCTCAATATTTGCAGATGATACCAAGCTAAGCAGAGCAATAAATTCTCCACAGGATGTGGAAACACTGCAAGAAGATCTAAATAAATTAATGGGGTGGGCAGACAAGTGGCAAATGAGATTTAACGTAGAAAAATGTAAGATAATGCATTTGGGTACCAAGAACATGAATGCAAATTACTCACTAGGGGGAGAGCCCCTGGGGGAATCAAGGATGGAAAAAGACCTAGGGGTCCTAGTGGAGAACAGGCTCAGCAGTGGCATGCAATGCCAAGCTGCTGCAAGCAAAGCTAACAAAGTGTTGGCATGCATCAAAAAAGGGATTAACTTCAGGGATAAATCAATAATTCTCCCACTGTACAAGTCCCTGGTGAGGCCGCACCTGGAGTATGCCGTCCAGTTCTGGGCCCCGGTCCTCAAGAAGGACGTCCTGGTATTGGAAAGGGTTCAGAGAAGGGCAACAAAGCTATTTAAGGGATTAGAGGACCTAAGTTATGAGGAAAGATTACAGGCACTGAACTTATTCTCTCTGGAGAAAAGACGCTTGAGAGGGGATATGATTTCAATGTACAAATACTGTACTGGTGACCCCGCTATAGGGGCAAAACTATTCAGCGCAAGGGAAAACAAGAAGACACGCGGCCATTCACTGAGAATGAAAGAAAGGCGGTTTAACCTTAAGATGCGTAGGGGTTTCTTTACGGTAAGAGTAGTGCGAATGTGGAATTCTCTTCCAGAAACAGTGGTTTCTGCTGGTAGTATAGAAAATTTTAAAAAACTATTAGATGCACACCTAAGGGACCACAACATTGGGGGATATACAACGCAATACTGACATAAAAAAAAAAAAAACAGACACATTGGTTGGACTTCATGGACTTGTGTCTTTTTCCAGCCTCACTGACTATGTAACTATGTATGTAAATATGGTTGTAGCATCTGGTTATTTAAATCCATCTACCCCCCCATGAACAGATTGTAGTTGTGGACACATGCAAGCTTTACAACAGGGCCATGTCTTCTCTGAATCTCTACCAAGGTGTTATTGTGGATGGTAGAGAGGATGTGAACATCTTTCTTGTTCCTCCACTTTATGGCCAATGCTTCCTCATTTCTCATGAATGCAGATTCCCCATTTTGCAGCTTTTTTTGTTAATAGTTTTCGTGGGAAGCCCTTCCGTTTTTTTTTTTAAGGTACCACAGGCCAGGGTTTTTTCACAACGAAGGTGACAAAAAAGGGGCAAGCTAGTATAATAATTGTCCACATATAAATGGTATCCTTTTTTGAACAGGGGGTATGCCAGCTCCCAGACAATTTTCCCACTGGTTCCAATATATGTGGGGCACTCGGGTCTTTGCCTTCATAAACATGTATCCAGTGCCTCAACCACACAGTTTATTTAATTTTAACCCATACCTGGCTCTCTTACTTGGAATATACAAAAGGGGAAAATTCCTTGGGCAAATAAATACGACAGTCAAAATATCGCTGATGAACGTTGGAATAACCCCATCCCTTGTACTGGAAAACAGAGCAAACAGACCCCCTAAATGGGACTTTAAATTGGGAAAACCAACTCATCAAAAAGGAAATATATTGTGTTAAAACAATCAATATTTATTTATACAATTTAAAATAAATGAACAAAATACATAATAGAATGAACATAGGACATGGGTGTACAAACAGCAGGGGGGAACAAAAAAGGGAGTGTAACCCCCTGCTGGAGACAACAACAAGTGACACATATAATGACACACTTGTTAACCACAACAGTACCGGGCACGAAAACCCCCTTCCTGTCCAGGCCATTTTTCAGCTTTCAGCGCTATCACACTTTGAATGACAATTACTCAGTCATGCAACATGGTACCCATATGAAATTTGCGTCCTTTTTTTCACACAAATAGAGCTTTCTTTTGGTGGTATTTAATCACTAGGAATGTCTAGGAACTGATCGTGTGAGCACATTTGAGGCAGGGTGCCGATGCTGCTATATAGCTGAATCACTTTGAAGATATCGGGTTGCTGACCTCTTAAGGATGGTGTGTCCCTCAATAACCCTTCCGGGTTTGGTGTCCCCCTTTTTGTTGGGGTGACTACATGTGGATCATCGGCACCTCAATTCCCTCCTTACCTCCAACATTTGCAGACCTTTTTCTCTTTTATTGGAATTCCCCTCCCTTGAGGATTAATGCCCATTATCTTGATATTTGTCATCACGTCAATTCCGACCGTGTATTCATCTGGGAATCCCTCTCATCGTTGCTTTGGCAACTGGCCTTGTTTGGCTAATTCCTGTCGGCTCTCCTTATCGTATTTCTCAACATCTGAAATATTCTTTTGAATGGATGTCTCCTGATCACCAAAATTTAAGTATTAAGTATAAACATCCGGTCCCAGATATTTACTGTTTTTAATTACTGACCATCTACCCCTGAGGAAGATATCTCATTTTGCAACATCGAAACGCGTTGGGTCCTGTTCTGCCCCCCCCCCCCATGTGGGGCAGACCAATGGTCTTTTAACAAGTGTGTCATTATATGTGTCACTTGTTGTCTCCAGTAGGGGGTTACACTCCCTTTTTTGTTCCCCCCTGCTGTTTGTACACCCATGTCCTATGTTCATTCTATTATGTATTTTGTTCATTTATTTTAAATTGTATAAATAAATATCGATTGTTTTAACACAATATATTTCCTTTTTGATGAGTTGGTTTTCCCAATTTAAAGTCCCATTTAGGGGGTCTGTTTGCTCTGTTTTACTTGGAATATACTGCTTGAACTGCGGCCGGCCAGTAAAGTGGATAAGGGATTCGTCCACACATATATTTTTGTCTGGGATAAACACTTCAGCAAATCGCTGGGAAAAATAATTCATTAGTGGGCGTATTTTGTACAATTTGTCGTGGTTGGGGTGATCTCGGGGAGGGCACTGCGAATTGTCATTGAAATGTAGGAAACGCATAATCATGTCAAAGCGTGTCCTGGATATGACAGAAAAATATATCGGCATGTGGTGGATGGGGTGGGTGGACCAGTAGGCATGCAGTTCGTTCTTCTTTGTAAGCCCCATATTAAAAGTAAGGCCCAATAACAATTTAAATTTGTCCAGTGTGAGACATCGCCATTGGAACATGCGAGCACAGGATGAATTAGGGTTGGCAGCAATAAATTGCTCTGCATGGAGGTTGGTTTGGTTCACCATATTCTGCAACAAATCTTCAGGGAAAAAATAAATAAAAATAATCCAATTGTGAAAAATGTGTAGTGTTGGGCCACACACCTGGCTGTGCGGTGAAAGGGGGGATTATAGCTGACCCTGAGCTGGCAGGCAACCATAAGGGGTTTGCCAGCACATTGGGAAGGTAGGACTGGGCCTGGATCCTTTAGGTTTTTTTTTTATGCCCACACTCCAATCCCTGGCAAGTGGGGTGGGAAATTTGAAGTCCAGTATTTGCAGATACATCTGGATGAGAGGTGCTGACTGCCAAGGGGTGAGTGAGTTCACCATCCATCCTTGTCCTCCCCCCTTCTCTCTCCTGCCCCTGAGTACACTTAAGGTAAATCAGGGTTCTCAGAGCACCCCTTACATCAGAGTTCCCCTTTACACCAGAGGCCACAGTGTTCCCCCTTACATCAGAGTTCCCCTTTACACCAGAGGCCACAGTGTTCCCCCTTACATCAGAGTCCTCTCTGTACATCAGAGTTCTCAGTGTTCCCCCTTAAATCAGGGTTCTCAGAGCATCCCTTATGTCAAAGTCCCCAGAGTTCTCACTTACATCAGAGTCTGCAGAGTCCCCCCTTCACAGTGTAAGGGAACTCTATGCTATAAAAAATTAATTTGTTGGGGTGCTGTAAAAGTGTTCGGGTTTGACGTGAAGAAAAGGTGGCAACCCTACCATTCTAGGGAGGACTGGCGCACACAATACGCTTCAATGTGGAGTTCTTCTTCAGTCACACTTTTTGTTCTCGTCTCTTTGACAACCCGTTGGCCTCGCCCGGGCCTAGTCACCGTCCAAAAAGCCAAAATAGTGGTCATTTACCTCAGAAAAGTCTCCACTTGTGCCTCTCTCTTATTAACAGGTGAATTTACTGACTGCAGCACGCCTAACTCGGCCCTTTCCCTACATAGAAGCGCCAAAAACTACCCGCCGCTTCACTTCCGCCGAGTTACCTCACACTCCGCCAATTTCGCACACAATTTTCCCACCAGAGCGCGAAGTGGGCGGAGCCATATCTACAGGTGTAGCGTTGTTTTTTGAAACCTGTGGAGGCGGAGTCAGAGTGGTGGGGGGCGGGCTTTTCGTCAGCCTTGAGAGGCAAGTTTCGCTGTTATAGAAAAGAGGCGGGGCTCACTTGGGGAAGGCGGACCCTTCACTGCGGACAAGTAAAAAAAAAAAAAGAAGAAAAACTACAACTCCCGTGGAGCTTAGCGGCATATCAGGAAATACATGAGGGAGCAGCGTGTCGTAGCTAAAAGGGAGGCGGGGCTGAAGTGGAAAAGGCGGGGTGTACGGACCATTCACCGCGCAAAGGGGGAGGGTGAAAGAACTACAACTCCCATGATGCTTAGTGCCAGAACCGGAAACACGTGTAAAGAGGAAGAGTTGACAAGTGGGAGAGGGGCGCTGGAAGTTTAGTGGGGGAAGTGTCAGTGTGGGGGATTTGTAGTGCGGAGGGGCAGCTGAGGGAAGATGTAGCAGCGTTAGATCGCTCATAGACAGTCTACTGCATGGAGAGCCTATAGAGAGAGCTGCCTGGACCTCCCCTGTGTACACTGCGCTGTGTGGGTGGATTATGAACACTGTGCTGTAAATAGGGAAGGGTCGTGCTGCTTTTATATGTGCCAAAGAATTAGCTGACATTTGCTGCATCACACTGTGCCTTGTTTGTACCCAAAGGGGCCATAGTTATTCTATCTATTGCCATTGTTACCTGGGAGAATCAGATCTACAGAAACATGGGAAGTGTGTAGCTATGTAACGTGTATATACATTATTGGAGACTGACAATAGAGTAACTGAAGTGGAGAGAGAAGATCACCCAGGATGTCTGTGGAGGATCCATTCTCTGTGGTAAGAGGGTGAGTACATGTCTGTGACATCACCGCCTATCCATCCACTAGAGACCAGTGACATCACAGTCTAGTATACCACTAGTGACCAGTGACATCACCAAAATCCTTCATATTCATGAGAACACAGCCTATCCATTCACTAGAGACCAGTGACATCACTGAGACCTTCATATTCATGAGAACACAGCCTATCCATTCACTAGAGACCAGTGACATCACTGAGACCTTCATATTCATGAGAACACAGCCTATCCATTCACTAGAGACCGGTGACATTACCAAGACCTTCATATTCATGAGAACACAGCCTATCCATTCACTAGAGACCAGTGACATCACTGAGACCTTAATATTCATGACAACACAGCCTATCCATTCACTAGAGACCAGTGACATCACTGAGACCTTCATATTCATGAGAACACAGCCTATCCATTCACTAGAGACCAGTGACATCACTGAGACCTTCATATTCATGAGAACACAGCCTGTCCATTCACTAGAGACCAGTGACATCACTGAGACCTTCATATTCATGAGAACACAGCCTGTCCATTCACTAGAGACCAGTGACATCACTGAGACCTTCATATTCATGAGAACACAGCCTATCCATTCACTAGAGATCAGTGACATCACTAAGACCTTCATTCTTCTGAGAACACAGCCTATCCATTCACTAGTGACCAGTGACATCACTGAGACCCTTCATATTCATGAGAACACAGCCTATCCATTCACTAGAGACCAGTGACATCACTGAGACCCTTCATATTCATGAGAACACAGCCTATCCATTCACTAGAGACCAATGACATCACCAAGACCTTCATATTCATGAGAACACAGCCTATTCATTCACTAGAGACCAGTGACATCACTGAGACCTTCATATTCATGAGAACACAGCCTGTCCATTCACTAGAGACCAGTGACATCACCAAGACCTTCATATTCATGAGAACACAGCCTATCCATTCACTAGAGATCAGTGACATCACTAAGACCTTCATTCTTCTGAGAACACAGCCTATCCATTCACTAGAGACCAGTGACATCACCAAGACCTTCATATTCATGAGAACACAGCCTATCCATTCACTAGAGACCAGTGACATCACTGAGACCTTCATATTCATGAGAACACAGCCTATCCATTCACTAGAGACCAGTGACATCACTAAGACCTTCATATTCATGAGAACACAGCCTATCCATTCACTAGAGATCAGTGACATCACTAAGACCTTCATATTCATGAGAACACAGCCTATCCATTCACTAGAGACCAGTGACATCACTGAGACCTTCATATTCATGAGAACGCAGCCTATCCATTCACTAGAGACCAGTGACATCACTGAGACCTTCATATTCATGAGAACACAGCCTATCCATTCACTAGAGACCAGTGACATCACTGAAACCTTCATATTCATGAGAACACAGCCTATCCATTCACTAGAGACCAGTGACATCACAGAGACCTTCATATTCATGGGAACACAGCCTATCCATTCACTAGAGATCAGTGACATCACTGAGACCTTCATATTCATGAGAACGCAGCCTATCCATTCACTAGAGACAAGTGACATCACTGTGACCGTCATATTCATGAGAACACAGCCTATCCATTTACTAGAGACCAGTGACCTCACTGAGACCTTCATATTCATGAGAACACAGCCTGTCCATTCACTAGAGACCAGTGACATCACTGAGACCTTCATATTCATGAGAACACAGCCTATCCATTCACTAGAGATCAGTGACATCACTAAGACCTTCATTCTTCTGAGAACACAGCCTATCCATTCACTAGAGACCAGTGACGTCACTAAGACCTTCATATTCATGAGAACACAGCCTATCCATTCACTAGAGATCAGTGACATCACTAAGACCTTCATATTCATGAGAACACAGCCTATCCATTCACTAGAGACCAGTGACATCACTGAGACCCTTCATATTCATGAGAACACAGCCTATCCATTCACTAGAGACCAGTGACATCACTGAGACCTTCATATTCATGAGAACGCAGCCTATCCATTCACTAGAGACAAGTGACATCACTGTGACCGTCATATTCATGAGAACACAGCCTATCCATTCACTAGAGACCAGTGACATCACTGAGACCCTTCATATTCATGAGAACACAGCCTATCCATTCACTAGAGACCAGTGACATCACTGAGACCTTCATATTCATGAGAACGCAGCCTATCCATTCACTAGAGACCAGTGACATCACAGAGACCTTCATATTCATGGGAACACAGCTTATCCATTCACTAGAGATCAGTGACATCACTGAGACCTTCATATTCATGAGAACACAGCCTATCCATTCACTAGAGACCAGTGACATCACTAAGACCTTCATATTCATGAGAACACAGCCTATCCATTCACTAGAGACCAGTGACATCACTAAGACCTTCATATTCATGAGAATACAGCCTATCCATCCACTAGAGACCAGTGACATCACTAAGACCTTCATATTCATGAGAACACAGCCTATCCATTCACTAGTGACCAGTGACATCACTAAGACCTTCATATTCATGAGAACGCAGCCTATCCATTCACTAGAGACCAGTGACATCACAGAGACCTTCATATTCATGGGAACACAGCTTAATCATTCACTAGAGATCAGTGACATCACTGAGACCTTCATATTCATGAGAACACAGCCTATCCATTCACTAGAGACCAGTGACATCACTAAGACCTTCATATTCATGAGAACACAGCCTATCCATTCACTAGTGACCAGTGACATCACTAAGACCTTCATATTCATGAGAACACAGCCTATCCATTCACTAGTGACCAGTGACATCACTAAGACCTTCATATTCATGAGAATACAGCCTATCCATCCACTAGAGACCAGTGACATCACAGTCTAGTATACCACTAGTGACCAGTGACATCACCAAAATCCTTCATATTCATGAGAACACAGCCTATCCATTCACTAGAGACCAGTGACATCACTGAGACCCTTCATATTCATGAGAAGTGAACACAGCCTATCCATTCACTAGAGACCAGTGACCTCACTGAGACCTTCATATTCATGAGAACACAGCCTATCCATTTACTAGAGACCAGTGACCTCACTGAGACCTTCATATTCATGAGAACACAGCCTGTCCATTCACTAGAGACCAGTGACATCACTGAGACCTTCATATTCATGAGAACATGGCCTATCCATTCACTAGAGACCAGTGACATCACTAAGACCTTCATATTCATGAGAACACAGCCTATCCATTCACTAGAGACCAGTGACATCACTAAGACCTTCATATTCATGAGAACTCAGCCTATCCATTCACTAGTGACCAGTGACATCACTAAGACCTTCATATTCATGAGAACGCAGCCTATCCATTCACTAGAGACCAGTGACATCACTAAGACCTTCATATTCATGAGAACTCAGCCTATCCATTCACTAGAAACCAGTGACATCACTGAGACCTTCATTCTTCTGAGAACATGGCCTATCCATTCACTAGAGACCAGTGACATCACTAAGACCTTCATATTCATGAGAACACAGCCTATCCATTCACTAGTGACCAGTGACATCACTAAGACCTTCATATTCATGAGAATGCAGCCTATCCATTCACTAGTGACCAGTGACATCACTAAGACCTTCATATTCATGAGAACGCAGCCTATCCATTCATTAGAGACCAGTGACATTACTGAGACCTTCATATTCATGAGAACACAGCCTATCCATTCACTAGAGATCAGTGACATCACCAAGATGACATCATAGCCTATCCATTCACTAGAGACCAGTGACATCACTAAGACCTTCATATTCATGAGAACGCAGCCAATCCATTCACTAGAGACCAGTGACATCACTAAGACCTTCATATTCATGAGAACGCAGCCAGTCCATTCACTAGAGACCAGTGACATCACTGAGACCTTCATTCTTCTGAGAACATGGCCTATCCGTTCACTAGAGACCAGTGACATCACTAAGACCTTCGTATTCATGAGAACACAGCCTATCCATTCACTAGAGACCAGTGACATTACTGAGACCTTCATATTCATGAGAACACAGCTTATCTATTCACTAAAGACCAGTGACATCACTGAGACCTTCATATTCATGAGAACGCAGCCTATCCATTCACTAGAGACCAGTGACATCTCTGAGACCTTCATATTCATGAAAACACAGCCTATCCATTCAATAGAGACCAGTGACCTCACAGAGACCTTCATATTCATGAGAACGCAGCCTATCCATTCACTAGAGACCAGTGACATCTCTGAGATCTTCATATTCATGAGAACACATCCCATCCATTCACTAGAGACCAGTGACATCACTGAGACCTTCATATTCATGAGAACACAGCCTATCCATTCACTAGAGACCAGTGACATCACTGAGACCTTCATATTCATGAGAACACAGCCTATCCATTCACCAGAGACCAGTGACCTCACATAGACCTTCATATTCATGAGAACGCAGCCTATCCATTCACTAGAGACCAGTGACATCTCTGAGATCTTCATATTCATGAGAACACAGCCTATCCATTCACCAGAGACCAGTGACCTCACCGAGACCTTCATATTCATGAGAACGCAGCCTATCCATTCACTAGAGATCAGTGACATCACCGAGACCCTTCATATTCATGAGATGACAGCCTATCCATTCAATCCATTATGGGCAAAGTGTCAGTGTCTGCTGATATCCCACCCTCCCAGCTATGTATACCCACCTATCTACACTCCATTGCCACCTCCCAGTTCTGTCTGAAACCTCACTCTGTTGCTCTAATAAAACAAGGATTTGAAGTATAAGGGAGTATGTGACTTCTCCCCCCATGTGACAGTACTTGGACCTGAGTGGCCCTTTGCACTGTCACATAGGAGGCAGCGACATCAACCACTTTGTTAAGCCCCAACACTGGAGCTTACTAAGGGTAAATTGCAGTAGAAGTTAGCAAGGATAGGTGAGGTGGGGGGGACACTATATTGAGAGATACTGTCACTTTGCCAGTATGCCCAGGTGACATTTTCCTCTTACAGTATTTTGTATTTCTTTTGACCGATTATTTTAATTGTGTTTTTTTTTTTCACAGGGAGGTACAGAAGTCACTAAATACCAGCCGTGGCCTCTATCAGCGCTGGTGTGAGCTCCTACAAGAAGGCAATGTGACCAGCGCTGAAGAGTTTGATTGGACAACTAATGAGCTCAGAAATTCCCTAAGGAGCATAGAATGGGATCTGGAAGATTTAGAAGAGACCATCAGTATCCTAACTGGAAAACAGAGTTGTAGCCATGTTGGGCTTTATGAATTAAACTTGCATTTACCTTGGTAACCTCCAGAGTAAATGGTCCCAGCAGCGCTTACAAAGACATATGAGTAAACACAGTCTTTCACTTAAATGTGTAGTGCTCCCAATGAAATCACCAACAGTCCATTGAGTACTTATAGGCGGAGGATTTGGATCACGTTATACTCTTTAACCTTCACCACACCACGTGCATGACTGGGAGGTGAAAGCCCCCCAATGTGGAAAGACTCACCAGAGGTGAATAACTTCAGCGCCTTGAGTGAACACTCTGCAATCAAATCCGATTCGGTATCAAAAAATCTTTCAGTGTATGGGAACCGACCGATGATAATCATGCAGGATTACCTTAAAAGACAGCGCTCACATAGTGCATGATCCATAAATTTTATTAAGTAAAACTTTACAACAAAACCCCCCCTTGCAGATGTGCACTTACACTGTACAAGTAAAATAACAGCGATGTAAAGGTAACCACTGTGTGTTAAATCGCCGGCTCACCGCTTCTCCTCACGTTGGATACACACGTCCTTGTGGAGATTGACAACCGTGTGGTCACGCCCTGACGCGTTTCGTCATTCCTTCGCGAAACGTGTGTATCTCGCGGCTGCAGCTCCAACGTGAGGGGAGGTTTTGTTGTAAAGTTTTACTTAATAAAATTTATGGATCATGCACTATGTGAGCGCTGTCTTTTAAGGCAATCCTGCATGATTATCATCGGTCGGTTCCCATACACTGAAAGATTTTTTGATACCGAATCGGATTTGATTGCAGAGTGTTCACCTCCGGTGAGTCTTTCCACATTGGGGGGCTTTCACCTCCCAGTCATGCACGTGGTGTGGTGAAGGTTAAAGAGTATAACGTGATCCAAATCCTCCGCATATAAGTACTCAATGGACTGTTGGTGATTTCATTGGGAGCACTACACATTTAAGTGAAAGACTGTGTTTACCCATATGTCTTTGTAAGCGCTGCTGGGACCATTTACTCTGGAGGTTTCTGCTCAATTGATTTTATGGTGCTATTGGAAATATTCTGTTTTTATTAGGCAGCTGCTATTTATTACTGTTTTTTTATTTATTTATTTGTTTGATGGAAGCATGCTAAGCGCTGATTTGAGTTTATAGACTTGTGTTGGCATCAGGGCGGGATTAAGTATATATCTCTGTTTAACGTTTTCTTACCTTGGTAACCTGATTATTATTTGTGTGGCTAAGTAGGGAATAAAAGGAAATATTATGTTTCGTAAGGAACATACCCTCTTATAAACAAGACTAGATGTCATTCTGTGATGTAACATGGTATATCCAGTTAAATACTCGTTTCTTGTCAACTTTCCCTTCATATCCCAGAATTCTTTCTCTTTTTCCTTAACTCCTATCATGGGCATCGTTGAAGCAAACCCAAAAAAGTTTAAGATTACGGAAGCTGAGCTGAGTGAAAGAAAGAACTTTGTGGAGAAGACAAGAAGTTCACTTAAGGTGACACAAATAAGGTCCACTCTTGTGTATTGTTTTTTGTAAATTGCTGTATTTTTTTGGCATCATGAAAACTTATCATAAACCTCTTAGTTTAAAAATGACAAAGGTGTTCATGCTATAACATACATCTGAGTTCTGATTTTGTATTTTTCTTGTATGGTCCTGATTGAGTAATGTGAATCTGGCACACCTCAAATCACTGCCACCCATATCTACTCCCCCATGCTTGCCAGGTGCTTGGGCAGCTCAATTACTTATGTAGCATTCAATAGCCAATGGTATAGTGAAGCCTCATGGCTTTTTTTTTTTTATAATCAAAATTTTTATTGAGATTTTCACAATATCACATGAATGAAAAAGTAAACATAGATCAAGGTTGACAACCAAGATATGAAAATGGCTGTACATAACCATCATGTCAGCAAGTTAAAACTAGAAATGAGTTACGTACGACTTGCCACATAAAACTTGACTGAGAAATATGAATACAGATGAAAATTAAAATGAAAATAAAAAATAGAGATAAGATAATAAATAAGAAATAAAAATAGAATAAAATAAATTAAAATAAGATAAAATGGAAATAGAAAGAAAAATAAAATAGAAGAAAGTAGGCACCCATAGAAACCACTCGGGGGATTGGCCACTGGCTCCTCTTAGAAGATAAAGCGTATTGGGCACAGAAACCATACCATGAGAGCACAAGTGAGGAGCGTCTCAGGGCAATCCCCTTGCCCCCCCCTCAGCCGGAACCCCGGGGCATCCCCCCCCCCCACGCCATCAGCAAGTTGGGCGTTACGAAGGGGAGAAAGGGGATGTCTCCGGGCAGCCAGCCAGGGAGGGCTCAACCCAAACCGGGTCGAGGGCCACATCCAAGCATGGAGGCGGCTGGGTGATTTCACAAGGGAGTCCAGCAGCACCCCGAGTGGTTTAGCGATTGCGTGGTGGAGGGGAAGGGTGGAAGACCGGGGGGAGGTAGTGAGATAGAGGGGGAATTGATCGAGCAGACATTGTCGGGGATTCCCGGTGGGAACCCCGTATCTTGTAGGGAACCTTCTATGTAAAAATGAAAAACTGAGAGGAGCGCCAATGGGAAGGGGAAGTCCACCCGACAGGGGCCGCATGAGTTATTCGGGGCCACACGCATGGGGCGCTTGATGGCCAGACATCACATCCTGACCACTCGCCAGAATCTCATGCGAGTAATATTGCCAACCAGCCCAGGTAT
>BLSH010355615.1:252747-265192 GCA_018402905.1 Glandirana rugosa | reverse complement strand
CAAGACCCCCGTCCTCGAGGGCACCTGTAACTCTATCTCTCCCAGGTACTCTCTATCTCAATGTCCACGGGAGCTCCTGCCCCCAGAACCTGGCGAAAGAGACCAGTGACTGAGGGGAGCAGATCTGCGGCATGGGTGGCCTCAGGGAGTCCGCGGATGTTCTGGCGTCTGCTCCTGTTCTCCTGGTCGTCCAGCTGGTCAAGGAGAGTATTAATGGCTGCACTATGGTGCTGGGCAGTGTCCTTAAGCGATGCCAGAGTCTGCATTATATCTTCTTGGCCACTTTCCACAGCTTCCACTCGGTGCCCAATAGCTACCGTCTCCTCTCTCAAATCCTCTACAGCTTTCTTGCATGAGAGCTCGACCGCCGTTATCAGTCTCTGTATGTCGTCTTTAGTGGGGAGAGCTTTAATGTGAGCCCGGAGGTCCCAGTCTCTCTCTAGGCCATCCACGTCTGATAGGTGTGAAGCCTGCCCTGAGGAGCGTGGGGATGAGGAAGGACTAGGGCCCCTCACCTGCGGTGTTGCGGAGAGGTTAGGGGATTCATCTCCCGAGCTCCGGGACCGGCTCGCCGGCTTTGCGGATGCGGCCTGGTCCGCCGCCATCTTGGATGCGGACCGCGTGGCAGGGGTCCGGAGGCCAAAGAATGGATGGAGCCCGCCGGTAGCCGTGCGTCCTCCGCTCGGGGGTTGAGATGAGGTACGGCGTCTGGTGGGCATTTAGAGATGGAAATCGGGTCGGCTGGAGCGGTGTGTCAGAGCTTTATAGCCCGTAGCTGTCGGAGCTCGCCGTTCGTGCGTCTTCACTCCATGACGGCCAGGCCACGCCCCCCCAAGCCTCATGGCTTTTAATGCAGCTGTGATGTGACCCCTCACCAATCAATCAGCTTCCTGGGCAAGAGTAGCTTTTTATAATTTTAGAACCTCTGATATTGTTGGCATTGACTAAAGAGGCTGTGTGTCATAAACCGGAAGTTCCCTTTTTAGAACTGTCACGAAAGTCTGCAAGAAAAGCATTTCAAGAGTGTTGCAATGTTCTAAAAGAGCTACACATTTTATATAAAAATGGCAATGGATCTCTTTATTTTACCATCCACTTCATATTTTATGTATTTCTGATATGGCTTGCAGAGGAGGCCTGGATGTCTTCTCATTTAAGCTGATCTTCAGGCTTCATTCAACTATAAATGGTCCTTTTGGACCAAAGAAACTATTTACTTCATTACTAATAAACTGTATTTTGCCTCAGGTGCATATACTGTGTTCTGGCAGCGGGATGAAAACTTCCTTTTCTGTTCCTGGAACAAAATAGAGCTGGGCTGAATGTTGCTAAGCCATTCACAGGGAGCTTTGTCTTCTATGAATGAATACAAAGCTTTGACTGCGGCAGAGAGGCGGGCTGGTGATGTTACAAAGGGCAGAGGATTCATGTCGATTTTGCTTCCTGGAATTCACCTGTCCTTCGCTCAGGCATGTAGGCAGGAGGGTGTGCTTAGCTGAGAAAAGCCCAAGTTCCCTCCTGGAAACTCCTGAGCTGTATGACATTTGTCTAGGTGTGGAAACCAGGAAGTAACTGAAGAAAGAAATATATTAAAAACTTTTTAAAGTGAGTGCATTTGATATACTTTCTTATCTGTTTACTAGTGGTAGATATAAGGACTAAAAATAGTTGATTGAGCGAGTGAAACTCAGAGATAAGCTTTACGTGGAAATAATGGCCAAAGAAAGGCCTCATAGCATGATATTGGGGTTGATTTACTAAAGGCAAATATATTGTGCACTGCTTAGTAAATGAGATGAAACTTCCAACTCAATTGCATGCAAGGAAAATAAAAAGAAACAGCATTTTTGCTTGCACATGATTGAATGATAGAAACCAGCAGAGCTTCCCCCCAGACCTAGAGCAAATGCACTTGCAGTGCACAGGAAAGGACCTCTTCCGCTCAAAAAGTTACTCAGAACTCTGTTGAAATGTACTGGAACGCACAGACGCGTGGGATGCGCGTTCTGAAGAGAAAACCCTCCACCTCGTCGGCCTGACTGGAGAAGGGGAATTTTTTTTTTTCTCTGAAGCTCATATCCTGTGAGTCTGTGAGCTCTTTTGTTCTGTTGAAATAGCCAACTCATCAAACTCCAATTACATCACTTCCGGTTACTCTCCAGCGGCAGTTTTTGATGAGTTGGCTCTACTGCCCATGCGTGCCCCCGACAGAGAAACAGAAACCCCGTCGGGGGCTTCCCGCCACGTTAGAACTGCAATGCCCACAATCCTCTGCGCTGCTCCATTAACGTTCGACTGATTAAAATGTAAACAAACCAGGGCCGGCCCTACCAGCGGGTCCATTGGACCCAGGCAGCACTTTGAGAGGGGCAGCTAATCGAATCATGACCGCCTTTCCTCCTCTAATTACCCAGATAATTGACAACCAAGTTTTTTTTCCCAGCAGTTTTGTGTGTCATGATGACAGCTGCCCCCCCGCTGCCTCCCCCCAGGCTGCTCCGCCTGTCTATATACTACCCTATCCCGCCCGTATACTGCCCTAGCCTGCCCCTTGGGGGGGGGGGGGCAGCATTTTATTCTTGGACCCAGGCAGCACAATGTCTTGGGCCAGCCGTGAAACACACAGCTGTCCCGAATGCACTGCTGCGATCGGAAGATCCAACAGGGTTTCTGTTATTCTGTCGGGTACACACACACGCATGGGCAGTAGAGCCCAAGTCATTAAAATCTGCTGCTGGAGAGTCACCGTAAGTTACATAATTTGGAGATTTCGACAAGTTGGCTATTTCAACAGAACACCGGTACATGTCAGCAGAGTTCTGAGTAGCTTTCCCAGTGAAAAAGATCCTTTCCTGTGTGCGGCTTCAGTGTTTCTCCTTCCACAATGGCAGCTGGCTTTCCCGCAGATGACACATTGTTGTTAGACTTTCTGCTCCCGATCTGTACATGTTCCCTAAGATCCGTTGTTTGTGACTACCTGACCATGTATTTGCTTTTATTTGTGCTTTAATAAAGACCAATATTGTGCTATGAGGCTGTTTGGCACCCTCCTCTCCTTGTTTTTGACAGACTGGCTCCCCAATCCGCTTCTTTGGATGGTAGCACAGCCAGTAGCAAGATTCAGTCTTTACCTTTTGTTTAATAGACAGCCAGACCTCCAGGATTCTGCTATTATCATCATCTGTATATTTTTCTGTTGGTTCATGTTGTCCCATTGGTCACCTACACCCAGGAACCGGGGCTTTTTTTTTCAGTCGGAATGCAGGGGGATGCAGTTCTGGCACCTCCAGCATTGAATATATGTAATGACATGGGGTGCTGGGGTTCGCTGGAGGATCTTTTGTTGCTTGGGAGAGCTATTTTTGCAGGGGGGTCTATTATTGCTGGGTGGGGGTGTCAATTGTTACTGGCTGCTGGAGAGTATTGATTCTCGCTGCTGAAAGATCTGTTGTTGCTGGCATGGGTCTATTGTTGCTGGAGGGTTTTTTGTTGTGTGGGTCTATTGTTGCTGGGGTGAATATACTGTTGCTGGATGGGGTATTCTGTTGTAGGGGGTCTGTTGTTGTTGGAGTAGATCTATTTTGTTGCTGGAGGGGTATTTTGTTGCAGGGGTCTATTTTTGCTGGGATGGACCTATTGTTGCTGGGGGATCTATTGTTTCTGGGGGTCTTTTGTTGCTGTCTGCAGGGGATTTCCAAAATTCCAGGGGAAATTCCATATAAGTTACTTGATTACATGTAATTTGTATGGGAAAAAAATGATACTTGGTTCTGTATTCCCTTAAATGGGCAGTACCAGGAGGTGCGAAGGAGGTGCATAGGGGCTGTAGACAAGGGGTGGCTCAGAAGGGTGAACCCGCACCTATTCTCTGAGGGAAAGAAAAGCCCTGCTTACACCAATCATTTTTATTTACAGATAACTTCCAAGCATTTGATTGCTTTTCCTTTATTGTTTGTGCGTGATAAAACGAGGGGGAGTTAATGAAATTGATGCAGGCATAATTTGGTGCAGCTGTGCATTGTAACCAATCAGCTTCTTGGTTTTATGCAAGCCATACATGGGTTGAATTCCGAACTAATTTTCTTTCAAAAATCAGAAACTTTGTGCGTTTTGTGATCTGATGGTGCCACCATTAATTCAACCAACCAAGCCTTCAATTTTACCTCATGTTGCTACAGAAAAAAAATGTTGTGGCCGGGAATTCCAGGTCACAGCTCATGCTCCATTTTCTTTTTTTTCTGATTATTTGATTCTCCCATCGTTAAATATAAATTTGTTCATTTTTCAAAAAATTTCCAACATGCCGATCACTCAAATTCGTTGGCCACACATTCGACCCATGTATGGCTGGTATTCTTGTCACAGCTTAATTGATAAAGCTGATTGGTTACTATGCACAGCTGCACCAGATTCTGTGTGTACTCGTTTTAGTAAATCTCCTCCATTATTACTTTTCACTGTCACATTTCTTTCAATAGGCGCTTTCCATACAGTTGTTGTGCTCTCAGGCCCTCTAGTGGTAGTTCATTAGTGTCCCCATTAGGCACAATTTATCACCTTTTGGGAGCTTTTCTTTCCTTTCAAAGAAGATCTTGGTAGCTGCATTGTCACTGACCCAATTTATTTTTTATTTAACTAATTTGCCACTAGACAATTCCTGTCTCCAGAAATGTTAACGTAGACTGAAGTGGCTGTATTACATCTGTTGAAAGTGTGTTTCATACGGTACAATAGAGTGATATAAGATGAATAGAGTATTGTTATGTGCAGTCCAACTTTGTCCTAGAGCTGAGATGTTCTAAAGCTTTACCAAAGCCTTTGGGAACTAAAAATACTAGATTATTGTTGCAGGAAGCTACCGTGCTCTATTAGAACTTTTCTCCATCAGCATGTTCGAACCAAGTGAACCTGGAGTGACTTAGTATTGGCATGAAAACTTGTCTTCTGTAGTACCTGGAGAGTCTGTCTTTTGCTTCGCTAGATGCTCAAGAGCAAAAGTCCTTTTAAGAGGGTCATTCCACAAAAAAATGAATAAATAAAATAAAAAAATCAATATCTACAGCTGGTGATAGTTTAAACCAGGGGTCTCCAAACCTTCTAAACAAAGGGCCAGTTTATTATCCTTCAGACTTTAGAGGGCCAGTAGGAGTAGAAAATGTCCTGGCCTCTTTTGACCATACCCCATCATTGGTGTCCATGAGAGCAATAGTGCCCCATCATTGGTGTCCATGAGAGCAATAGTGCCCCATCATTGGTGTCCATGAGAGCAATAGTGCCCCATCATTGGTGTCCATGAGAGCAATAGTGCCCCGTCATTGGTGTCCATGAGAGCAGTAGTGCCCCGTCATTTGTGTCCATGAGAGCAGTAGTGCCCCGTCATTTGTGTCCATGAGAGCAGTAGTGCCCCATCACTGGTGTCCATGAGAGCAGTAGTGCCCCATCACCGGTGTCCATGAGAGTAGTAGTGCCCTATCATTAATGTTAGTGGGAGGACAAGTGTCCCAATCATTGGTGTTAGTGGGAGGATTAGTGCCCCACTGTTGCCCTCAGTGGCAGGAATTATGCCCCATTATTAATGTCAGTGGGAGGAAAAGTGCCCCACAGGCCAGATAAAGGCAAACAAAGGGCCGCATCCAGCCTCTGGGCCACAGTTTGGAGACCACTGGTTTAAACCTTCCAAATACCCTCTTAGAGATTTTGGTGCCAAGATCTCCTTGTTGGGTTTCCGACCTTCTTCCTACTTCCCATTGGCAGCGCTTGCAAGCTAAGCAGCGGTACCAACCCTCTTATCATAGCTTTAATGGAAATGGGGAGGTGGGAAGCCATTGTAGGAATCTCCCTTTCTAGTGGGAACTTCTATTCAGCCAAAAGATCAAATGTGAGCTCCGGTACTGATGCTGGATGAGCAGAGCAAGCTCACACTCAGTGTTCCAGATCATCCCAAAGGTGTTCGGTTGGGTTAAAGTCTGGGTTTCTGTGCAGGACACTTAGATTCCTCCACACCAAACTCGTCAAACCATGTCTTTATGTTGCTGACTTTGTGTAAAGGGGCACAGTCACACTGGAACAGAAAATTCTGGGACAGGAAGTGATGTGAAATCTCTCCAGGGAAGGAAGTGAGGCTGGAGCAAACATAAAGATACACACTGCTCAGGCAGAGGGATGTGGTAGATAGCTCACAGGTGCTCACCTCGGTTCGCCACTGTGGATACAATATTGGAGGAAGAGAATGGCGGCACTCCACAATGTTATCCAGTGCTTGAAAATATTTATTATAAATCTGCCAGTGATGCAGGGTAGGTTGGCATGTTTCCCTCGAGACGCTCAAGCTTTGCTATGAGGAAGCTAGAGCGTTTCGAGTGAAACATGTCAACCTACTCTGTATCACTGGCAGATTTACAATAAATATTTTCAAGCATTGGATAACATTGTGGAGTGCCACCATTCTCTTCCTCAAATAAGGAAGTGAGGCTGCATCCTCCCAGGACAGGAAGCGATGCAAAATCTCTTGCGAAGAGTAAAGCTGGCCATACACAGAGCAAATTTCGTCCTGCATCTTCTCAAGATGGGAAGTGAGGGAAAATCTCCACAATTAGGGCACAAAAATGAAAAGCTAGCACATAGTATCTCTACCCCGCTCTATCCAAAAAAAACAATTGAGTGGACTTTGGTCTTAATAGAAAAACTCCAGGCAAATATAAAATTTAGGAACTTGGCAGTGTGATAATGTTCATCTACAGTCCTGTGAGTAGGAAGGTGAGACAGCAAGTTGCGGTTTAATCTGCTGATGCCCTCCAGCTATGTTCTATGGCTAGATGCCTGGATCACAAGACTGGCAGAACAGAATGCAGAATATTTTGTATTTAAGTTGTTAAGCTGTTCTGTTAGCGAGGCATGCTGATACTTGTTGTTCCTGTGTTAAGAGATTAATTTGGATGCCTGTTTGCTGATTATTGTGACATAACATCTGTTGCTATTCTCATTATCAACTTGATCTTTTGAAGGAAATGAGGGATCACATCTCCAGTCCCCGAGTTCAGGCCTTCACAGAGAGAAAGAACCGAGAGGTAGCGACATTTCCTTTTTTTGTTCCCATTTGTCAGCTTCAACCTCATGTCTGACCTGCAAACATTCTGTGTTCTAGGCGCTGGGTGTCTCTCGGCCTACTGCTTCAGATCACTTTTCCCGACTTGATGACGAGCTTATATCAGGGAACTCTCGTTACATAGAGGACCAGCAAGCACAACAACAGGTGAGCATTGCACTAACACTTGAAGATATTACTTTTGTATTGGCATGTTCAGATGCACCTGTACCCTAATAGGAAAAGCACAATTCTGTCTAGTGGTATTGGAATAGTGGTAGGAAGTTGTCTATCGCTGCTGCTATGGGGTGCAACCCGTGTTCTTTAGGGGGCTATCAGATATGTGAAGCAGCTTACAAGCCTATTACTTTCCTGGCCCATCTTTCAGCCTGCACTCCCCAAATCCCTGGCTCTAATTTTGGTTCTTCCAGCCATTGTGGTTTTTTTATTTTCATAATGAGATTTAAAATAAAGAAATAATAAAAAAAAAAAATATATATATATATATATATATATATATACACACACACACACACACACACACACACACACACACACACACACACACACACACACACACATATTTTAATATATCTTTTCATGTGACAACACTGAAGAAATTACACTTTGCTACAATGTAAAGTAGTGAGTGTGCAGCTTGAGTAGTGAGTGTGTGCAACAAAAGTGAGTACACCCCTAAGTGAAAATGTCCAAATTGGACCCAAAGTGTCAATATTTTGTGTGGTCATCATTATTTTCCAGCACTGCCTTAACCCTCTTGGGCATGGAGTTCACCAGAGCTTCACAGGTTGCCGCCGGAGTCCTCTTCCACTCCTCCATGACGACATGATGGTGGATGTTAGAGACCTTGCGCTCCTCCACCTTCTGTTTGAGGATGCCCCTCAATAGGGTTTAGGTCTGGAGACCTGCTTGGCCAGTCCATCACCTTTACCCTCAGCTTCTTTAGCAAGGCAGTGGTTGTCTTGGAGGCATCGTTATCATGTTGATTACTGCCCTGTGGCCCAGTCTCTAAAGGGAGGGGATCATGCTCTGCTTCAGTATGTCACAGTACATGTTTGCATTCATGGTTCCCTCAATGAACAGTGCCAGCAGCACTCATGCAGCCCCAGACCATGACACTCCCACCACCATGCTTGACAGTAGGCAAGACACACTTGTCTTTGTACTCCTCACCTGGTTGCTGCCACACACGGTTGACACCATCTGAACCAAATAAGTTTATCTTGGTCTCATCAGACCACAGGACATTGGTCCAGTAATCCAGTCTTTAGTCTGCTTATCTTCAGCAAACAGTTTGCAGGCTTTCTTGTGCATCATCTTTAGAAGAGGCTTCCTTCTGGGATGACAGCCATGCAGACCAATTTGATGCAGTGTGCGGCGTATGGTCTGAGCACCGACAGGCTGACCCTCCACCCCTTCAACCTCTGCAGCAATGCTGGCAGCACTCATATGTCTATTTCCCAAAGACAACCTCTGGATGTGATGCTGAGCACGTGCACTCAACTTCTTTGGTCAACCATGGCGAGGCCTGTTCTAAGTGGAACTTGTCCTGTTAAACCGCTGTATGGTTTTGGCCACCATGCTGCAGTTTCAGGGCCTTGGCAATCTTCTTGTAGCCTAGGCCACCTTTTTATGTAAAGCAACTATTCGTTTTTCTTTCAGATCCTCAGAGAGTCCTTTGCCATGAGGTGCCATGTTGAACTTCCAGTGACCAGTAAGAGAGTCAGAGTGATAACGCCAAATTTAACACACCTGATCCCCATTCACACCTGAGACCTTGTAACACTAACGAGTCACAGGACATCGGGGAGGGAAAATGGCTAATTGGGCCCAATTTGGACATTTTCACTTAGAGGTGTACTCACTTTTGTTGCCAGCGGTTTTGACATTAATGGCTGTGTGTTGAGTTATTTTGAGGGGTTAGCAAATTTGTACTGTTATACAAGCTGTACACTCACTACTTTACATTGTAGTAAAGTGTTATTTCTTCAGCGTTGTCACATGAAAAGATAGAATAAAATATTAAAATCTGAGGGGTGTACTCTCACTTTTGTGAGATACAGTGTGAATACATATGTGTGTGTGTGTATGTGTGTGTATATATGTGTGTGTGTATATATATATATACACACACACACACACACACACACACACACACACACACACACTTGTGCTCATAAGTTTACACACTCTGGCAGAATTTATGATTTCTTGGGCATTTTTTAGAGAATATGAATGCTAACACAAAAACCTTTCTTTCACTCATGGTTGGTGTTTGGCTGAAGCCATTTATTATCAACTGTGTTTACTCTTTTTAACCACTTCAGCCCCGGAAGGATTTCCCAGGTTAGGACCAGAACATTTTTTGCGATTTGGCACTTCATCGCTTTAACTGACAATTGCGCGGTGGTGCGACGTTGTACCCAAACGAAATTTGCATCTTTTTTTTCCTACAAATAGAGCTTTCTTTTGGTGGTATTTGATTGCCTCTGCGTCATTTCTGATCACCGCTATAAACAAAAGAAGAGCAACAATTTTGCAGAAAACCTAAAATTTCTTACTTTTTGCTAAAATACAAATCCCCCAAAAAAATATAAAACATTTTTTTCATCAGTTTTGGCTGATTTATATTTTTCCTCATATTTTTGGTAATAAAAAAATGCAATCGGCGTTTATTGATTGGTTTGAGCAAAAGTGGCCACATTTACGGATGATGAGAATTAATTTCTGGGGTTTTTATTTTTATTTTATTTTTTTACTAGTATTGGCGGCGATCTGCGATTTTTAGCGGTACTGCGATATTGGGGCGGACATGTCGGACCATTTTGACACTTTTTTTGGGACCAATGACATTTATACAGCGATCAGAAATTTAAATATCCACTGATTACTGTATAAATGTCACTGGCATTGAAGAGGTTAACCTGCAGGGGGAGATCTAGGGGTTAACTGTGTTCCCTGGGCGTGTTATAACTGTGGGGGGGGGGGGGGCTGGGCTGTTATGGGCATAAGAGATCTAACTGATCCCAGTGACAGGGATCAGTAGATCACCCATGCCCCCACTAACAGAGCGGGGAACAGCCGTGTTTACATCAACAGTTCCCCGTTCTTTTGCTGTGGCTGCTCATCGTGGCTGGCCGGCGGACATCGGGTCCGCCCAAGCCGCGGGCACACTCCTCAGGAGTACGGCGGGCGCTGGAGGTGCACCCGCGCCCCCTAGCAGCCACCCGCAAATCGCCGCTTATTTACGGCAATTCGCGGGACGCATCCACACTGCCGCCATGAATATACGGTAGGCAGTGTGGAAGTGGTTAAATCATAATGACAACAGACACTGCCCAAATGACCCTGATCAAAAGTTTATATACCCTGGTGATTTTGGCCTGATAACATGCACACAAGTTGACACAAAGGGGTTTGAATGGCTATTAAATGTAACCATCCTCACCTGTGATCTGTTTGCTTGTAATTTAGTGTGTGTGTGTGTGTGTATAAAAGGTCAATGAGTTTCTGGACTCTGGACAGACCCTTGCATCTTTCATCCAGTGCTCCACTGACGTTTCTGGATTCTGAGTCATGGGGAAAGCAAAAGAATTTTACAAGGTTCTGTGGGAAAAGGTAGTTGAACTTTATAAAACAGGAAGGGATATAAAAAGATATCCAAGGAATTGAGAATGCCAATCAGCAGTGTTCAAACTCTAATCAAGAAGTGGAAAATGAGGAGTTCTGTTGAAACCAAACAACGGTCAGGTAGACCAACTCAAAATTTCAGCCACAACTGGGCTTTTTGTCAAGAGGAATGGGCAGCTTTACTATCTGAGATGATAAAGGGCCTCCTCCACAAATACCACAAAAGACTTCAAGCTATTATTGATGTTAAAGGGGACAATACACAGTATTAAATTAAATGTTGGTTTCATCACCCCAAATTACTTTGTGCCAGAAGTTTGAGGCTTGTCTTTGTGCTGTTTGGTGTATTGTAAGTTGGATACTTTGTGGCATTTGCGTAGTAATGGCTTTCTTCTGGCAACTCGACCATGCAGCCCATCTTTCTTCAAGTGCCTCCTTATTGTGCATCTTGAAACAGCCACATGTTTTCAGAGAGTCCTGAATTTCACCTGAAGTTATTTGTGGGTTTCTCTTTGCATCCCAAACAATTTTCCTGGCGGTTGTGGCTGAAATTTTAGTTTGTCTACTTGATCGTGGTTTGGTTTCAACAGAACCCCTCATTTTCCACTTCTTGATTAGAGTTTGAACACTGCTGATTGGCATTCTCAATTCCTTGGATATCATTTTATATCCCTTTCCTGTTTTATACAGTTCATCTACCTCTTCCCACAGATCCTTTGACAATTCTTTTGCTTTCCCCATGACTCAGAATCCAGAAATGTCAGTGCAGCACTGGATGAAAGATGCAAGGGTCTGTCAGGAAACCAGAAACTAATTGACCTTTTTATATACGCACACACTAATTATAACCAAACAGATCACAGGTGAGGATGGTTACCTTTATGGCTCTTTCACATTAGCGGAGCCCGTTTTGACGGGCTCCGCTGCTCAGCGGGGATCCATCCGTTTATCCCTGCTGAGCCGGCGGATGACAGGACAGTCTCTGCACTGTGTGCAGAGACTGACCTGTCACAGCTCCATTCTTCTCTATGGAGAATCGGATGAACATGGACCATCTGTCCGTGTTCATCCGATCCACCAGACGGATGGAAAATAGGGTTTCCATCCGTCTGTTTTTGGCGGATCGGGTGTCAGTGGACATGTCACCGCTGACATCCGTCGCTCCATAGAGAGCAATGGCGCGTCCGTTCGGGTCCGCCTGAAAAACTGACAGGCGGACCCGAATGATCCGCCCGTGTGAAAGGGGCCTTAATAGCCATTCCAACCCCTTTGTGTCAACTTGTGTGCATGTTATCAGGCCAAAATCACCAGGGTATGTAAACTTTTGATCAGGGTAATTTGGGTAGTTTCTTTTTGTCATTATGATTTAAAAAGAGTAAACACAATTGATTGATAATAAATGGCTTCAGCCAAACACTAAACATGAGTGAAATTTTTTTTGTGTTCATATTCTCTGAAAAATAGCCAAGAAACCATAAATTCTGTCAGGGTGTGTAAACTTATGAGCAGAACTGTATATGTGTGTGTGTGTGTGTGTATATGTGTGTGTGTGTGTGTGTGTGTGTGTGTGTGTGTGTGTGTGTGTGTGTATGTGTGTGTGTGTGTGTGTGTGTGTGTGTGTGTGTGTGTGTGTGTGTGTGTGTGTGTGTGTGTGTGTGTGTGTGTGTGTGTGTGTGTGTGTGTGTGTGTGTGTGTGTGTGTGTGTGTGTG
>BLSH010355615.1:238632-251333 GCA_018402905.1 Glandirana rugosa | reverse complement strand
AAAAAATGTAGAGTGTGTCCGTGAGACATATCTACACTTCCTTCCCCTGCCTTTCGTCGTACAGACTTGTTCGTCTATTTCTTGCCTTACAATCCCTTCCCGTTTTGTCATCACCCGAGGACTGGACCTATTCAAGAATAAAAATGTAACTGTAAACATAATAATATACAAAGATTCCCGGCCAAATGTAGTCTTACACGACGTCCGTGTGAACGGAAACGCTAGACGTACGTCACATAACCATTGTCGTGGATTTTACGTCTAGCGTTTGTGTCACGCAAACACCCGTGGTATAACGTACAAAGGCGTCATGGTACGACAAACTACGTCGCACGAAAATTTTTCCCTACGTTTAAAAGCACGCTGCATCAAACAGCATGGTACTGCGGAAACATGCAATATGGTGCCCACAAACGCACTGTGTTTGCGATCTGCATTTTAGGTGCTGTTACCAATACACTGCATGCAGATCGCAAAGGCAAGTGTGCCTGCAGCACATTCTGATGTAAACCGGCCCTTAGAAACATATAATAATACAAATGTCAATGTAAAAATAAGAACTTATCCAGGTCAGGAGCCCACTACTGTTTTGCCCTTCCCTAACATTCCGTTCTTTATCTGCTTGTTCAGACATGCTGCTTTCCGTCCCCTTCCTTCACATCTATACAGAGTGCCTGTGTGAGATGTAAAAAATGGGTGGGGAGGATTACAGGAGTCAGTGTAGCCGTGCTGCAGAGCCGGCTGCTTCTCCTTGCTGCTCTGCTTGGGATTCAGGAAGGAGTGTTTTTGACGGCAGGGTCGGCACTGCGGACACGAGATCTACTCGTCACCCTCTCGCGATCAACGGGTTGCTGACCCCACATTGACATGTGCTGCTGGCTCCTGTGTTCACCTATGGGCATCACCCTCTGTATTGTGGATTTACACTAAATTACCAAAAGTATTGTGACACCTGCCTTTACACACGCATGAACTTTAATGGTATCCCGGTCTTAGTCCATAGCGTTTAATATTGAGTTGGTCCACCCTTTGCAGCTATAACCGCTTCAACTCTTTTGGGAAGGCTGTTCACAAGGTTTAGGAGTGTGTCCATGGGAATGTTTGACCATTCTTCCAGAAGCGCATTTGCAAAGGTCAGGTGGATGAGAAGGCCTGGTTCGCAGTCTCTGCTCTAATTCTTCCCAAAGGTGTTCTATCGGGTTGAGGTCAGAACCTCAACCTCAGGTGCAGGCCAGTCAAGTTCCTCCACCCAAACTCGCTCATCCATGTCTTTATGGACTTTGCTTTGTGCACTGGTGCCCAGTCATGTTGGAATAGGAAGGGACCATCCCCAAACTGTTCCCACAAAGTTGGGAGCATGAAGTTGTCCAAAATGTCTTGGTATGCTGGCGCCTTAAGAGTTCCCTTCACTGGACCTAAGGGGACAAGCCCAACCCCTGAAAAAAAACCCCACACCATAATCCCCCCTCCACTAAATGATTTGGAACAGAGCACAAAGCAAGGTCCACAAAGACATGGATGAACGAGTTTGGGGTGGAGGAAAATGACTGGCCTGCACAGAGTCCTGACCTCAACCCAATAGAACACCTTTGGGATGAATTAGAGCCAGGCCCTCTTGTCCAACATCAGTGCCTGACCTCACAAATACACTTCTGAAAGAATGGTCAAACATTCCCATAGACACTCCTAAACCTTGTGGACAGCCTTCCCAGAAGAGTTGAAGCTGTTATAGGTGTAGAGGTTGGGCCAACTCAATATTGAACCCTATAGACTTATGGCCTGTACACACGGTACGATTATCAGCCGAAAACTATCATATGACAGCCTGACGTACGATAATCCGACCGTTAGTACGCTCCTTTCGACAGCCGATTTTTCAGTTATCGTCCAACAAAAGTTGTAAGAGCAGACAAGAAAACTTTTGTCTGCCGACAAAGCATCGTACCATTTTGGGCTAGTGTGTACAGAAGTTGGGCAAACAAAAGTTGTAAGTACAAACACGCATGTTTGGAACCCAGGAATGAGCCGGAAGTGTTCAGTCGTGTAAACACGAAATTAGCGTAAGGGGCCCAAAGGGTGACGCACGAAAACTAAACTTCCTCTTTATACCCTCATAGCACGTCAGTATGTTTGCATTTGTCGAACGATAACTTTACTCCCGTCAGTACGCTAGACAAAATCACGGACAGCTGATTTTGGGAGAAGTTGGTCCCGGTCGTACGACAATCGCACCGTGTGTATGAGGTTTAAGACTGGGATGCCATTAAAGCTCCATGCGCGTGCGAAGGCAGTTGTCCCAATACTTTTGGTAATAGATTGTATATGCCTTTCCCTTCTGTCACTTCCTGGCCTGCCCCTCAGTCTGTATCTCCATATATGGACATGCTCAATGTAGCCTGGGTTGCCTGGGCAACTTCATAGTTTTTCTGTACTCCTGGTTTGCTTTGTATTGCATTCAGTGCCTCACTACCCATGTGCCAACCCTGGCTTCATCTACCGTTTTTGCTTTCCTGCTCCCTGCCCTGTCTTCAGCTTGTTTCCTGGATGCTCTTCTGTCTTCTGCTGTCTGCAAATGCAAGTGGTCTCCACATTGTCAGCCAGGCATACCTGGGGACCACTGCGACCTTGTTCCAGTGTGCTGCAAGTCCATCTCCACCATCAGGGGCCCCGGTGAAGAAGGCTGGGGCTTAGGCTGCACCCTGGGGAACCCCAAGTTGGCTTTCTACAAGGGCTCACTACCATAGAAATATGACCATGCTGTGCTAAAGTCTTGCACAACAAACATGCCAGTTTTTCTTTTTTAATGGTTTGCCATATGATATTCATGAGAAATTTAGAAATCTAAATTTGGCCATACAGTATTCAGTCTGCAAATCTTCATTCTCCTTCCGATTTACAAAAATATATACGATTATAAATTATATCAGTTCAGGTATCCCCCCTTACTTTGGTTGACCATAAGGAGATTGTATAGTGTATGGCAAGCTTTAGAAATTGATTTTCAAAAGAAACTAACATTTAAGTTATAAACCAAAAACTCTATTGCGCCGTGGAACAATTAAAGTGATAAAGTGCAGATAAATACTATAATAAAATCTTTAAATAAATAAAGTAAACATGTGATGAAGCAACCATTTAGGCTGTTAGAGGGCTGCTGTAATCTTAGGCGAACCCGTATAGTCCATGTGTAAACAAAACAACATTCAGCGCCTCTCCAAAATTCTTCAATTTAAAAACAAATTTGTGTCCATATAAAGTTCAAACCATATGATGAATGAATAAAGGTGCCTTTCGTGAAGAAAGTGACGATAGTGCTCATAAGACTGCTTGATGCATAAAAGTGCAACACAGGTGCTCACTCCCCTCTCGTGTCCCCACTCACCCTAAGGCATGGACCTGCTGCTTTGCAGTCAACAGGTCAAAAAAGCGTATATTTTAGCTGGATGGTTTTGCAGCTGGGCTCTGGAGAAGTACAGGCAGTCCCCTAGTTATGAACATCCGACTTATGAACGACTCCTACTTACAAACGGAGGGAGACGACAGGAAATGAGAGGAAATCTTCCCCTAGGAAGAGAAATTCACTCCTGTAAGAGTTATTATGGGAAAAAGGGGTCTCCACTGATGCTTTATCACCAAGGTTTGTTTCCACAACAACCCAAAATTTTCAAAATCCAATTATCATTGGGACAGGAAGTGAAGTGAAATCTTCTGAACAGAAACATAGACAGCAACACAAACATTACAGGGGTGTTAACCCTTCCCTATGCTATCCAAAAAGCTTAAAAATATTTGTTTTGGCTGAAGCTACACTTAAAAAATGTACCTGTTCCGACTTACAAACAAATTCGACTTATGAACAAACCTACAGTCCCTATCTTGTTTGTAACCCGGGGACCGCCTGTATAGCGGCACGGCAACTCTTCACAAATCAAACCTTAATGTGCTCAAAAAAATATAAAAAATACCATAGTGTAGACTGTCTAAAAATAACATATTTATTGTGCAAACAAATTGCCTACTTACAAAAAATCTACGGTCAAGCGCATTCAATAGAGAACAACACATTTAAGTTAGCCAAATATTGTCCAGAATGTATCACAAGGGACCTGTACCATACTAAAATTAATTTTAATTGTAACTGACAGAGAATGGATGAGTTGCCTTCTCATTGTTAATTTTCTCAGTGATGTTGTCACTGGTCTAAATGAATTGTCTCTGTGTTGTCACTGGTCTGTAGTGAATGGATAGGCTGTGTTCTCATGAATATGAAGGTCTCAGTGACATCACTGGTCTCTAGTGAATGGATAGGCTGTGTTCTCATGAGTATGAAGGTCTTGGTGATGTCACTGGTCTCTAGTGAATGGATAGGCTGTGTTCTCATGAATATGAAGGTCGCAGTGATGTCACTGGTCTATAGTGAATGGATAGGCTGTGTTCTCATGAATATGAAGGTCTCGGTGATGTCACTGGTCTCTAGTGAATGGATAGGCTGTGTTCTCATGAATATGAAGGTCTCGGTGATGTCACTGGTCTCTAGTGAATGGATAGGCTGTGTTCTCATGAGTATGAAGGTCTTGGTGATGTCACTGGTCTCTAGTGAATGGATAGGCTGTGTTCTCATGAATATGAAGGTCGCAGTGATGTCACTGGTCTCTAGTGAATGGATAGGCTGTGATCTCATGAATATGAAGGTCTCAGTGATGTCACTGGTCTCTAGTGAATGGATAGGCTGTGTTCTCATGAATATGAAGGTCTCAGTGATGTCACTGGTCTATAGTGAATGGATAGGCTGTGTTCTCATGAATATGAAGGTCTCAGTGATGTCACTGGTCTATAGTGAATGGATAGGCTGTGTTATCATGAATATGAAGGTCTTAGTGATGTCACTGGTCTCTAGTGAATGGATAGGCTGTGTTCTCATGAATATGAAGGGTCTCAGTGATGTCATTAGACTAGCAAATTAATAGGATGGCAGTTAGGCGAGTTAAATAAATGTTTGGAGCAGCCTTTTTCAACCAGGGTGCCGCAGCATCCTGGTTCAGAGGCTGGGATAGAGCGTGTAGGCAGGGAAGCATGGAACTTTGTCTCCGCAGAGTAGGAGCTCAAATCTGACCACAGTAATGGATAGAGCAAGACAGCTATGCGCCAATCAAACCAAAGTGGAGACAAAGGGGTAAGGCAGTGGTTCTCAACTCCTGTCCTCGAGACCCACTAATAGGCCAGGTTTGCAGGATAAGTGAAATACATCACAGGTGATATTATTTGATGCTCAGTGATTGCAGTATTCTAGTCTGCATCTCCCCTAGGTAATACTTAAAATCTGGCCTGTTGGTGGGTCCCGAGGACCGGAGTTGAGAACCACTGGGGTAAGGGGAGGGTGTCTCCTGAATCCAGACCTGCTTCACCTCCCAACCTTTACTGTACATTAATGTGTAAGTACAAATTGCACCCGGTAGTCCGGTTGCTTCTGCCATATAACTTGCACTAGAGGCAACACTTTAGGAGGTTTAAAGTGATTGTAGAGGGGCTTTTTTTTGTTCTTGTTTTAGTAACAAACATGTCATACTTGCCTGCATTGTGCAATGGTTTTACACAGAGCAGCCTCGAACCTCCTTCTCTTCTCCGTCTGTGCCAATAGCAAACCACTTGCTATAGGGGCAGACATGCATGCTCGATCCTGAGCTGGGCTGTGTGTGTCCATAGACACACATGGTGCAGCTTGGCCCTGCCCCCTCCTCACATGATTTGGCTCCTGCTGTTGCCAAGGCTCCTGGGCTCAGGTAAGGTGTGTGTGTGTGTGTGTGTGTGTGTTGTAAATTTGAAAGTTAGCCAAGGTGAGAAGATGGCTGGGTCAGACAGATACATTTTCATTGCCTTTTGGAAAGGTTTATATCTTTGTGAAGGGGTGTATGGTACGTATATGTAAAAGTGTGACTGTATACGCACACTGGCCACTTTATAGGTACACCTTGTTATTACCGGGTTGGGCCCCCTTTTGCCTTCAGAACTGCCTTCATTCTTCATGTCATAGATTCAAGGTGTTGGAAACATTCCTCAGAGATTTTGGTCCATAGTGACATGATAGCATTACACAGTTGCTGCAGATTTGTCAGCTGCATATCCATGATTAGAATCTCCTGTCCCACCACATCCCAAAGGTGCTCTTTTGGATGAGATCTGGTGACTGTGGAGTACACTGGCCACATTGTCCAGTGGTGAGATGATTGGAGCTTTGTGACATGGTGCATTATCCTGCTGGAAGGAGCCATCAGAAGATGGGGACACTGTAGTCATAAAGGGATGGACATGGCCAGCAACAATGCTCAGGTAGGCCATAATGTTTAAACAATACTCAATTGGCACTAAGGGCCCAAAGTGTGCCAAGAAAATATCCCCCACACCATTACACCACCACCAGCCTGGACCGTTGATACAAGGCAGGATGGATCCATGCTTTGTTATTTGCACCAAATTCTGACCCCACCATCTGAATGTTGCAGCTTAAATCGAGACTCGTCACACCAGGCAACGTTTCTCCAATCTTCTATTGTCCAATTTTGGGGATCCTGTGCGAATTGTAGCCTCAGTTTCCTGTTCTTAGGGGACAGGAGTGGCACCCGCTTTGGTCTTTGCTACTGTAGCCCATCAGATTTAAGGTTTGATGTGTTGTGCATTCAGAGATGGTATTCTGCATACCTTGCTTGTAATGTGTGGCTATTTAAATTATTGTTGCTGTTTTATCAAACCAGTCTGCCCATTCTCCTCTGACATCACTAAAGCATTTTTGTCCACACAACTGCCGCTCACTGGCTATTTTCTTTTTCGGACCATTCTCTGTGAATGCGAGAGATGGTTGTGTGTGAAAATCCCAGTAGATCAGCAGTATTTGAAATACTCAGACCAGTCCGTCTGGCACCATCAACCACACGTTCAAAGTCACTTAATTCCCTTTTCTTCCCTATTCTAATGTTCAGTTTGAACTTCAAGTCATGTTCACCACGTCTAGATGCCTAAATGCATTGAGTTGTTGCCATGTGATTGGCTGATTTACCAATTTGTTGCCAAGCAATTGAACAGGTGTACCTAATAAAGTGACGTGTGTGTGTGTGTATATATATACAGTGAGGAAAATAAATATTTGAACACCCTGCTATTTTGCAAGTTCTCCCACTTAGAACTCATGGAGGGGTCTGAAATTGTCATCGTAGGTGCATGTCCACTTTGAGAGACATAATCTAAAAAAAAAAAAAAAATCCAGAACTCACAATATATGATTTTTAAACTATTTATTTGTATGATACAGCTGCAAATACGTATTTGAACACCTGTCTATTAGCTAGAATTCTGACCCTCAAAGACCTATTAGTCTGCCTTTAAAATGTCCACCTCCACTACATTTATTATCCTAAATTAGATGCACCTGTTTGAGGTCGTTAGCTGCATAAAGACACCTGTCCACCCCATACAATCAGTAAGAATCCAACTACTAACATGGCCAAGACCAAAGAGCTGTCCAAAGACACTAGAGACAAAATTGTACACCTCCACAAGGCTGGAAAGGGCTACGGGGAAATTGCCAAGCAGCTTGGTGAAAAAAGGTCCACTGTTGGAGCAATCATTAGAAAATGGAAGAAGCTAAGCATGACTGTCAATCTCCCTCGGACTGGGGCTCCATGCAAGGAAGGTGAGAAATCAGCCCAGAACTACACGGGAGGAGCTGGTCAATGACCTGAAAAGAGCTGGGACCACCGTTTCCAAGGTTACTGTTGGTAATTCACTAAGACGTCATGATTTGAAATCATGCATGGCACGGAAGGTTCCCCCTGCTTAAACCAGCACATGTCCAGGCATGTCTTAAGTTTGCCAATGACCATTTGGATGGTCCAGAGGAGTCATGGGAGAAAGTCATGTGGTCAGATGAGACCAAAATAGAACTTTTGGGTCATAATTCCACTAAACGTGTTTGGAGGAAGAAGAATGATGAGTACCATCCCGAGAACATCATCCCTACTGTGAAGCATGGGGGTGGTAGCATCATGCTTTGGGGGTGTTTTTCTGCACATGAGACAGGGCGACTGCACTGTATTAAGGAGAGGATGACCGGGCCATGTATTGCGAGATTTTGGGGAACAACCTCCTTCCCTCAGAGCATTGAAGATGGGTCGAGGCTGGGTCTTCCAACATGACAATGACCCGAAGCACACAGCCAGGATAACCAAGGAGTGGCTCTGTAAGAAGCATATCAAGGTTCTGGTGTGGCCTAGCCAGTCTCCAGACCTAAACCCAATAGAGAATCTTTGGAGGGAGCTCAAACTCCTTGTCTCTCAGCGACAGGCCAGAAACCTGACTGATCTAGAGAAGATCTGTGTGGAGGAGTGGGCCAAAATCCCTCCTGCAGTGTGTGCAAACCTGGTGAAAAACTACAGGAAACGTTTGACCTCTGTAATTGCAAACAAAGGCTACTGTACCAAATATTAACATTGACTTTCTCAGGTGTTCAAATACTTATTTGCAGCTGTATCATACAAATAAATAGTTTAAAAATCATACATTGTGATATCTGGATTTTTTTTTTAGATTATGTCTCTCACAGTGGACAAGCACCTACGATGACAATTTCAGACCCCTCCATGATTTCTAAGTGGGAGAACTTGCAAAATAGCAGGGTGTTCAAATACTTATTTTCCTCACTGTATGTATGTATGTATGTATATGTGTGTGTATATATATATATATATATATATATATATATATATATATATATATATATATATATATATATATGTGTATATATATATATATATATATATATATATATATATATATATATATATATATAAATTTTTTTTTTTTTTTTTGTCGCGCTCCATGCAGTACAATGGAACTGTTCTAAAAGGGGTGACTCAAGTCTCTCAGACTTAGCAAAAGGTTCCTGTACTACTTTGGGGCAACTTGCATTGACTTCTATTACAGAAGTTGCTTGCGAGCCGCCCCTGAAGTCGGATCGCCTATGTGTGGAACCGGCTCTTACAGTGTAAATGTGCTGTCACCTCAAAATAACTCAACGCACAGCCATTAATGTATAAACCGCTGGCAACAAAAGGGAGTACACCCCTAAGTGAAAATGTCCAAATTGGGCCTAAAGTGTCAATATTTTGTGTGGCCACCATTATTTTCAAACACTGCCTTAACCCTCTTGGGCATGGAGTTCACCAGAGCTTTACAGGTTGCCACTGGAGTCCTCTTCCACTCCTCCATGACCACATCACAGAGCTGGTGGATGTTAGAGACCCTTGCTCTCCTCCACTTTTAATTTGAGGAGGCCCCACAGATGCTCAATAGGGTTTAGGTCTGGAGAAGTGGTATCTTCTGCAATAAAATAAACCTACCTGCCTGCTCAGTCTTCTGTAGAATGTATGGAGCTGCACATGAGCGGGTGTTTACAACCCTGCACAATACCAGGATGACTGCACTCCTTGTGCATGCGTTGGAGGGATGTCATCCCACACCAGCTGATCAAGATGGCCAAAGACTGACATCTGGAAGATTCTGGTATAGGCAAAAGAGATTGTGGGAACGTTGAAGAAAACATAAGTATTAAGGTGTTCTGCTTTAAATTGGGCACACAGTCATAATGTAGCCATCCAAAACATTTTATTTTGAGAACACTTAGGCTGGGTTCACACTGATGTGCGGAGCACTCGCAGCAGGGGTCCAGTGCATCCCTCGTCTCCATTTCAGGGGCGAATCAGATCCAAATTTTTGCCAGAATTTAGACCTGAAACAGAGCCAAAGTCACACAGTACCCTTCTGCTGTGCGCTCCACAGCTACCCTGGAGATGTGTGAACCGTTTCCATTGAGAGCTGGTCAGAGTCTCCTGTCATGCGAATTGGATGTGAAGAAACCTGGATCTAATTTGCACTAGTGTGAACCCAGCTTCAAGCTTGCATGGTTAATATGCTGTCAAAACAAGTTTATCTCTATGAAGGATATATAGGAGAAGACGCAAAGTCTGCAGGCATTGATTATCTCTATAGAACAAAATTGATCAGGACTGATTTTCTAGTATAATAAAATGTATTGTTTTTTTTTTATTATTTTAACTGGGGCCATCTTGATATTTTTCATACTTGTAAAGGAGAAATACTGGTTTAGAGAATTTAGCAGCAATAACAATTTTTTATTTTTCTCTCACAGACCGGCGGCAGTGGTGTGCAATCATCGTTTTGGTGGCTGCTCTCCTTATTTTGCTCATCGTGCTCCTTTCACATAAAGGATAATATTGGCCCCAGGTGACCCTGTATATGGCGTTTACAAGTTACAAATTGTTATTACAGGTCAATTGCTTCCCATTGGACAGGGACTCCTCATGAGACATTACTGCAGCACTGCTACATACCAACGGACATACACAGTAATGAATAAAATTATTATTACTTTTTTTTTTGAGCAACAGCGTCTAATCTTTGTGACAGCAATAAATGTAATCTATTGCAGTTGACCAATCCTAATGATGCTGCCTGTGGCAGTATTAGTTTTAATTTCTGGGGTAAGTAAATGCTTTTTGAAAATGTCAAAAGTTTCCTCATCCCTAGCCTTGAGATGAAAAGACCTGTGGCCTACCATGTAAAGGAGATGAAGAAAGACAGACATATTTGAAGTCCAGCCTTTGTGGCAACCATGGCTGCCTCAATAAATACAGTAGAGGAGTCAGTATAGCCTCTCGTACCAGAAGTATGTTATTGGCAGGGTCACAAAGTGAAAACAGCCTGCAAAAAGAAAAAAAAAATGCAGCTACCACATCTAAAGACTGGTGCAGTGCACATTATTACAATTTGTTGTTAAACTTGCAAATAGCTGACTTATGGCATTTTAAGAACACATATTACACATTCCAATAACTGAAACCCCCACTTACTTTGTGTGTGTCCTGCCCCATGATGACATCTAAAGCCCTAGAGCAAAATGGGGATGAAACACTTATTTCCTGGCTCAGTCATGCACCTTCCAAGCTCACCTCGCTGGCTCCAGCCTATTAATTGGAACAATCATCTCTTTACAATTAGCAGGAAGGTGATTTTGGAAGTAGTAGAGACATTTTATTACAAGTTTACACAATTATGACGGTGATCCCAATGTTTTTGGCAGGATTAAGGCTTAACAGTAGTTTGTTTTTTTTAACTACCCTTTGTGGTAAATTTGGGATTCCACACTTCCTTATCATATTAGACTAGACCCTCAATTTGGGTCTGTTATGGTATAATGTTGCAATACAGAGAGCCCCAGATGGATGTCTGTCCTCAAAGATGTTGTAAACACTAAAAAAACAAAAAATAATTGCATACTAGCTCATTATGAAATACCTTAGAACGAAGCTGTTGCAGCAGTGCCCGCACACCACTGAGACAGCTGACATTTTGCCCGGAACTTCTTCAAGGTTCATGGGCTCTGGTGCTGTGAATGGCTGAAGCCGCGATGACGTCATGGCACAGGGCCCTGAAGAAACGGCACAATCGGCTGTTCCTTTAGTGCACGCCAATGACGTTAGCAGCAGAGTATATAGTAAATATCTCCTAAATGGTGCAAGTTTAGGAGATATTTACAGTACCTACAGGTAAGCCTTACTATAGGCTTACCTGTAGGTACAATTAAACAGGAAGACTTTACTTCCTCTTTAAAGTGTAATTATACTCTCCTTCAGTCCATCTATGCAATGTCCCGACGCTCCCTGTCGGCTCCTGACATCTTTGGCTGGCTAGCTTCCGGGTCTCGATTGCTGGCTGGGTTTAAGATGTCACTCCTGCTCATGTGTAAGAGTTCTGTCAACTTCAGCACCGTTAAATTTGTGCAGCTTACTATACAGGGGCAGACAGGCTGGTAAGTAACTTTAAAGCAGAAGAGAGCAGGCATGTCTCGTCTACATAAAAATTTCTGCCTTTTCACCCATTTTTTTTATTTTTCAGCATATGGTTCCACGTTAAGAAACAATGTACACTTTTTAGACATTAAGCAACTGCATTTTCAGCCTTGCGGCATGCCGTTTTTGGCACGCATCTCCCCCCCGCCCTCAATCCCCCCCCCCCCACACACACACACACACACATGGTCTCTCAAGTGTAGTGTGATGGAACCCAAGCAGCATACACCAAGCCCTGACCTTAACCCCATTGAACGCCAAGCCAGGTCTTCTCATCCAAAATCATTTCCTGACCTCACAGACTTTTTTGGCCAAATCAACACAAATTCCTACAGCCACGCTCCCGTCTTGTGAAATGTCTTCCCAGGAAAGTGGAGAATTTTATGCCCACAAAGGGAGCCACTTCAATATGAATAACAAATTAAAGAGACCCTGTGGACAGCAGTGGCGCCTGGTGAAGTTTTTGGATGGGGGTGCGCCAGGCCCTGCCCTTCCCTTTGACCCCTCCTACTTTTAATAAGTCCCACCCCTTATAGAATCCACCCACTCCGTCCCCTGTATTCCACATATTGTGTCAGGGGTATACAGCTCAGCATCACAGGGCACAGTATACAGCTCAGCATCACAGTATACAGTGAAACAGGTGGGGGCAGTTTGCAGCCAGTGACACAGGTGGGGGCAATTATGCAGCCAGTGACACAGGTGGGGGCAGTTATGCAGCCAGTGACACAGGTGGGGGCAGTTATGCAGCCAGGACACAGTGACCGACGTATTGACGGGGGT
>BLSH010355615.1:222221-234574 GCA_018402905.1 Glandirana rugosa | reverse complement strand
GGACATTATTCCGATTCATCGACTTGGGAGTAGACAAAGGAGTGTCATACCAATGATTTCTACTGGACAACCGTCGGAATGACTCGAATCTTTGGTCCGAACGACCACACTAACGAAGATGGTGTGTCCCGCTCTTCCCACTGTCCAGAGGAAGGGGATTAGGAGGCTAAGACCTCACTCTTACCCAACTACTCCCTCTCCTCCATCGATGTCCCCTAGACCGACTAAAAAAACGTCTGTGAAGACGAAGTCTCTTAATAAATAGTTTAAAAATCATACATTGTGATTTCTGGATATTTTTTTTTTTTTAGATTATGTCTCTCACAGTGGACAAGCACCTACGATGACAATTTCAGACCCCTCCATGATTTCTAAGTGGGAGAACTTGCAAAATAGCAGGGTGTTCAAATACTTATTTTCCTCACTGTATTAGAAGGAACAAAAAATTTGTCTGGGTGCACCCAGTCAACATATATCACCCTCTCAAGGAGACGGTGCAAAGCGAATCTTTGCACACCTTGTGGTGTTTTAATGACCCAAGGGAGGAATACACATCCACAGGACTCTGCTGGAGATAACCTGAATGCTGCACGTACCTTACATGTAAGTGCCTGGATCAGCAGCCTCTGAGATTGAGAGGCAGGTGTCCTTGGGGATTCTTCTGGGACACTCTCTCTCAGGATTCTCTGAAGCAGAAGTGTCTGCAAAAAAATCAGCCAGATCCCCTGTAGCTACCTCCTCTCCCTCATCAACCCATTCTCACTCCAGAATCGGAGGATTAGGGGAAGGAGACCTGTCACCCTTCTCGCCCTGTGTGGTAGAAGCAATCACACCAGCAAGCCTGGTTTCTAAGCTCAGTAAGGCTGCCAACAGGTCATCTTTAGTAACCATACTGTGAGGAAACAGATGAGGGTTCAGCTACTTAGCCTTATTACAGGCAGCTTCGCTCCCCCTCGTGCTTCTTGGAAGCCATGGTTGCCACGTTCCCCAAACACAGCTCCCACCCCTAGACTCGCGTGTCACCAGGAGGATCTTTAGCCTGCTCTCCAGCCCTGTCCTGACTGCTTCAGGCGGCTCTCTTGCGATTGTCCATTCACTTACATAGTGAAAAGACAGATTAGTACTGGCGCATGTTCCCCCTGGTGGCAGCTTCACAAGAACTGCAGGCAAGACCAACCATGACTGTGTCTTTCTAGCCGAGCCCTCTGGTGGTGAGAAAAAAAGAAATGCAGGCAAAAGGAGGGAAATTTTAAACAACCTTTTTCCTATGTTTGCAGGAAGCCAGCTGGGTTCACTAACATTATCCCCATAGGGGATAACTCACCACTCCCACCGCAGGGCCTGGAGGAGACTGCAGGCCCAACCTTCACCCATCACGGTGGGCTTTGTCTCAAGGACCGGGTACCCATTCTGAGGATCCACTCCCTTGGACCTATATAGCACCCTGCAGGCGTACCTTGGTTCAGTGTTCCAGGTTTACCTACACGCAGGATCCAGCACCATATATGATCACTTACAGGCAAATCCTTGCAGTTTCTTCTTAGCGAGGCGCGGGTACCATTTATCTTAGCTTAATGCCATTTCAAATGGATCCGGTATGAAGGCTGTCCGATTCTAAAAGAACCTGTGTGGGAACCAGCATAGAAGCTCCACAGAGCTGTAGAAGTGACCATCCACCTTCAAGACACTGGCGAAAAAACGGAAGTGCTCCCAGTGTGGGAGGGGTTATATAGGAGGGGGAACTTCCCGTTTGTTTTTTATTTGATTACCAGTGTCCATTCACCTATAGGTGGTGCATAATCTAGTATGGATATGAATATATAGCCTGCTCTGTGTCCCGTGATGTCCGAGAAAGAAAAAAATAATAATAATAATACAGGAGCGTGCTGCCATCTTGGAAATAACATTATTAGCAACGGCAGACCACTTTCTGAAATGTCGAAAACAAGCATGCATATACTTGTTACAGTCCAATTAGTCCTTGTGTATTAAAGGAAGAATAACAATGACAGCCTCTGAGCAAGTCCCAAAAGCAATCCTTCCCTTCTGACAGCTTTACTTTAAAAGTGTAATTCAGATAAATATTACTTATCTATTGATACAAGACCAGTCACCCTGCACAAGGAGAAAGAGCAGCAGTGAGTGGTCTTTATTACAGGAAGCTCAGAGGGAAAATCTCAGAATGGATTACTGCACAGATCTGGAAGAAATACACAAAGCACACCAAGATTCAAGGAAAAATACACGGGATGAATGGATTTAGAACAGGGGTCTCCAAACTTTCTGAACAAAAGGCCAGTTTACTGTCCTTCAGACTTTAGGAGGGCCAAACTGTGACCCGTGGGAGTAGAAAATGCCTCAGACTTGGTGGTCAGCAGGGAGTAAAATAATTACAACACCTGTGGGCAGTTGAAGGTATTGGTATTAGTGGGAGGAACAGTGCCCAGTCTATGGTGTCCGTGGGAGGAACAGTGCCCAGTCTATGGTGGCCGCGGGAGGGACAGTGCCCAGTCTATGGTGGCCGCGGGAGGGACAGTGCCCAGTCTATGGTGGCCGCGGGAGGGACAGTGCCCAGTCTATGGTGGCCGCGGGAGGGACAGTGCCCCATCTATGGTGGCCGCGGGAGGAACAGTGCCCCGTCTATGGTGGCCGCGGGAGGAACAGTGCCCCGTCTATGGTGGCCGCGGGAGGAACAGTGCCCCGTCTATGGTGGCCGCGGGAGGAACAGTGCCCCGTCTATGGTGGCCGCGGGAGGAACAGTGCCCCGTCTATGGTGCCCGTGGGAGGAACAGTGCCCCGTCTATGGTGCCCGTGGGAGGAACAGTGCCCCGTCTATGGTGCCCGTGGGAGGAACAGTGCCCCGTCTATGGTGCCCATGGGAGGAACAGTGCCCCGTCTATGGTGGCCGTGGGAGGAACAGTGCCCCGTCTATGGTGGCCGTGGGAGGAACAGTGCCCCGTCTATGGTGGCCGTGGGAGGAACAGTGCCCCGTCTATGGTGGCCGTGGGAGGAACAGTGCCCCGTCTTTGGTGGCCGTGGGAGGAACAGTGCTCTGTCTATGGTGTCCGTGAGAGGAACAGTGCACCGTCTATGGTGGCCGTGGGAGGAACGGTGCTCTGTCTATGGTGGCCGTGGGAGGAACGGTGCCCCGTCTATGGTGGCCGTGGGAGGAACGGTGCCCCGTCTATGGTGGCCGTGGGAGGAACGGTGCCCCGTCTATGGTGGCCGTGGGAGGAGAAGGAGTGCTCCATCATTGGTGTCAGTGGAAGTATTTACATTTTGCCCTAGTCTACATTAGCCTGTGGAGGGAGTCAGGTGAGCCAGCACTTTACTGCAGGGATACACACTCGTCAGTGATGGGCATTTAGGCTGGGTTCACACTATCCGACACAAAAACGGTCAGACTTTTGATCCAACTGAACAGGATAAGATTTTTCTCCGACTTTGAGATAGTGACCTGTCATTTCACCAATCAAAACAATCCCAGTGTCAGATAAATTCCTTTTACTGCTGCTGTAATCACCAAGTCGGATGGTTAGAACAAGTGATCCTGTTCCTGTAGTACAGGAACCTTTTTCAAAGTAGGACCGACTTGTCTCGGACCAGTTAAATCGGTTGTCTACCCATTTTGTTTACTTTTACCTACAGGTAAACCTATAATAAGGCTTACCTGTAGGTAAAATGAATATCCCCTAAACTTGTACGGTTTAGGAGATATTCCCCCTCTAATCCGCTGCAGCGTTATGGTGCATGGGCTGTGTATGTCCCGGAAATAATGCCAGACCTTGCCGGAAAGACAGGTCCCGCGTGCATGCGTGGGAGTGACAGCTCGTGGCTGCAGCCAGTCACAGTGCCGGAGCCGTGTACCCGGAAGCAACATCCGAGGGAAGATGTCCGCTCCCTCAGAGGGGACCGAGCAGCCCGGTCAGATCTTCATTTCAAGGTATTTCATAATGAGCTAGTATGCACCACATACTAGCTCATTATGCTATTGTCTTCCAGGTTTTTATGTTTAAAAATTTTTTTTTCCCAGGTAGACAACCGCTTTAAGATGGCGCTGAGGGAAACATTGATTTGGTGACGTAATGTGACTTGTGCCCACAATGCCGGTCCGTTTGTCGGACAAGTGTGAAACCAGCCTAAGCGGACATTATGCCTAAACCAATGCAGATAGCTTTGCCTAAATGTGAACAGAAGAAGCCTGTAAACGAGATGTGTGTTACATGTGTTTGCACTCCAAATCACACTGTACAGACACTAGACTGATCTCCTCTACATGTTACTGCTCCTACATCCCTTACAGTCACCTTACTGCTCCTACATCCCCTACACCAGTGGTTCTCAACTCCGGTCCTCAGGACCCACTAACAGGCCAGATTTTAAGTATTACCTTGGGGAGATGCAGACAAGAATACTGCAATCACTGAGCAGCAAATGATATCACCTGTGATGCATTTCAGTTATCCTGCAAACCTAGCCTGTTATTAGATCCTGAGGACAGGAGTTGAGAACCACTGCCCTACACCTTACTGCTCCTGTAAAAATGAATAATACAACACACACTATTGTTAGTACTCACAGAGAAACACCACTACATTCACACAGAAAGCAACACAACTTAGGCTGGGTTCACACGAGCCGGCACAAAAACAGTCAAGACTTTTGATCCTACTTTGCCCTGCAACATCGGTCCTATTTCTGTCTGACTTGAATGAACAAGATAAGATTTTGCTCCGACTTTGAGATAGCAACTTGTCCTTTGACCAATCAAAACAATCCGAGGGTGAGATCAATTCCTTTTACTGCTGCTGTAATCACCAAGTTGGATGGTTAGAACAAGGATCCGACTTTGATCCGACTTCATTGATATTCAATGGGCTGAAGTAGGATCAAAGTAGTACAGAAACCTTTTTCAAAGTTGGACGGACTTGTGTCGGACCAGTTAAGACAGCTCTCATAGGGAAACATTGAATTGGTGATGCCATGCGACTTTAGGGTTGCCACATCATCCCTTTAATCCAGGACACGTATGGATTACACAGGTTGTTCTGAGGCCAATTTAATGCAGAGAAGGCACCAAGTGAGATTAATTACCACTTTAATTAGCCTTAGAACCTGAGTAATTAATGTGTGTCCTGGATTAAAGGGATGATGTGGCAACCCTATGCGACTTGTGCTCACAATGTCGGTCCGTTTGTCAGACAAGTGTAAACCCAGCCTTACAGTATACAGTCAGCTGCAGTTCCCGGATCCCAGAATAGAGTGGGCAGGCTCTACAGTAATTCTCTCACGCAGATAAAACTGGCTTTATTAAAGTTGTGTGCACCACATGGGACACAGTAGTAGTGAGTGATGCCTCCTGAGGCCCAGTGGGCCTTGCTAGGACAGTTAATGGTCTTGTGGAAGACTGGATGTCTGCTGGCAGGAAGCGTGCCTGCTGCAATGCCCTTTATTGAAAAGTCAGAGGCACAAGGTGGGGAGGGGTGAGACTGTCTAAAACTGGATACACACTATCCAATTTTCTGTAGATTTTTTCCTTCAGATTTACTAAAACCATATATGAGGTCAAACCTTAAGAGTTTCAATTTGCATGCAACCAGGCAGGAGGCCCTTGCACTACATGGGTTTGGTAAATCTGAAGACAAAAATCTGCAGAAAATCGAATAGTGTGTATGGGGTCTTAGGCTCCATGCATACCGGCTTAAAAAAAAAAAAAAATCGCTGCTTCTACAGGAGTTTTGCCTGTAGAAGCAGCTCAAGGTTATCCTGTGTGTCCATGCACATTAGGACAATTACAGGCATATTTTAAGCTCAACATGTAGACAGGTGAAAAACCCTTCTGGTTTGCATTTCTGATTAGAGCTTTCGGACAGAAAATACACTAAACTGTACAAAAACGCTCTGAGTGTTTTCTTCTGCCAAAGGACACCGGCTGTTTTGTTTGTTTGTTTTTAAGTTTGGTGTGCATGGAGCCTCAGATGGATGTTCTTCATTTAACAGAGATTTTGTCTTGCTTCCTGTTGTGTTTAACCAGTTCCCAACCGCGTGCCGTGTTTTCACAGCGGCAGTCGGGATGCTGAGCGCGAATCGCTGTAAAAAGACAGCAATCTGCAATCAGCCACTAGGCGGCGCGCGCACACCCGCCGCACTCCTGAGGAGTGTGCCCGCAGCTCGAGCGGACCCGATGTCCGCCGGCGAGCCGGGATGAGCGGCCACAGGGAAAGAACGGGGAACCGCCGATGTAAACACGGCGGTTCCCCGCTCTGTTAGTAGGGGCATGGGTGATCTACTGATCCCTGTCACTGGGATCAGTTAGATCTCTCATGCCCATTGTAGCCCAACCCCCCCACAGTAAGAACACACCCAGGGAACATAGTTAGCCCCCCCAGGTTAACCCCTTCACTGCCAATGACATTTATACAGTAATCTGTGGACATTTACATTTCTGATCACTGAATAAATGTCATTGGTCCCAAAAAAGTGTCAAAAATGTCCGACATGTCCGCTGAAATATCGCAGTACCACTAAAAATCGCAGATCGCCGCCATTACTAGTAAAAAATTAAAAAAAAAAAAAAACTCCATAAATGAATTCTCACCATCTGTAAACGCAGCCACTTTTGCGCAAACCAATCAATAAACACCGATTGCGATTTTTTTTATCACGAATATGAGGAATTATATAAATCGGCCAAAAACTGTGAAAAATCTTTATATTTTTTTTTTTGGATTTGAATTTTAGCAAAAAGTAAGAAATTTGGGTTTTTTTGCAAAATGGTCGCTCTTCTTTTGATTATAGCGGCAATCAGAAATGACGCAGAGGCGATCAAATACCACCAAAAGAAAGCTCTATTTGTGGGAAAAAAAGGACGCAAATTTTGTTTGGGTGCAACGTCACACGACCGCGCAATTGTCAGTTAAAGCGACACAGCGCCGAATCGCAAAAAGTGCTCTGGTCCTAAAGCTGGAAAACCTTCCGGTTGGTAAGTGGTTAAAGGACAGTAAGTGAAGGAAAATCTCCCTAATGAGTCGCAGACAAAAAATAAATAAAGATTTACACTATTCCCTGTATTAACAAATAAAAAGGTTTTGGATTTAGATACACTCACTGGCCACTTTATTATTAAGTACACCTGTTCAATTGCTTGGTAACACAAATTGGTAATCAGCCAATCACATGGCAGCAATTCAATGCATTTAGGCATCTAGACGTAGTGAAGACAACTTGCTGTGGTTCAAACCGAGCATCAAAAAGGAGATTTAAGTAACTTTGAACGTGGCATGGCTGTTGGTGCTGGACAGGCTGGTCTGAGTATTTCAAAAACTGCTGATCTACTGGGATTTTCACGCACAACCATCTCCAGGGTTTACAGAGAATGGTCCAAAAAAGAGAAAATATCCAGTGTGTGGCAGAAGATGCCTTGTTGAGGTCAGCGGAGAATGGGCAGACTGGTTCCAGATGATTAAAAGGCAACTGTAACTCAAATAATCACTCGCTACAACCAAGGTATGCAATACCAATTCTGAATGCACAACACATTGAAACTTGAAGCAGATGGGCTACAGCAGCAGAAGGCCACACCGGGTGCCACTACTATCAGCTAAGAACAGGAAACTGAGGCTACAATTTGCACAGGATCACCAAAATTGGACAATAGAAGATCGGAAAAATGTTGCCTGGTCTGATGAATCTCGATTTCAGCTGCAACATTCAGATGGTGGGGTCAGAATTTGGTGTAAACATGAAAGCCTGGATCCATCCTATCAACGGTTCATGCTGGTGGTGTAATGGTGTGGGGGGGATTTTTTTTTTCGCACACTTTGGGCCCCTTAGTACCAATTGAGCCATGGCCTACCTGAGTATTGTTGCTGACCATGTCCATCCCTTTATGACTGCAGTGTCCCCATCTTCTGATGGCTCCTTCCAGCAGGATAATGCACCATGGCAGAAAGCTCCAATCATCTCACCACTGGACAATGAGGTCACTGCACTCCAATGGCCTCCACACATCTCATCCAATAGAGCAGTGTTTCCCAACCCAGTCCTCAAGGCACACCAACAGGTCATGTTTTCAGGATTTCCCTCAGACGAAACAGCTGTGGTAATTACTAAGGCAGTGAAACTGATCAAATCACCTGTGCAAAATAATGGAAATCCTGAAGACATGACCTGTTGGTGTGCCTTGAGGACTGGGTTGGGAAACACTGCAATAGAGCACCTTTGGGATGTGGTGGAACGGGAGATTTGCATCATGGATGTGCAGCCGACAAATCTGCAGCAACTGCGTGATGTTATCATTGTCACTATGGAGCAAAATCTCTGTTCCAACACCTTGTAGAATCTATGCCACCAAGAATGAAGGCAGTTCTGAAATCAAAAGCAGGTCCAAACCGGTACTAGCAAGGTGTACCTAATAAAGTGGCCGGTCAGTGTATATTTTGAGACCTAAATAAAAATATGAAGATCCTGTCATCTTCCTTCATGTGCTTCTCTGCAGTCAGTGACCATTAAAGCAAGATGATTTGCATTGGAACCAGGAAATTAGCAGAAGCAGAGAAATGACAACTCATATTTCCATACAGATTTCATTCAAGGAAAACATTAAATTTGAACTCTAAATAAACAGCTAAAATACACGGATATTATTCAGTCCATCCAAGAGGAGGCACTGCGGCACACCAATTGCTCTCCCCCTCCGAGCTCCATTGTACAGGGGAATGGAAGAAGCTGACACCATGTAAAGTTCAGGCATTTCACTGGCTGTTTTTAGAAGATTTAATTAAAAGTGACTGTTTCTGGAAAAAAAAAAAGTGTCATGGCGCACAACCCTGCTGGGACAATCCACCTGCAAGTGATAATAAACCAAAAATGTAATGTATTGCAGCTTACCAATCATTTGATGTGGTGGCTGCATTCGTTTTTTCCCCCCTCTATTTTCACCTGCTGATCTGGCTAGTAACACACCTCCTGTATTATTATATTGGATAGCTCATGCTATCAGTTGCTGATAAAGGCGTTACACGAATAAATAAAAGCTGATCATTGTAAGCACCCTGCCAGTGTTAAGTGGTTTGTCTCATCCCTGTAAACTTATAAATCTGGATGACAGCTTGTTCTTTTTGTCTGAATAAACAATGAAAACATGTCCTAGCGCAAATTACCTGGGGGACTAAAAACCTTTGCTCTGGCCCAGATGCCTTTGAAATGTAGCAAAAATCCTTTGATACAATGATGCTAGGGACTCGGTAACATCCACTGCGACAATTATTGGCTACGTAGCAGGATACAGTAATATCACGCTAACGCATTTTGGATGAAGCATTACTCATAGGATCCTGCTGGATCACCAGATGAAAATAGAACGCAAGCCTAAAAAAGAAGACTAATGCAGACATCACAGCAAAAGTATTGGTAAGCTGCGATATAATAAAATGTTTGCTTTTGGATTTAAAGTGGTTGTAAAATCACATCTACTATATACTTTTAAGCCCCTTTTACATGTGTGCGACTTGGGACTGCAAAGTCGCATGCCAAGTTGTACTCCATGATTTCCAATGAGTACTGTTCATATCTGTGGGACTTCAAAGTGGTCCCTGCACCACTTTGGTCTGACTTTGATGCAACTTGAGGTCCATAGACCAAGATTACACATGCATTGCTTCAAGTCACGGCAAAGTCACACGACTTTCAGGTCGTACAAGGGTGAAAAGGGCCTTATCCTCTCAGTTTTAGGAACATATTAACGCAGAGTTCCACCCACATTTTTCACTCCTCACCATGCAGCACTAATAAGCATCCTTAAAATGAATTGGCAATTGATTTATTTTTTTTCTGTTCACCAACTTGATTTATGCATACATCTAATTTCACTTCCTCCTTTAGGAGCCACGGCGCTGTATGTCATTTCCAGTTTTGCATTGGCTCCTGGGAGATCTTGGCCAGCTTGGCATGGCACAGCTCCCATTCTGCATTGGTGTCTATGGAAACTCTTGGTCAGCTTGGCATGGCTATTGCCATGCTGACCAAGATTGCATCGCACTGCACAAGCGCGAGATAGCAGGTGCATGTTGGGTAGCCAGCATGCACAGAATCCAGGAAGGAGGACACTGCGGCTTCAGATGCCCACACTGGAGATGGCCATGCTGTGCAGGAACTTCAAAAAGTAAGAAAACAATGCTGCAAAAATAGAAAATTGGGCATAGTTTACAGCATACCTCAGGGTTTAACATTGAAGTCTATGGACCTCAAGTTGCATCAAAGTTGGGCCAAAGTAATGCAGGGAGTACTTTGAAGTCGGCACGACTTCAGAGTTGTACAGATATGAACGGTACTCATTGGAAATAATGGGGGACGACTTGTCATGAGACTTTGCTGTCCCAAATCGCAGGACAACTCACACAAGTGTGAAAGGGGTGTAAGGGAGTGCAGTGGGAGGGGCTGAGATTCCCTTCCGATATATGAAAGCTGGCAGAGGGAGGACATGTGACCACACAGCAGCCCTGGGCAAAAAAGATATTTAGCTTTATAATGTGAAAAAAAAAACACACACAATCTACTTACTATGTTCCTAAAATAGAAAGGATAAAAGTATATAATAACTGTTACTTTACTCTTTACCGAAGGGGAGGAGCAGCTGCAACAGAATACTCAAATCAAGGCAGGAAAGGAGGGGCGGGGAGGAGAACGGCTTCCATAGACTATGGAATCCACAAGAAGAGTGAGAGGGGAGATGCAGAGCTGCTGAATACAGAGCAGGATGAAGGAGGGACATAAACTAACCACGCTATCATGGTTCAGCAACCATGATAAGTGTGGTCAGTTTACATAAGGGAAACACAGCAACAGGCAGGATCAACCAGGTATTGCACAACACGTAAAAGGGACAAATGACACTGCAAAAGCACTATGCTATATAGGAGTATTTCTCAACCTTTCTCAGTCAAGGTATCTATTAAAAATTAGGCACCCCATTCTAAAATATAAAAACTATTCCAATAATTTTACATAATGCAGCAACATCCACAAGCCCAAGTAGGACACCCAACTTTAGAGGTAATTTATTCTTCCAAAGCAAATACACTTTTGCACACTGGTACTGAGTAGTATGCCAATGTTTCTTTTCTCCCTCACTTAGCTAATGTGATCCTAGGCCTGATGGAGAGAGGAGAGTCAAACAAGGATGCTATGCAGGCGACTGACATCTTCCTTATCAACTGATCACGCCATTGGTCATTAGGATGCCGGAAGCTAGAAGGTTGTAATGGTGCACCATGAAAACCTGTGACTTACGGTGCATCCAGAAAGTATTCACAGTGCTTCACTTTTTTCACATTTTGTTATGTTACAGCCTTATTCCAAAATGGATTAAATTCATTATTTTCCTCAAAATTCTACAAGCAATATCCCATAATGACAATGTGAAAGAAAAAATTCTACAAACAATACCCCATAATGAAAATGTGAAAGAAGTTTGTTTAAAATCTTTGCAAATTTATTTATTTTTTTAAAAATCGCATTTACACAAAAACAAGTATTCACAGCCTTTGCTATGACACTCAAAATTGAGCTCAGGTGCTTCCTGTTTCCACTGATCATCCTTGAGATGTTTCTACAACATATTTTTTTTAGAGCCGTTCACCTTAACCACTTTTTACAGATTTTTTGGAGTCTTTGTTTCCAAAAAAATTCACTCGTAATAGTCTTTTTTCCATTCCCTGTCTTTGTTTTTTCCATTTGCTCCGACGTCTCAGCTAATTACCACCTTTTTTTCCACACCCCTCTCACGCCCACTTGTAAGGATATTTAAGGATTAAGCTGCTGTAGCCCAGTGGCTTATGCTAATTTCTATATGTGAATGGTTAAAATTCAGCAGTGCTTTCCAAAAAATGAATATTTGCAAACTCTCATAAGTATTTTACATAATACATAAACATAATAAGTTAATAGTAAATGAAGTCCATATAAAGTGCTGTGCTCTGTGCAAAAAGACGGTAATTTTTGATGTGCAGTCCGTATTTATACTGTGTGCTGTTTCAGTCTTCAGACTGGTGATATTTCAAGTCCTTATTCAAACAATGATTCTTTGTGCTTTAAAGTGCCCGTGCTACATATAGGTGCTTGGGTGATGAAAAGAATAATATTTCAGGGGCTTGTACCCTGCTTACCGGAATCCTATGACTCTCCCACCGTACGGTGTGGAGAAGTCAAACCGCGCTTTAGGTCTACAATCCGACCTATGGATATGGTGGTCCTCTCCTTCCTCTCGCTCTATGTGTAGAAGAACAAAGTCAGACTCATCAACTTCCGTGCTCAACTACTCAGACTGAAACAAGAAGATGTGTATCTCGCTCTCC
>BLSH010355615.1:184565-212183 GCA_018402905.1 Glandirana rugosa | reverse complement strand
ATTATATGCTTATCAGTTAAAAAAAAAAAAAAAAAAAAATGCAAGTTCCCTGGACAGAAACATAGCAGATAAAAACCTGTAAAACTCACCACTGATGTCCTCAAGAGACAAAGGAATCTGCTTCACCAAAGTGAATACCACTCATTGAGACCCCTTTCTACTTGCAGCAGGAACGCCATAGGCCCAGCACAGGCCAGAGAAAAAACAGCCTATAATGCTTCATTTATAAGGGCACATGCACAGTTTTTGCATGGAACATGGGTACTTACTGACAGAGCCAGCAGAAGATCCTGAATAAAAGAAATGCCTAAATTACTACATTTATACACATATATGCGTTTATAGGCATACATATGTAAAATCTGCATAGCTGTGTCCTACTTTTTTTGTGCGCAGCTAAACACGGCACACATTTTCTCCTGTAGGCGCTGCTGTATGGCCCTATTGATTTTTATAGTACTGTGTCTGGATGCATAAAAAACAATACGCATCTAAAACGATGTCTGTGTGAATGAGCCCTTAATGACTTTCTATTGCCAGAACAGAAACCTATTTAAAATTTTGGAGCAAATTGCAACTACAGGTTTGCATCACAGACCGCCCTTGAGGGTCTATGATCCAAATACAGAACATATATTTATTTTAACACTGAACAGCCTCCTATATACTGTGAAAGAAAGAACAGTCTTACAGCAAGTTCCAGACCTGTACTAAGGGACGACGCACACAGAGAGCCATCAAAACCAACTTTGGATTTTTAAATGCTTAAAAGAAAAAAAGTTTACTTTTAGTACAAACCCTTCATCGTTACTTGTCCCTGTAGCCTATTCAAACAACTAACCTAAAGTTTGGATAAAAAAAAAAAAATTCCATACAGCTTTAGTAAACTTAACTTACATAGCAAGCATGAAAAAGGGATTAGTCCATCTAGTTCAACCAATAGAAAGAATAATGTACATGTAATGAAGGATGTCGCATGTTGTGCAGATCCTGGAGAAATCTTCACTTCAGGAATGCCTGTCCTCTTCTTGCCTTTGAACATACGGCCCTGCAATGGTTAATTGCTTCACATCTTCAAGCAGAACAGCAGTACAGAGGGCCCAACGGGGACATACTCCCTCCTCTCCTGAGAAAGGTTATTTATTTTATTACCCTACCTGTAACATCAGCTGTGAATGGGTGAGAGTCTTATAAGTCACAGAATTATTTCCTCCATTCAGAGATCATGTTACACACAGCGTAATCAAATCATTTTTCTTAGAGAAAGAAAAAAAGGAGGGGTGTGTCCCCGTCAGGCCATCTGTACTGCTGTTCTGCCTGAGCACCAAAAGCTGTTAGCCGCTGCAGCGCAAAAGGTTCAGAGACAGGAAGAGGACAGGCATCTCTACAGTGAAGATTTGTCCAGGATCAAGCTGTATGCACAACATGGGTCATCCATCATTACAGATAAGTGATGTTGGCTAAGCTGTAGGGATTTTTTTTTTTTTTTTTAGCTAAACCTCAGCATTAATACCAAGGTTAACCATGTGCTTTACAACCCCCTGCCATCTACTGGCACTGTTTACATGCAGCTTTTTGTGCACCAGCTGCTCCTGGTATCACCCGGGAGACAGGCTGCTAATTGAGCCCCAAAGACAACCTGTCCCCAGCACCCTCTAGTAATGGGTGGCAGTATGTTACACAAAGGGCTTCAGGTGCAGTGCTGATAAGCTGCAGGGTGCAGAGTGAACTGTGCAGTAGATATACCCTTCCTTTTCCCTACCATTACAAAAACAACTTGCAAGGATAGGTAAAAATATATTATATATATATATATATATATATATATATATATATATATATATATATAGGGTTTTATGGCAACAAAAGTATGCTGCAATTAAAGTTAGAAACAGGATGACGAGAAGTCACCAAGTATCCATTGCACCTTCATCTAAAAGTGTGTGTCTGAGCAAAATCAACAAACGGTGCTCACTGGATTTCTGGCAGGATTAACATGTATTCTTCTGCACATGCAGTGTTTTGGAAGGATAAAATATGGGAAAATGAGCATATACTGCAGTGATGTACTGCATTTGTTTGCCCAGAATGCACTTTAAAAAATGTCCAAGCCAATAAGATTTATAGTTTATCTTGGGATTGAATGAATTAGACAAATCTCAAGTTCCAGATTTGAGCCTGCTTAAGTATGCTTACTGACTCCAGCTCCTCTTTCTTTCCAGCCTTAAATGCACCTGCTGCATGAGAGGAAAATTAGTGATGCATTTTGAGAAGTCTCTCGGATCTGGCTGCACACGGTTATTTAAAACACATTCCAAAAAGGTAATAAAAAGGAGTGACCTGACAGGATACAAAATATTAGAGCTGCCACAGCCAATTTGGTTTCGAATGTGCAAGCTCCAGGGCCTTCATATGTAATATTACTCTAATGCTTACTGGGACAATGACCTGGAAAAGATATTTGCATATATTATATATACAGTGATACCTCGGTTCACGAACAACTCGGTTTGCGAACAGAAGAGTTCACAAAAATTTGCTTCGGTTCACGAACACGAGCCACGGCCATCTTCCCTGCTCTGACACGTGGTGGCGACTTCCTATAGGTGAGATCGTGGTCACAGAGAGACACTGAAAGTGTACTGTGAAGACACTTACAGTATTGAGAAGCTTTTTAGCACATACTGTACAGTACTGTTCTGTACATCCCTGTGCACACTTGCTGTAAAGCTTTTGTGTGTGCTTTTATCGCATACAGTACTGTACCGGACATCCAGTATGGCTCCAAAGAAAATTCAGAGCAAGCATGGTGGTAAGAAGAAAGTGCGGAGCAGTAATGAAGGCGACAAGACTGGTCAGAGCAAAAATTATGTTAAAAAGAAAGTGCAGAGCGTTAATGAAGGTGACAAGAATGTGCAGAGCGGTAATACAGGTGACAAGAATGTGCAGAGCGGTAATGCAGGTGACAAGAATGTGCAGAGTGGTAATGAAGGCAACAAGAATGTGCAGAGCGGTAATAAAGGAGACAAGAATGTGCAGAGCGGTAATGAAGGCGACAAGAATGTGCAGAGCGGTAATGAAGGCGACAAGAATGTGCAGAACAGTAATGAAGGTGACAACCAGCCTTCCTCCACGCCAGAAGTCGTCTCAAGCAAGGTTAGCTTTCTCTCTCTTCATACTGTACTGTACTTTGTTTCATATGTTTGTGGTTCAAAAACTAAAAAAAAAAAAAGTTCAGAACGGATTAACCCGATTTACACTGAACCCTATGAGAAAATTTGCCTCGGTTCACGACCAGAGTCGTAGAACGAATTAAGTTCGTAAACCGAGGTATCACTGTATATATGTATGTATATGGACATCTAATATTTTCTTTGTTAAAAGAGAAGGGTTTTTTTTAAACTCACACCCCCACTGGTTCCAAAAACCGAGCGATCAAACACCGCTGATCACTCTCAGTGCTCTGTGAGCAGAGAGCTGGTGACTGTCAGTCACCACTGTCTTCTCTGACCCCCGCTCCCCCACGCTCACCGGAGTGCTGGACTGTGGATGGGGCGGGGACAGCTTGATGAGAGACTGAGCCAGCTGTCAGTCCAGGCTACTGGATGCATCCAGGGATCTTTCCCCAGCCTGGACCGGCTCTACAACGTCAGCCGACAGCAAACTTCAGCCCGCTGTCAGCAGAAAATGGGTCACAGGACTACAGTTCGTTCTGCACATCTTGCCAAATCAGCTGTACTTCACCTTTAAGAGTCAGTGACTCTTAGGCTTGGTTTACACCTGTGCAACTTTTAGCGCATTTCCTGAAGTGCAATCATGCACAACAAACCATTTTACATATTTTCCAATGAGCCCGTTCACATCTGTGCACTTAAATGGGTTTTAGGAGGAAGAGTTGCAGGCACTTTTGATGCAGGAAGGTGCAATTTTGGCCTCATAGACTTCAATTGGTGCGCATGAAAAACAAATGTGTATGCAATTTTTTTGGTGCGTTTTCGGTAGTGTTTTGTGTTTAACAACCTCTCCTCCTACAAAAAAAAAAAAAGTATGACGCACAGAATCGCATCAAAAAAAAAAAAATGAAGTCGCAAGCACAGGTGTGAACCTAGCCTTAAAGGGTAACTCCACTTTCGTGGGGAAAAACAATAGCAAATAAAGAAAAAATAATATAGTGCATATAATTGTGACACAAGTCATATTGTGATTGAATGTTCTTAAAAGTTACCTTTCCTTTTCAATCTGCAGCCCATGTAATTTTCTGAGACTGCATTGCAATATGGCTACCCGGAGTGTACTGACCACTCCCCAGAAACATAATTTCCTGCTTGTGTGATTGGCTCACCAATTTTCCCAGAAGTCTGCCTAAGATACAAGTCAGATTTCAGGCATCCTCTGCAACAAAAATAAAATTTTTGGAGAAACTTTCAATAGGAACACGTCTAAAGGGATGCAGGCCCAGCAGCTTTCATCATTAGTGCCCAGCAGGTTCACACCTGACAGTTAATTATGAAACCACTCCCATTAGACCCACTTAGAGAGGCACAGAGGAACAAACAGGGATTTTTTCAGAATAACAAAAGGTAGGAATCTGCAACAAAGTTTGTTATAATCATTGCAATGTACATAGATCATCCAGAGGGGAATGGTTTTTTTTCAACAAAAGTGTAGTTACGCTTTAACATTAAAACCAGTGCAAGAAAACAGCCCTGAAGCTTGCCAATTTTAAATAGGGTCCGCTATAGGAGCTCCTATATTCATATGCTTACAGGTTTCCATGATGGAAAATGGCTCCTGGACAGCATCAACCTTTCACTGGCAGGTCTGACCTGCCTGCAAATGCTTTCTTAAAGCAGGTTTCCACTTAAAATTATTTACGTTGATCTTCCAGGCCAGTACTGACCTCTGTTCCTTTCACCACCCAAGCTTTAAGATTGAGTGACATCCAGTGTCATTAAACCCACTTCCTCTGAGCCCAGGCTGTCAAAGACACACCCCCTGGAGGTGCCTTAGATTGCTGGCCTAGGCCCACAAATGCTGCAGAGAACATCACTCACGTCTTACATAAACATTCTCTGTAGCATTTAGGGCTGTGAACTGCCCGACACCAGGGAAGCAGAAAAAGGCCTAAAGGACATCATATGACCAACAAGAAAACTGTGGGAGGAAAAGGGGTATGTGTAATGTGCGGGAAGAGATAGGGATTTTTTTTTTTTTTTTTTTAAGTGGGGATCTGTTTTAATCTCCACCCCCCCTTTTAAAAAGGAAACCCATTCATATGTTGTGTATACTGAATACATCCTTTTTAAAATCCCTAGAGAGAATTCTGTGCTTTTTGCAAATATAAAATCGGTAACATAACTGCAGATCTGTGCACCTATATATACAGATAAAACTAACTACCTAACCCTAAAGCAGCGTTACCTACTGCCCCCTCTTTTTTGCCTGTCAGTGTAGAAGTTGTGATAGGTGAATGATTGAGACACATCGCACCAGCCAGGCATTGGTGGAAGCGCCTTAGTATATATCCTCGCTGCTGATTTCAGCAATGTTCTCTGATTGGCTTTCAGACTAACCAATTGGCAAACTGTACCCATGCATGCTATCAATTTAAAAATTAAAAAAATTAAAAAAAATACTGATCAGATCCATGCTCAAAGCTCTGTGGGAAAGGTCAAATACGTGGAAGGATTTTTTTTTTTCATCTATTAGAATGATTTACCGCTGTCTGGCAACTTCCTCATTTAACTGCATTCAAATCAATGAAGTCGATTCTCAACCAGAGGAACTTCCATGTTGATAAACGATTTAAAAATCTCCTACATAGCTGTCCTCCAACAGATCTGACAAATGGATTCACATATTTTATTATTCCGTCTTAACTTGAGGCCTTTATATATACAAACAAACATTTCTAAAAGGGTTGCCATGTTGGCCATAGTGGCCAACTAGCTTTTCACCCTGCTAGAACTAAAGCACTAATTGGTTCCTATGGGCAGACCCTTCATACTTAAAAGTGTTACTAAACCCACAACAATAAAATCAGTCTGTCTATGCAGCATAGCATGCTTGTTATACTCCCTGTGGAACCTAAGAGGTACCCTGCATTGTGTAAAAAGGCGGTTTGATCCGGTCTTCTCTGATCCTCCTCTACTACTGTCCCCCAATCTATCTGCTGATGGAACAGAGGCTAGGAGACAAGCTGCACATGCTCAGTTTGATGTGTAATGCTAGAGTGTTTTTTCTTGGGAGAGTGCATGTGATCAGCACAGGGCAAAGCAGCACAGTCCAGACAGGGGGTCAGGGGTCATGCATGCTACGACTTAGGCTGTTGCCTTAACGCGTCAGCGTTTGTCAATTTTTATAACCTACCATTAAAATCGTTATGTGGACTAGAGATTTGCCGCCTCAATCCTTTTACTTGTTCTGCTGTAGTGTGGAAGGACACACTGAGCCTGGGCACCTGAAAAAGGATCTTGCAAATTGGACTGGGTGTTCTTCGTTGTGTGCGCTGTCTCTATTCAAACCAGCCTCATAGGACAGTCAGAGGAGAATGGAAACTCCTCCTACAAGCTTTAACCAGAAACTGATAGGAGTCACATGACTGCTATATACTGCTGATGAGAAAAGGTGTTTAGCAGTTTATACTTACTAAAATAATTGCATTTCCATGTTCTGTGTACTGTGTGAGACCAGATATAGTGAATGCAGGGTCCTGGGTTTAAGTAACACTTTAAAGGCCCTAAGGCAAAAGGACAAATCTGGCTGCTGCCCATAGCAAGCAGGTTTTCACTTTCCCTGTATAACATGCTCAGGGAGGGAGGAAAAAAAAAAAAGGATCATGAGAGCAATATGTTTGGCTGCTACAAGCAATTTCTGAAGTTTTATAAAAAGCCAACTCAAGTGAACTTTTAAAAACCAATCAGAATCCCGCAGCCATAAAATTGTCCATGGTGTTTATGTCCATGTGAATTTGTGCTAGCATCAACCAAAATCAAAAATGATCTTCCGCCCTTTCAAAATCCATCGTGCCACTTTGTAGCCTTGGTGGCTATTTTTGGTAATAGATTATAAAGCAAACGTGTCAGCCATTTTTTTTCCTTTTGAAATTAAAAGTCACATTTACCTTTATCAGCCTGATAAGCCACTTGTACATTCCTCTCTGATCACGGTGTCACCTTATAACTAAGGGCTATAACGCGGAGTCTGGTATAAGCCCCACCCACTCATTGCTCTGCTATCCAATGAGAATGCCCTTATTAACTTCATTAAACCTCTTCGAGCCCTTAAAAGTGTTACTAAACCCAGTGATAGTAAAATTGTTCACAACCCCCCCACAGTACTCACAGCTCATTTTCTTTCATTAAAATACTGCCACTATATACCTCTTCGGCTGATCTGTATACCACGGTCACATGATACACTGCAGGGCCTACCCAGTGCTGAGTGTTCAGGTAGGAGGAGATATCCACTACAGCCTGTGTCCTCATGCTGTTATGGGAGGCGGATCATCCATCAATCAGGATGTGACATCCCACCCACTGTGTTCTTTTTTTAGTTACTGTGCATGGAGGAGGAGGGAGGGGCTGGGCTGTCATTTAGGATCTGTATACACGCCCACATGTGTGATGTCAACATCATGTGACCTGAAAAGCTCAGCTCAACAAGGAAATATTCTCTCCAGCAATAGAGATCAAACTGAGCATGTGCAAGGGGACTGCTCTAACTGTCTTATCTGACCTTGCCGAGAGAGACTCTGCAGGAGGGGAGGATCTGTCCATACAGGATCAAACAGCCTTTTTACACAATACAGAGGATTAACCCCTTAAGTTCCACAGCGAGTATAACAAGCATGCTATTCTACTTATACAGACAGGTTTTAGGCCCCTTTCACACTGAAGTGCTTCTAAACTGCCAGTAAAACCCTAAGCGCTTTTGAAGAACTTTCCATTCATTTCAATGGAGGGGGGTGTTTTTTCACCGCCCTGCCCCAGTGTGAAAGTATTCATTGATTTTAATAGGAAAAGGTTTTCATGAGCTTTTCAGGCACTTTTTTACTGGGGTCTTACTGTTGTGGGTTTAGTAACACTTTAATAGCAATGAAAAATCAGGATCAGAGGGGACAAAACAGAGGATTCTCTGGCTAGCAAGGGTAATAGCAAGCTCTTTGTGGTGCTTGCTCCTAAGTCTTTCTTACGTTCAAAAGTTAAAAAGGACTGATGGGTTAACAGAGTGATTCCAGCCAACCCCCATGCCCTTTTTTAAAGTGCAAAAACAAAACCTTTGTAAATGTACAGGCCTTTAAGCAAATGAAGCCTGTAGATATAAGACAAATCAAACACCAAGGAACCCGTTTCTTATTGTTATCTGCAGCCTAAATGCTAGCTACCTTTGCACCTGAGCACAAAATAAGCTAACCCAATAAATTTCACTCACAAGCCACACCCACTAAATCTTAACTGGTTTGTGAGATTACACCATGACCAGTCAGGTGTTTGCGCTGCAACAATCTCGGGAACAAAGGCAGAAGAGACAATGTAAAACAAGGGAGGGAAAGGAAGCTCATATAAGAGAAAGCCAAGAAACGATGGAATCATGATAGAATAAGTTGTATTATAAAAAAATATTGGTTTTGCCAAAAAAAAAAAAAATCTGGCTCCCGTGGGGCGACTGGTTTACTTCAAGCAAGGTGCTGGCGTTAATCAAAACTAGGATAAGGAATCACCAAACTTTGGAGAAAAGGCATAATTATTAAAAAAATGTTTCAATCCTTTCAAAAAGTGAGATACCTCTGCTTGTAAGACCCAAGAACACACCTGGAGATCATTCATACCCCGGAGCACAGTATAAAGACAGTGCTGCCCTCAGCAACAAGCGAGCATCTAGCTCTTTCTTCTAGTGCAGTTAAGAAAATTAAGTCTATGAAGCTACATCAACTAAGTACGGTGACCCACAGCAACCAATCAGAATAAATCTTTCAGTGATTTGACTAAAAAAAAAAATGCGGAAATCTGGCTGCTATAGGTGGGGGCGCTCTGTCCATATTTATTTCTTATTGAAAGAGCTTGTGCAACACCGGTATTTACCTTGCAAGCTGAAGAATATAGAATACGTCATATTTGCAGCTGGTTTCAGGCCCGAGCACATTAGGCTTTTTGTGCGCAGCCGGCATGCTCGGGGGCGACCTTCGACTCCTTCTTGGGATGTGGCAGGAGGGGCTTGAGAAATGTAAGTAAATACTAAAGGAAACGCTAAATTTCGCAGCAGGGATGCAGGACTTGGGTTATCGGTTGGCCAGTGAGAATACCGTACTTCTACCTCGACTGCACTATAAAATGACGCAAAGTATCTATTTACAAGTGAATCTCAGTTTCAACTCTACGACCTTTGACGTGCTGTATGACGATGCGGAGTATCTCTATACACTGATAATGTACACGCTGCGCTATATAATGACACTGCGTATAACTGTATACTGATAATGGAACACGGGGCGCTAAATGATACCGAGTACCTCATGCAGCAGTGTATAGTGATACCGAGTACCTCCACACCAGTCTCTAGTTCGTGCAGCAGCACACAGTCATACTTAGCACCTCCTACTGCGGCGTTTAGATTACAGTCCACCTCCTGAGTGCCACATTGTCCTCTACGCCCTCTTCCCCTCGGCGAAGACAGAGGGCGATATTTACATGTGTGGGCCCGTACAGAAGGGTTATCAGGGCATCCCCTCGCCTGGCTCACCGTCGAAGCCGGTGCCATGATCTCCACCAGTGGCCGCTCCCATCAGGTCAGGTTCCATTTTGCCGGTGTCATTGATGAAAGACGTGTAAGCGTCTCCTTCGGCCATCAGCAGCTTCAGCTTTGGGATCCAGCTCTTGCGCACCACGCGCCGGGCGTTTGTGCACATGTCCGCTGCAATGGCGTTCATCTCGCTCTCCTTAAAATTCGGGGCAAAATTCTGACAGTAAACTGTGGAAGACATGAGAGGTCAACTGAAGGGGTGACATGTTTAACCACTTGCCTACCAGGCTAATTCTGACACTTCTCTCTTACACGTAAAAATCTGAATTTGTTTGCTAGAAAATTACACAGAACTCCCAAACATTACATATGTTTTTTTTAGCAGAGACCCTAGTGAATAAAATGGCAGTCATTGCAACTTTTTATCTCGCACGGTATTTGCGCAGCAATTTTTCAAAAAAAAAAAAAAAAAAAAATCAGTTTCATGCATAAAAAAAAAAAAACAAAACAGTAAAGTTAGCCCAATTTTTTTGCATAATGTTAAAGATGATATTACGCCAAGTAAATAGATAACCAAGATGTCATGCTTCAAAATTGCACACGCCCATGGAATGGCGTCAAACTTTGGTACTTAAAAATCTCCATAGGCGATGTTTTAAAATTTTTTACAGGTTACATATTTTGAGTTACAGAGGAGGTCTTGGGCTAGAATTATTGTTCTCGCTGTAACACACACAGCGATACCTCACATGTGGTTTGAACGCCGTTTACATATGTGGGTGCGACTTACGTATGCGTTAGCCTCTGCAAGCGAGCATGCGGGGACAGGGGTGCTTTAAATTTTTTTTTTTTTATTGTTAATTTTACTTTTATTTTTCTAGTTTGATGCTTTCTTTTTACATTTTTTTAATCACGTTTATTCCTATTACAAGGAATGTAAACATCCCTTATAATAGGAATAGTGCATGACAGGTCCCCTTTACGATGAGATCTGGGGTCCATAAGTCCCCAGATTTCAACTCTAGGCTGAGAAGCCTGAAATATATATATATAAAAAAAAACGCTCCTGGTCTGCCAGCCGAAGCGGCGGCATTTTTTCCAAAGCAGAGGCTGAGTGTGACATCATAACATCGCGCCCGGCCTCTGAACGATCCTAGAGACTTCGGGGATCATCTGGCCCACCGGAAATCTCTATGGTTATCATCCGGTACCGGTCGGTTCCTTCTCTGGTTTGCCGATCGCAGGGGAGAGCCAGGAGAAGCACTGGAGGGAACGATCTGTAAGAACAATCAAGCAACTGAACAGCCGCTATAATTGTTCTTATGGTGAAGGGAATCACCAACTGTAACAGAAGGTATCTGAATGATGCCTGTAACTGCAAGCATCAATCACTGCTCAAAGTCCTTGACCTCATAGGACATTGGGCGGGTGGGAAGCGGTTAAGATATTAATCATGGCCTGTACCATCCATGCAAGACTTTCCCACAGCAATCACAAACCGCTACAGATATCTGGCACAATTAAAAGATATTTGAAGTACACAGTGCTTATTTGCCCCCTTCCTGATTTATTTTTTTTGCATATTTGTCACACTTAAATAATTCAGATCAAACTAATTTTAATATTACACAAAGATAATCCGAGTAAATACAAAATGCACTTTTTAAATAATGATTTTATTTATTAAAGGATAAGTCCACCCTAACACTAAAATCTCTACATCTGCATACATCCACAATCTAACACTAACCTATCTAGCCCTGTAAAGAAGAAATCTGTATACATACCTTTTTTGCAGCCGATCCGACCCGATCCCACGTTGAGCCGCGGCTTCGCTGTGTAGGTGGGTGCAGAGGACACAGCCGACAAACGAAAACCCCACAGTAAGTTTATGGGTGATGTCACTGCCCATTCATTTCACAGCCGTTGTCGGCTGTGTCCTCTGCAGAGCTTCAGCCACTGGAGATTGGATCGGCTTAAGAAAAGGTGTGTATACGGATTTCTTCTTTACAGGGCTAGATAGGTTAGGGTTAGATTGTGGATGCCTGTAGATGCAGGGATTTTAGTGTTAGGCTGGACTTACGCTTTAAGCAAAAAAATCTGTCCAAACCTGCCTGGCCGTATGTGAAAAAGTAAGTGCCCCCTGTACCCAATAACTGGTTGTGCCACCCTTGGCGGCAACAACTGCAATCAGCGTTTGCGATAACTGGCAACGAGTCTTTCACATCCCTGTGGAGGAATTTTGGCCCACACTTCTTTACAGAACTGTTTTAATTCAGCCACATAGGAGGCATTAATGGCCTGTTTAAGGTCATGCCACAGGATCTCGGATTTACGTCCAGACTTTGACTAGGCCACTCCAAAACCCTCATTTTGTTTTGTATTTTTGAGCCGTTAAGGAGATGGAATTACTGGTGTGTTTTGGATTATTGTCCTGCTGCATAACCCAAGAGCACTTGAGCTTGAGGTCACAAACTGATGGCCGGACATTCTCCTTCAGGTTGTTCTAGTAGAGCACAGAATTCACGGTTCCATCAAATATGAAAAGTCGTCCAGCACCAGACCATCACACTACCACCACGTGTGGCTGTTGGTATGATGTTCTTTTTATGAAATTATGTGTTAGTTTTATGCCAGATGATCGGGTTGCAAACCTTCCAAAATGTTCAACTTTTATGTCATCAGTCAACAGAATATTTGCCCAAAAGTCTTGGGATGATCAAGATGTTTATTGGCAAATGTGAGACGAGGATTTGTGTTCCTTTTGGTCAGCAGTGGTTTTCTCCTTGGAACTCTCCCATGAACGACATTTTTGCTCAGTCTCTTTCTTATTGTTGAATCCTGAACACTGACCTTACCTGAGGCAAGTGAGGCCTGCAGTTCTTTAGATGTTGTTCTGGGTTCTTTTATGACCTCCTGGATGAGTCGTCGTCATGCTCCTGGAGTAATTTTGGTGAGCCGACCACTCCTGGGAAGGGTCACCACTGTTCCATGTTTTCTCCATGTGTGGATAATGGCTCTCACTGTGGTTCACTGAAGTCCCAAAGCCTTAGACATGGTTTTGTAACCCTTTCCAGACTGATACATGACAATTACCATGCTTCTCATCTGTTCTTGAATTTCTTTAGATCGTGGCATGCTGTGTTGCTTTTTGAGATCTTTTAGCGTGCTTCACTTTGTCTGACAGCTTCTATTTAAGTGATTTCTTGATTCAACAGGTCTGGCAGTAATCAGACCTGGGTGTGGCAAGTGAAATTTAATTTGGCTTACCAAAAAATGTGGTTAATCACAGTTCATTCATCATTTAGCAAAGAGGGGGAAGCATTAATTTTTCACATGCAGGCAGGTTTGGGCACCTTTTTTTCCCTTAATAAATGAAATCATCATTTAAAACTGCAATTAGTATTTACTTGGTATATCTTTGTATAATATTAAAATTTGTTTGATAATCTGAATCATTTAGGCTGGGTTCACCTATATGTGAAATGGATGTGGATTTTTCCGCATCCAATTCGAATGACAGGAGAATGTGCCCAGCTCTCAATGGAGCCGGTTCACACAGCTCCGGGGAGACTGCAGTCCGCATTTGGAAAGGGTCCGGAGCGTCTTTGGTTCTGATTCAGGTGCGAATTCAGGAAAAAATTCAGACCTTAATCCGGTGAACAGGGACGCAACGGACCCCCTGCTGTGAGCCATGGCCCCATCATGTGTGAACCCAGCCTTAAGTGTGACAAATATGCAAAAAAATAAAAATCAGGAAGGGTGCTTTTTCACACCACTGTAGCTATGCTACCAGATAGAGATTGCACTAATAACCTCCATTTTCCAGATCGTATCCTTTCTTGTTACAGCAGTTGTGCAGGGTGTCTAAATATAATTAGGCATCCCAATATGCACCAGAGTTACGTTGGCCATAGATGGATCAAGATTTGTCGTCCGGTTTAGAAGGAACTGGGCGAATTTCAATCCATCTATCTATAAAGTAAAAAATACTGTTTTGTTTTTTTCAAAATTGTCGGTCTTTTTTTGTTTATAGCGCAAAAAATAAAAAACGCAGAGGTGATCAAATACCACCAAAAGAAAGCTCTATTTGTGGGGAAAAAAAAAAAATTTTGTTCCGGGGCTGAAGTGGTTAATTAAAAAAAAAAAGTTTAAAGTGGAACTTTTGCCAGAAAATTAAGTCCTGATAGATCACTTCAGGATGGCCCCTTTTGCAGGTGTAGCTATATAAAATATTACAAACAAGTGCTTATACTGTATAAATCCAGTAATACACTGTGTCACATTGCTGTGCACATGCTTCAGTTGCTCTTTTTTTTTTTTTTTTTTTTTTACGCACTTCGCCAAATTTGTAGAGGCCGATCTGCTGACGGTCTAAAGTTTTACTGATGTTCAGGGGCTTTGCGCTTCAGCAAAATGGCAGCCTTCAGCAAGAAGACATAGGAGCGATGCTGGAGGCAATTAACAACACACTAATTTTGGTAGTGCAATTATTCATGTAGAATTCCTTGCTAAAGAACATTATATTTTACCGAGTTGTTATAATTAAAGCTTCACTTTAAGGATAATTTTCTATAATAAAATTAATATTAATTGTATTTTTGTTTGAGTTTCTGACACCTAAAAAGCCCAAAATGTTAGTTGAGGATATGGTGCCAGTTGATCCCCTATCAATACCCTCTTTCATAGATTATACTTTAAAAAAGGTCAGTTCATGAAAACACTTTTCTCCTTATATCTGAGAAGACAACACTCACACTTCACAGCGTGCAACACTCGGCTGTCCAGGGGCTTCCTACTGGGGTCATTGGTGGACGAGCGGATTCCTGTTCCACAACTGTTTGCTAAAGTGTTCCTGAAAGATGAGAAAAAGCACTGCTGAAAAATTCTAAACAATATTTGGAAAAAGGAGCACCCAATGCAATTCAGGACACTTCTATGAGGAAAAAACAACAATCTTAATGAGGTCACCAGTCATTTACATGTGGAAGGACAGTTTGCAACTACTTGTCTTCAGCTTGTCCCAGAGTTGGGTCATAGAACAAAAACTATTTGTACTTAATTATAAGGCCTGGCTGCCACAAATTGCTAATGATCCTAAAGAAGTTTTCTTCTTCCACCCTGAATGCAACACCACCCTTTCCTAGTACAGCTCGCAATGCTTAAAGGCGAAATTCATCTGTCATAACATGTCACATCTGTAACCAGGGTAGAACATGTAACATGTTACTAAACAAGCAGCGCTTGCACCCTTCAGAGTCCTAGATGTAACAGTGGACCGGGGATCTTCTCCCCGCATCCGTTGTCACAATTAAAAAAAAAAAAAAAAGACACAAGGCCATGCAGCTATAGCATTCATTCTGTGAATGGAGAACTACAACTACCATCACTCAATGATGAACTACCAGGATGCTGATGAGCGCTCTAAGTAGTTCATGAATTCTTCCTGTCATTCAGTAACTGCCTGCCGGTACGAGGTACAGGCAGACAGCTACACTAACAGGCTTCAGGAGCCTGAGATTGGACCCGTGACCCCTAACATTTCATATTCCTGATATGTGCATGCTGTACCATGTACTTGTACGATAGTATCCTGTTCTCTTTGTATTGCCTGTGAAATTCCTGGTGTTCCTGACAGTTCCTCTGCTTTCCTATTAACAACTGCCCACACTAGGCAGGTGAATATAGTGTGTAATTTCCCTAGCTATGCAAGGAACACAGTGTGCTCTCCTGCAATGATCAGACTTGTCCTGACACCCCCCAAACAGCCGTTTTTCTGTGGTTTCTCCTCCCCCAGCTCTTATGCCACTGAGAACAGAGGGAATGTGATCACTTATTAAAAAGAGAAAAAAAGGTACTTATGTTTCTCTTCCGTTCATTGACAGACGCAGCCTCTTATTCATGACACATGGGGTTTATGCACCTTTTACCAGGAGTAGACTAGGCAGAACGAAGTTCAGAAAAGCAAAGCTAGCCCCTCCCAGGGGACCGTACTCACTCAGCATATAACCCCTCAGCCCTGCATAGCATATCAGTTTTTTTCTGCCTAGTGCAAGGAGTTTGACCTGGTTCCCTGCTGGGATCTGCGGTTCCCCTATTTTTTCTGTTTTCTTTTTGCGCAAGCCTTCTGATGAAGACTGCAATCAAGTAGCCGGCTGGGGAACATGCGGATATCCCTTGTCCTGACATTTCCCCAGCACGGCCGACGGATGCGAGCCACCCTTAGCTATAGCTAATAGCTATAGTCTGACGCATCGTGCCCGTTCCATGCGGGTGGCCGGTGGGTTAAATGTCCCACCTGCGTACCCAGTGACCGGGCTGCTGCTGGCTCCAGGGGTCGCATGGCCAGCAGCATCCCTCCCCACCTGGGGGGAGGAAGGTCTGCTCCTGGTGGCTACCGGCTACGCCTGTCTAGAAGGGTGAGTGACATCCCCGGAGGGGGGGGGGCGGCTAGCGGTGCCCGTTCCGGTGGGGGGGTACAGGTGACCCGGCTGTCAAAAATGTCATTTTTTGCAATCGTTATTAGATGCCTGCTGTGGCTGCGGCGCTGGTCGGGTGACCACGCGACTAAGAAGGGCCTCACGGTCCTGCCCTTTCAGGGTGGTCGGCTTTTTGGGGCCCAGTTGAATGAAATCATTAAGGATTTAACGGGGAAAAAAAGAGTAAGTTTCTTTCGGAACCCAAGCGGCGAGAACAGCGCCGCAAGCAGGGGCCTCAGTCCTCTGGCCAGAAGCATTTTTTTTGTGCGTCCGGTTCTGCGGGCAAGGGCTTCCGGCCCGGCAAGACTGCCTCTGGGACCGGTAAGCGGCCCTGGCAGCGCAAGCCTGAAAAGTCGGAGGAGAAGTCCTCCTCCGCATGATGGGTTGCACCCGCCCGTCTCTCGGGTGGGGGGCCGTCTTCTGGGATTCACAGACTAGTGGGCCGCTCGCATATCCAACCGGTGGGTGCGGGAGGTGGTGTCCTCCGGGTACAAGATAGAGTTCAGCACTCGGCCCCCGGAAGGGTTCTTCCCGTCAAACTTAAGACTCCCTCCGGGGCGTCGGCTAGCTCTGTTAGAGGCTGTCCAGACACTGTCCGATCAGGGGGTAATTGTGTCAGTTCCTCCATTGGAAAGATTCCGCGGCTTCTACTCGAACCTCTTTGTGGTGCCAAAGAAGGGGGGGTCTGGCCGGTTCTGGACTGAAAGCACTCAATCACTTTGTGAAGATGCGCAAATTCAGGATGGAGTCAGTCCGTTCGGTCATGGCTGCCCTGCACCAGGGGGATTTTCTGGCGTCCCTGGACATCAGGGACGCATATCTTCACGTTCCCATTTGTGTCCGGCACCAGCGTTTCCTGCGATTTGCTGTAGGGGACCTCCGTTATCAATTTGTGGCTCTTCCTTTCGGTCTGGCCTCGGCTCCGCGGGTCTTCACCAAGATCCTGGCCCCGGTGTTGGCTCTGCTGAGACAGAGAGGCATTGCTGTGGTAGCTTACCTGGACGATCTTCTCCTGCGAGCGGGGTCAGCTCCGGCTCTGGAGGACAATGTTGCTATCACTCTGACCTCACTGCGGGACTTCGGTTGGCTAATCAATCTACAGAAGTCGACATTGACCCCGTCCTGTCGCCTGGAATATCTGGGCCTGATATTGGACACGGTGCAGGCGAAGGTATTTCTACCTCCGGCCAAGTTGCTGACACTACAAGCAACGGTGCGAACCCTGTTGTCACGACGGTGGTCCTCAAGTTTTTGCATGCGGGCGTTGGGGCACATGGTCTTGACTTTCGAGGCAATACCATACGCCCAGAGTCACACCCGGCTCCTGCAACGAGCGATACTACTGCAGTGGGACAAGTCTCCCTCCTCTCTGGATCTACTGATCCGGCTGGATCATCAGACCAGGGGGTCGTTGACCTGGTGGCCTCGGGCCCCGGCACTGACCTTGGGGAAGTCGTTCCTTCCCCTGGAATGGTCGATAGTCACGACGAATGCCAGCCTCTCGGGCTGGGGAGGAGTCCTGGGGCAACTGTCGGCTCAGGACCGTTGGTCAGCGCAGGAGTCTCGTCTTCCGATCAATGAGTTGGAGCTAAGAGCGATCAGGCTCTGTCTCTCCCACTGGTCGGCAAGGCTGCGCGGCCTCCCGGTTCGGGTTCAGTCGGACGTGAACCATCACGGTGGCGTACGTGAACCATCAAGGCGGAACAAGGAGCTTGGCAGCAGAGGCAGCCCACATTCTAAGGTGGGCAGAACTTCACGTGCCAGCAATCTCCGCCATTCCAGGCGTAGACAATTGGAAGGCGGACTTTCTCAGTCGCCAAACGCTGGACCAGGGAGAATGGTCCCTGCATCCAGAGGTGTTTTGCCAGATTTGCGAGAGGTGGGGGCATGCCAGATGTGGATCTCCTGGCGTCCAGATTCAATCACAAGGTGATGACCTTCGTGTGCAGGTCAAGGGATCCGTTGGCGGTAGCCACGGACGCCCTGGTGGCCCCATGGTCCCGGTACAGGCTTCTGTACGCCTTTCGTCCTCTCAAGCTTCTACCACGGTTGCTGCACAGGATAGAGGTGGAGGGAATTCCGACAATCCTGTGCAGCAGGATTGGCCTCAGCGTCCTTGGTACGCCGACATGGTGCGGATGGTAACAGATGTTCCATGGCGACTCCCGCTTCGCCAAGATCTACTGTCGCAGGGTCCCATCTTGCACCCTGCTTTACCCTCGCTGGCTTTGACGGCATGGCTATTGAGTCCCAGGTACTGAGGGACAGAGGGGTCTCTGAGTCAGTGATCCCCACCATGCTTAAGGCGCACAAGTGCACTTCACGCAAGATCTATCATCGCACCTGGAATGCCTAGATTGCCTGCTGTGAGGCGGGGGGGTTGGAACCCCCGTTCTTTTTCGGTATCTCGAGTGCTGGCCTTCCTTCAACAAGGCCTGGATCAAAAATTGGCTTTGGGCACACTCAAAGGTCAGATTTCTGCTCTGGTGATTCTTTTCCAGAGTCCTTTGGCGACGTATTCTTTGATCCGTACATTTGTACAGGGTGTATGTCATGCGGCTCCTCAAGTACGGTCGCCCCTGGCTCCGTGGGATCTGAACGTGGTACTTTCTGTGCTACAGAAACCACCATATGAGCAAATCAGGGATATTCCCTTAAAATTGCCGTCTCAGAAGGTCGCCTTTTTAGTGGCCATTACATCCGCTAGGCGAGTGTCTGAATTGGTGGCTTTTTCGTATAGGTCTCCTTATTTGGCCCTACATAAGGATAAGGCGGTGTTGTGTCAGTCTCCTTCGTTCCTTCCGCAGGTGGTTTGCTCTTTTCATATTAATAAGGACATTGTCCTCCCTTCCTTGTGTCCGCACCTGTCTCATCCTAAGGAGATTGCTCTGCATTCCTTGGACGTAGTGAGGGCCTTGCGGGTGTATTTGGCAGCTACGGCTCCTTTTCAGAGGTCGGATGCGCTGTTTGTGCTGACGGAAGGGCCGCGCAAAGGTTTGGCGGCTTCGTCAGCCACTGTATCACGTTGGATCAGACAGACTGTGACCCATGCGTATGCTGTTCGGGGCCAAGAACCCCCTTTTATGGTCACGGCTCATTCCACCAGGGCGATTACTACTTCCTGGGCTTTCAGACACCAAGCGTCGGTGTCTCAGGTGTGCAAGTTTGCTACTTGGGCCTCGGTGCACACTTTTGTTACGTTTTACAAAGTTGATGTGTCAGCATCCGCGGGTGCAGCTTTTGGCCACAAAGTTTTGCAGGTGGCGGTGTAGGCGCGGCTGGCGCCTCCCGAGATCATTCTATTGGGTATAGTTTCTATTGTTTACCCACCCCTCTTGTTTGACACTGCTTTGGGACGATCCCACGTGTCATGAATAAGAGTCTGCGTCTGTCAATGAACGTAAGAGAAAATAGGATTTTTTGACTTACCGTAAAATCCTTTTCTGAGTTCATTGACAGACGCAGCACCCACCCCTCTGTGTTGTGTTTGTACGGCTTGTTACGAACTGATATGGGTGAGGGGTTACATGCTGAGTGAGGACGGCCCCCTGGGAGGGGCCAGCTTTGCTTTTCTGAACTTCGTTCTGCCTAGTCTACTCCTGGTAAAAGGTGCATAAACCCCACGTGTCATGAATAAGAGGCTGCGTCTGTCAATGAACTCAGAGAAAAGGATTTTACGGTAAGTCAAAAAATCCTATATTTTTTTAATCTATATACAAATGTTTTGTCTTTCATTTATATTTTAAACTGAATGGGTTGTTTTACAAGATGAGGGTTTACATACACTTTAAAGGAATAAAACACAGGGAACTGTGAATGTATTGCAGATATATGCTTATGTTCTTTTGCCCGAAAAAAGTATCACGTTGATACCTTTATGCACAACATCTGCATAGATTCTGTATGTTCTACCTTTGAATGTGTGCAGCTCCTCCCACAGTCCAAAAACATAACGGTAACTAACTGGCTTGTAACTAAACTGGCCCTAAAAGGGTGTGTAATTGCATGACTGTAGCAGGGAAAATAGGCTACATGATCCTCTTAATATGGGGCAGATGTGAACAGTTCTATGTACTCTGCAAAAAAAAGGATAATGTAAATACAGAGAATAACATTTTTTCAATATGACCATTAACCTCTTCTACAGATGGAGAAGCAGGCTGTAATGTTCCATCATAACCAACCCATCCCACTCCTAACCTGTCAAAGAAGGAAGCCAGTAACCGGCGAAGCAGGACCTTGTGGCGTGTTCCAGCGCTGATATGGCAGTTCATCAGCTGAGCACGGGTGATAAACACATTGGTTCCTGAGATGGTAAGAAAGCAGAAATTATGACTACACACCTTTAACAGGTCAAACGATGAATATTTTTGTACCAATCCTAAGGGTTTAGATTTATGTATTCTAGATTTATTTTCTTCATCATCTTCTGTATTGTAGTATAACAGCTTTAAGAAAAAAACATAGGCACACCTTAGAAAGTAATACAATTTAGCTTTGGTCACTCTAGTAGTAGCAGCAAGTGCCCCTGTGTCCAGACTATAGCGCATTAAGCTACATACAAGAAATTATTACTAACAAGCAGGAAAAGAGCTATAAGGCAAGTCATCACTAACCTCTCTAACTGCAGCCACTGTGAAGTGATTCATACTTGAAGATCACAACAAAGACTCCAAGATTTTAGTTTTAGAGCTTAGAAACATCTGGTGTTTGTTTTAATCACAAGGTTGGCAGACTGCCAAGATTCTGCTTTCAATGGAAAATAGCAGAGATTCCTGTGCCACTGTTGTGAGCTTTGAAGAGGAATTTATCCACAATGCCTATAGATACAGAAGTGAATGAGGGATTTATAAGGTTCACACAATTTATGGACAGTTCTGAGTCCAATGGACCAGTGCAAAACCTCAGCTCAGCTACAATATCTTAGAACAGGGTGGGGCCAACATGTGGTCAACCTAAGTAGATACATAGAAGCTTGTTAGAAAAGAGAGGATAATATAAAAAGCCGGCGGTATGTACCTGTCACCAGTTCTATCTTCTCAGCAGGATCTCCTTCTTCGTAGAGTTTTGGATGACATCGGTTCCCGATCTGGCTGATGAGCTCAGCTGGTAGTGTGGCCAGATCCTGCTTGACACGAACGCGGTTCCTCGAGTCTGAGAAGACCGGATCGGGCAGAGCCTCCACCTTCTCAGCTGAAGAATTCAAAGAATATTCTAATGGTAAGAGGACAAGGCACACAGGTTATACATTGCACAGCCAAGGAAAGGAAATCTGCACACCGAGACCGACGACGATGGACTTGAACTCACTAAAGCCGACAAGACCACACAACAATCAACTGATTTATAAGGGACAAAACACACACCGTGTACGACAACCAGTGCCACATACATAAATGCACAAAAAAAAAAGTTATGCAAAACTCCCATTAAATGACATGTTCTACTGAGTTTGAAAGGAGGTCTTCACCACTCCACGGGTATCAGATTTGTTTCTGCAAATGCAGTTACCTTTTTTTTCCCAAGTTTAACCAAAAGGAAAGGTAAATTCATAGTATCTGCAAAAGTCCGGCACCCTATCAATTTTTTTAAAATGTATTTAAACTTCTGAAGTATATTATACTTAACCGAGTCCATTGTCCAGGTCCCTCGCCAGAGTGTGTGTTGTGGACTGATAATCCAGCGATGTAGACATGCCCATGCCAGACAGTCCCTCACATTTCTCTCACACTGCCAGAATCACCTGCAGAATATTTTTGATCCCGAGAGGATCCTGGCGCTAGATAGCGAATATCAATTGTCCACATCACACTGGTGGCAATGTGGCAGAATGACTTCAGAATGTCATGCCACCGTGGATTTAGGTGAACAGAAGTAGATTTTTTTTTGCCAATGATTAGTTAGAGGGGTGTGGGGGGTGTAGGAGAAAAACAGCCAGGAGTTTAAGTAGAACTATAGGCAATTTTTTTTTTCATTCTTGATAGAGCAAGTAAGGTTTATAACCCCCTGTTGAATTTTTTTTCACCAACTGTGTCCCATCTGGAGAGATTTCCCTTCACTGCAAAGTGATGGTAAAGTGTTTTTTTTTTTAAAGAACAAAAATGTTATACTTACCTGCACTGTGTAGTGGATTTGCACAGAGCAGCCTGGATCCTCCTCTTCTCGGGGTCCCACATCAGCGCTCCTGGCCCTTCCCTCCTGACGAGTGCCCCCACAGCAAACAGCTTGCTATGGGGGCACCCGAGCCGAGTCACAGCTTCCTGTGTCCATTTAGACACACAGCCGAGTCCCGGCCCTGCCCCCTCTCTCTTACAACCCCTTTAAGAGACTTCCTTTAGGGACCCCCCCCCCCATGTCACCAGAACTAGTGTCCCAATTGGAAGATTTCCCCACTATTTCTTTTCTGGGCACCACCCAAAATTTTAGTTTTACTTTCACTTTCAATGATAATGGTAAACAGGACAAATAGAGAGGGTGAATCTCCCTAACAGGGGCACAGACAGCAATAAAAACTGACAGGGGTCCTAATCCCTCTCCACTCTATCCAAAACTACAAAATACATTTTGCCTTTACCTATACTTTCAGCTTTAATTATTTTCTATACTTAATTTTTCCTTTTTTTCCCAAGTTCTTGATCCTGCCAGTAACAGCCTCTATTGCTATTGTCTTAGGATGGCAACACTGCCTGGTTGGCTTCCTATGCAAAAGCAGGGTTGTCATCTTTAGACTGCAAGTAGGCATGCTCAGCTAGTAAGGATGAGTAAAGGGCAGACCTGTTTCAGCAGCAGCAGCCTTTCCTGCCAAAGTTCCCAGGCTTGCGCGCACACGTCTTTATGTTTGAACGTGCGCCCACAACCAGACTGGTTCTGGGAAGGTCTGTTACTACGTAAACACAGAAAGAAAAAAAAAAATACCTGGCGCTAGGAATAACAGGTACAACTTCTCATGAAATAGGTTTCTTTCAGATGGGCAGTTAGTGGGGGTAAAAACAGGCAGCTGAGCCCCTCGGTCAACGACCTGATCTGTAAAATAACATTCAGCCAGGGCTGTTCACATGCTGTGCCATTTTTAACTTGGGCTGAGTCATATTATAATACTGGATGTTTCTCCCACCTTTTCCTAACAGTTCACTTCTAATTCATGGTCCCAGGTTGTCTTGCATGCAATAATAATTACTGGCGTCCAGAAATAGTTATGCATTGACTGCTTGCCGACCGCCGCACGTAGGAGTACGGAGGCAAAACAGCTGCCATGTGCTAGATCACCTATCTATTACATGATCTAGTACTTTCCGGTAGGGGGCGTACACACGCTGGCTGTGCTGATTAGTCACAGCACAAGCCAATCAGCGAGTGCCAGCCAATGATTGACCGCCGGCACCTGCTGATTGGCAAAGAGGACGATCGTGCTCTGTGAATGTAAACAATATAGAATTCTGTCCTGTCAGTGGGGACGTGGCAGTTTTTGTTTCCCTACAAAGGGTATAAAAAACCAGCACAATCCTTCGTAAAATGCACCAAGCACTGTTAGGCACACATTTAGCCCTTTGATCGCCCCTGATGTTAATCCCTTCCCAAGCAGTGTCATTAGTACAGTGACAGTGCATATTTTTTAGCACTGATCACTGTATTAGTGTCACTGGTTCCCATAAATTGTCAAGTGTCAGTGTCAAATTCCCCGCTATTCTATTGCAGTCCTGCTATAAGTCAGTGATCACCGCCATTACTAGTGCAAAAAAAAAATTCCATTATATATACACCATAGCTTGTCAACACTAACTTTCGCACAGACCCATCGATATACCCTTATTGGGATTTTTCAGACCAAAAATATGTAGCAGAATACACAATGGCCTAAATTTATGATAAAATTTAATTTTTTTTTTAATTTTTCATTGGATAGGTTTTATAGTAGAAAGTAAAAAAAAAAAGTTTTCCAAAAATGTAGGTTTTTTTGTTTATAAAAAAAAAAACCCCCATTGGTGACCACATACTACTAAAAGAAAGTTCTATTTGTTGGGGAAAAAAATTATATAAATTCTATTTGTTTACAGTATTGCATGACTGTGAAAAATGGCCTGGTCAAGTGGTTAAATGCAGCAGAATTAAGTTCCTGTCCACCTCAGAGATTTAGGTATTCCCAACCAACTTTGTGTGTTTCAACTCCTCACATTACATTCTCTACAATAGAAGATAAATAAAAATCCAGCAGGAATGGTGGGAGTCCCTCACAATGGGCACAACAGGTATGCAGACTCAGGAACTCAACATAGACATCTCACCAACAGTGTCCCAAAGAGAGAAGAACTGAATCCTCTCTGTAACCCCCCCCCCCCCCCCGAAGGGTTTAAAAGCGCCACCGCTCTGTGCTTTCAAGGCAGCGTGCAGGCGATTCGGATGCGCTGCCCATTGTTTTCAATGGCAGGGGCGGTGGGCGAGCGGAGGATACATTGCTCACTGCACCGACTCAAAGATGCTGCTTGCAGGACTTCTTGTAACATCCTGCAACGCATCGCCCAGGGTGAAAGCACTCTGGCTTTCACATTGGGGTAGATTGGGAGGGGGGGATTTTTGAGGCGTTTTTACATGCGTTATTTTTAGCTAAAAAACGCCTGTAAAGCACCTCAGCGTGAAAGTGGCCTAATGGAGACTACCATTTCTGACATCTTAAAATGCTAGCTGCCTAGCTGTGGAGGCTGAACCGCTCCTCAATACTTTGAGCAACTGATATGGAACAAGTATTCAGACCAGGAAAGTCCCGGCACGGTCAAAATCCTTTTCTAGGTCAGCGGCTCAAAGAATTGAAAACAGAGGGTCAGATTGAAAGCCGAGCAAGAAGCATTTTTATTGAGGGACGGTTATAGGCCAAGTTCACCTTTTTTTTTTCTAAATTCCAGCTCCCCCATTTCTGACACTTCGCTCCTACATGTAAAAATCAACTTTTTTTTGCTAGAAAATTACTTAGAACTCCCAATCTGAAAAAGGTAAGCTGCACTTTTCAAATATTTTTTTTTTAAATTATGTTATGTGAATGGGGAAATGTAACAAATATAAAAAAGGTGTTATCTCAACTTGGCTGCAAATTGGAAATACACTAAGTGTATGTAAACCCATATTCAATTTTGATTTTGCTTGCCATAATGCATGAGTGTGTATAGCATTTATAACCACTTCCCTACTTTGGCAACACTCGCCTACATGTAAAAATCTGTATTTTCTGTGGTAGAAAATGACTGCAAACATATATTTATTATTAGCAGAAACCCTAGAAAATAAAATGGACCACCAAACTTGAGACTACCATTGATGTTGGGGCATTTTCACTCCACTGTCCACATTCCGGCCCCCCTGAAGCTTGAAGAACAGTAGTAACCTGCCCTTGTTTAGAAAGTTTGAAGATCCCGGTCTTCGATGATGGCGCTCTAAAAACTTTCAGATAAGCCAGATCAATTTTGGAGAACTCAGGAATGTTGGCGCCAAAATGCAGCAGATAAATCTGGCTAGGAAAAATGAAGTCGATAGGCAGCAGATAATACAGCTAGTAATTCTACAGCCCAACACTAAATGTGAAAGGCTCTTTTTCGCGGTTTCTCGCGTTACAGATTGCTCAAACTCTTTTAATTACTATATAGTTTATAAAAAGGTGATGCAAAGGAATACTAAGTTTGAAACTTATTCTCCCATTTAACCACTTAAGGACCGGAAGGATTTCCCACGTTAGGACCAGAGCACTTTTTGCGATTCGGCACTGCTTCGCTCTGACAATTGCGCGGTCGTGCGACTTTGTACCCTAACGAAATTGGTGTCCTTTTTTCCCACAAATAGAGCTTTCTTTTGGTGGTATTTGATCATGGCTGCGTCATTTCTGATCACCGCTATAAACAAAAAAAGAGCGATAATTTCCAAAAACAATATTTCTTACTTTTTGCTAAAATACAAATCCAAAAAAAAAATAATATAAAAAAAACAAAATGTATTCATCGGTTTTGGCCAATTTATATTCTTCCTCATATTTTTGGTGAAAAAAAAAAAAAAAATCGCAATCGGCATCTACTGGCGTTTTACTTTTTTTTTTTCTTTTACTAGTAATGGCGGCGATCTGTGATTTTTATCGGTACTGTGATATTGGGGCAGACATGTTGGACATTTTTGACACTTTTTTGGGACCAATGACATTTATACAGCGATCAGAAATTTAAATATCCACTGATTACTGTAGAAATGGCATTGGCAATGAAGGGGTTAACCGGGGGGGGGGGGACGCTCTAGGGGTTAACTGTGTTCCCTAGGCATGTTCCAACTGTGAGGGGGCTGGGCTGTCAGGGGCACCAGAGAATCTAGCTGATCCCGAGTATAGGGATCAGTAGATCTCTGACATGCCGCCTGTCAGAACGGGAAACCGCTGTGTTTACATTGGCGGTTCACCGTTCTGGCTCTGTCCCAGCCCATCGCGAGTCGCCGGCGGACATTGAGTCCACCTGACCCGCAGCCCTGCTCAGGGAGTGTGTGGCGGGAACGAGCGCGCGCCACCCCCTAGCAGCCGTGCATGCAATTGATGATAATAAGCGGCGACAGCGTGGCTCTGTTCCGCGAATCGCCGCTTATAATCGTACAGCGGTCAGGAAGCGGTTAAAGCCAAATTGAGGTCTTACACATTTTTATCTCTTTACAAAAGCTTTTTTCTCCTTTGTGAAAATGCTGCTTCCTGTACTCCCCCTCTGGTGCTCTATGTTGACATAAAAGCTTCATGCCTCGTCACAACTGTCCTCACACAGACTTAATTTGCAGAGAAAGAAGAGGGGTCTGACCAGGTTTGTTACATTACAGAATCTAATGCTGGTACTACAGGACTGCACAGTATTATTTAGACCAGGGGTGTCCAACCTGCGGCCCAAGACTACTGTGAATGCAGCCCAACACAAAATTGTAAACTTACTTAAAAATGTAAATTTTTGGGGGGAATTTTTTTGTAAAAAACTTAGCGAACACATGCAGCCAAAGAAAGATGCAACAGTGTCTCATTACTGGGCTTCTATAAGTTTTATCTTCTCTAAGAAATCTCCCAAGATTCACAACCACACCTTATTCATGTCATCAGTCATCATCAGTTGTGAGCAACTATTTGAGGATGAAGCACAAAAAGGGCAAAGGTGGAACCAAAATATCTGATGAGCACCTCGAGAACTGCTACTACTTCCATCCAACCAGATATTGATGCGTTCGTATATCAAAAACAGTGTAAAATGTCGCACTAGTTTTACGCTTTTACTTTCATAATAAAAAATATTATAAAGCCCCAATAATACTTTCATTTTCGCATTTTGATCACGCTGTAAAATGTGACAAAAACTATATGCTTGCGTAGTTATAGACCAACCTACCTTCATCATCGTCAAGA
>BLSH010355615.1:171735-184555 GCA_018402905.1 Glandirana rugosa | reverse complement strand
TCGTATGAGTAGGCTGTCTTCGGCCGAATATAGTCTGGTCGACCGTATGTGTACCCGGCTTACGGCCTGGCAAAAATAACTTGACCGGTTACAGCGGACCGTAAGCCCGGGCACACAATATTCGAAGTCCTTATCCCTCTTTCTCTCCTCCTTTTACCCCCACGATTCGCTCTATACAGCTGCAGTAATAAATAATGGGGGCAAGCCAAAGCCTGCGCCTTGCGATGGAGGGACCCAAATCCCCCCTCCAACTCATTGTGGCTCAACAAGGTAGAGGACACCAACAGGATGGAGGACGTGCTACTGACTACTCAGAATAGACAAGAGCGATATTCCCATACATGGCTCCACTGGAACATGTTTGTGTATTCTGATGAGAGCAAGGCCCTAATTGACATCGGTTCTAGGGATCTACTTTTCCCTGGCCTTTATATAGTCCTGTGCATGCTGGCTTAGCACCCCCATTTTCCTCCTCTCTTTCTCCCTATTCCTGAAGCTTATAACACACGGGCCCGAATGCCAGGCGACATTGGCCAGTTCAATAAAAACGGTCCGGCATTCGGCCCATGTGTATGCCAGCTGGTCTGATATAAGCCGGCTTCTGTCGGATGAGTATGCTGGAAAACCGGCAGCCAACCAGCTCCAGATCAGCTCTCAGTCAATGGCTGAGGGCGCTGACTGGAGTGTTCTGGCAGGGGGGATAGATAGTACAGTGGCTCCGACCTGAGCGGTCAGGTTTTTTCATTCAACCCAAAAAAAAAAAAAAAAAAAGGATAGCGTGTATTAGGCATAACTCTCTCCTATTCTCTGTATAAAACAAAAAATCAGTGTCCAGTCCGCACCTAGCGCTCGACCTTCCTCTGGGGACAGTGGTAGGATGAGGACGTTTTTTATTATATTCCACGGTTTCCATCATGTCTTTTCTCCAAAGGACCCATGTCACCATCAGTTTATACTTAACATTACCATTTCAGGGCCCCCTGCTCCAAATAGAGGGGTGCTCGCGATTCAAACCTCCCTACGGTCTTCGGATGATTTATACATTCCACCCTTATGCATAGTCATATCTATTATAGATTGTTGCAACATTTTTCTACTTGGGCCCCTTCTGTTGTAAGATCTTACTGTTGAACATGCCTAGATGCGTTTTTTTGTCGGATACCTTTTTGTTCAAAAATAAAGATTTTGAAAAAAAAAGAAATAATGGCAAAAAGAGTATCAAAATGGAGATTGTTAGTACGTCTAAAGTTCTTTACACCAATTTCTGGGACTTCAAATGGCCTTTAAAGTAGAACCGAACTTGAAAAGTAAAAGATCTGCTATATTGTAAGAAACATAAAAATCTTACATTTTCATAAAAATACAATTTGTCTTATCTCTACTGAAAATAAAATGGTAGTGCACTTCTGGTGAGTGTGCACAATCACTCCTGTCCTGTATCCTCACTGTTCTGCTTGCTAAAGAGGAAGCTGTACCTGAAGATCTGCAGTACAAGGTCCTCCATGTTTATATTTCATTTTATTCTGTGGATCCTTGCTTCCTACATCCTCTCCTGCTGCTTCAGGGTGACTACCCCACTAGTCACAGTGGTGTAGTGGTTAGCACTCTCGCCTAGCAGCAAAAGGGTCGCTGGTTTGAATCCCGACCACGATACTACCTGTATGGAGTTTGCATGTTCTCCATGTGCCTGCATGGGTTTCCTCCCAGTACTCCGGTTTCCTCCCACACTCCAAAGACATGCTGGTAGGTTAATTAGATCCTCTCTAAATTGGCCCTAGTATGTGTATGTATGAGAGTTAGAGACCTTCGATTGTAAGCTCCTTGAGGGTAGGGACTGATGTGAATGTATTATATCTATGTAAAAGCGCTGCGTAAATTGACGGCGTTATATAAGTACCTGAAATAAATAAACGAAATAAAATAGTCATCTGGGGGCCCTTCCAATACCAAGATGACTTCCTCCACACAGCCACCATGTAGAACAAGACATGGTAGGTTAATAATGGGGATCATCTGCAGAAAGACTACGAGAAATACTTGTGACTAGTCATTTGTCCTCTGCTGATATTTTTTGGACAGAATACAGGTCCTTTAGGTAGAGAAGCACCTAAAATTTTGGAGGTCGAAAATGGTGTTTTCAACAATTTGCCAATAAAGAAAAAGGTGTCAATAATGGCACAGAAGTGCACGATTTTACTGTGCTTATGGTGTGTTTTTCATAAGCCATGTGAATTCAAAAACCGAATCAAAATAAGCAACAGGTGCGTTATTGATGCGTTATTGCTTTGTTTTCAATGCATTCTTTGGTGTGTTTTTTTTTAACGTACCAAAAATGTAGCAAGCAAGATTTTTAAACACCACAAAGGAAGTGCAATGGACCAGTGTGAAGACATACATAGAATTTAAAGGGATGCATTTTTCTTAAGCTTTTCTTGCACTAAAGGTGCCGATAATAAATTCATATTCATTTAAATTCATGATAAGAATTGAAAAGTCGAATATAATACAATTATATAAAAAATATATATATATTTTTTTTTTTTTTTAAATAAAAACATTTCGATTTTGGTTTTTGGCCAAGTGCATCCTGAATTTTCAGTACAAAATATTCCATTCAGTGCACCTCTACCCTTAAGGCTATAGCTATATATATATATATATATATCTCTCTCTCTCTATCTATCTATCTATCTATCTATCTATCTATCTATCTATCTATCTATCTATCTATCTATCTATCTATCTATCTATCTATCTATCGAGTTAATGTTTTTACACCTGGAGAATGTATAGAGGAAATGACAAAAACATTTATTTATCTTTAACCGTTTTCGTTACACCCCCCCCCCCCCTGAAATCATGAATGATACATATTTCAGAGGAAACTAAAATGTCTGTTAAAAGACCAACAAAGGCTTTTGCAATTATGAAACGTTGCTTCAGTTCTTAAGCACATACATCATACAAAGATCAACCATAACCAAAATCACACATACCGCTATTGATGCCCCCATTGGCTCTCTCACCGGCCTGGTTGACGTTCATCATGCTGTACATTGTATACATGTTGCAGATCTGTCGGTACTGTTCTTCTGTTCCATCCTCTCCAACCTCTTCTTCTTCATCCTCCTCATTGTGGTAAGACCCTGGGCTGTCACTTGTGTATGCGCTAGATGTTCCTGGGCTGGTCCTCTCCGAACCCATTGCAGCCGGTCCTGCTGCCCCTGATGGCCCACCAGGTCCAGCACCGGCTCCTTGGGAAAAACGTGCCACCTTCCTATTGGCTCCTCCTGCATCTTTCTGTCCCCCATCCCACAGTCTCTTGGCCACGGGGGTGCACTGAACGGCTTCTGACTCCTGGCTCTCCGTCTTAACCCGGGGAGGTCGTGAAGTGTTGTAAGATGAAGATGAGGACAGAGGAGCCATGACAGAGCCTGCTGCTGCGACTGCTGCTGTTGTAGCGGGGCTTGGTGGCTCAGAACTGGGAGTTTCTTCAGGATGGAGACCCTGCGAGTCACAGCTGGGTGAGCTGACCTTCAGGAAGAACTCTGTTCCCTTTTCCATGATCTCCTGGATCTGCAGGAAGCCAGCGGTGTACATAAGCAGGAACTGGTCTCCTACATTCATGCTGAGTCGTCCGGTGTAGCAGAAGCTCAGGATCTGCTGGAAAGACTGCGGCTGGACAGAACCAGGTAACTCCACCACCGGGTTCTTGCTGTTGTGGAACAGGTCTCTGAAATAAGAGCTACTGGCAGCCAGGACGGCCCGGTGGGCTTTAAACTGGTGACCGCGGACCACCACAGAGACATCACAGTACAGACCCTGGAGGCGTTGCTCGTTCAAGCATTCCAGAATGCTGTTCCCAAAGTTGGGAATCTCCATTTGCAGAGTCTGAGACATGATGACAAGCGAAGGTGGGAAGAGACAGACGGAGGGGGAGGATACAGAGGCTAAAGGACACAGAAGAAAGGAAAGACAATGGATGTTAAAGGATAACAAACATAATAAGTCACTTTAAAATTAAAATAGCCATTCTACCCAGTAGTGATATTTTAGTGAAGCCTGGTGTGTCTTGGCTAAAAGCGCCCTGTCATTCCCGACTCTGTTACAGTCTACTTGGAGTTTTGGGAAATCTTTAAAAAAAAAAAAAAAAAAAAAAAAAAAACAACAGGGAGAGTGGGAACCCCTTAGAACGGTCAAAACAGGAGTGCAGATCAGGGAACTATGGACAGAGATCTCACCAATAGAGTCCCCAAGAGATTGGAGAAACTGTTAGGCGATTTAAGCCTTCAGTATAAGAAACTGAAATATCTGTTCTGCACAAATTCTTTAAAAGTGGAACTTTGTTCAATTAAAGCTGACGTGTAGGCGTGGCGTTTTTACATAGTTATGTTGGTTCAGCTTGGACCAATGCAAATATGTATATACCAGACCTGTGAAAGCTGAAAATCACTGAAGTAGGGACTGCTACTCCAGCGGTCTCCACTAGCTTTTTGAACACATGCTGCTCACTAGGATGGGCGCCATTCAGGGACCGTTTGCATCATCTTAATTAATCCAACTGCTCTCCAATTGAACAAGGTTTAGAGACAGTGTAGCGATGTCACCATCTTCATCTTGGCCAATCAGACAACACTAAGAAAATGCAAAATATTCTCTGAATGGTGCCAGTGGCACCTCCTGTGTTTGCTAAGCAGCAGGCAGCTATTTGACACGTGACCCAGAAGCTAGCAGCACTGTATTAGTTGTGCCCACTACACCGATTTACAGCTTCTAGAGCAGTGGTCTCCAAACTGTGGTCTAGGGGCAAGATGCAGCCCTTTATTTGGCCCTCTGAACACTTTTCCTCCAACTGACACCAAAGATGGGCACCATTCCACCCACTGACACCACGATTGTGGCATGATTGCTCCCACTCATACAAATAATGAGGCAATATTTCTCCCACTAAAACCAATCATGGGGCATGATTTACTCCCACTGAAGCTGGGGCATTTTCTACTCCCTACGGCCACAGCCCGCCTGATTGACAGTAAATTGGCCCTTTGTTAGGAAAGTTTGGAGACCCCTGTTCTAGAGGGATACCAAAAGGTAAGGCACATACATACACTAGATTACCAAAAGTATTGGGACACCTGCCTTTACATGCACATGAACTTTAATGGCAGCCCAGTCTTAAGCTAGATACACACTATACAATACTCTTTAGGTTTTTTCCTTTAGATTTACCAAAACCATAAAATATGAGGTCAAACCTAAACACTTTCAATTTGTTTGCCATCAGGCAGGCCCTTGAACATAGTTGAAGGTAAATCTTAAGGAAATCTTAAGCAACAAAAGTTAAATAGTGTGTATCCAGCTTTAGACCCCATACACACTATACAACTTTTGTTGTCTGATTTCCTTTAGATTTACCAAAACCATATAGTGCAAAGGCCTGCCTGATTGCATACAAATTAAAACTCTTAATATTATATATTTTTGGTAAATCTAAAGGAAAATTGTATAGTCTAAGGTTCAATATTGAGTTGGCCCACTCTTTGCAGCTATAACAGCTTCAACTCTTCTGGGAAGGCTGTCCACAAGGTTTAGGAGTGTCTATGGGAATGTTTGACCATTTTTCCAGAAGCGCATTTGTGAGGTCAGGCACTGATGTTGGACGAGAAGGCCTGGCTCACAGTCTCCGCTCTAATTCATCCCAAAGGTGTTCTAATGGGTTGAGATGCAGGCCAGTCAAGTTCCTCCATGCCAAACTCGCTCACCCATGTCTTTATGGACCTTGCTTTGTGCACTCGTACAAAAAAATTGATGAAGGGGGGATTATAGTGTGGGGGTTGTTTCTCAGGGTTTAGGCTTGGCCCCTTAGTTTCAGTGAAGGGAACTCTTAAGACGTCAGCATACCAAGAAATTTTGGAAAATGTCATGCTCCCAACTTTGTGGGAACAGTTTGGAGATGGTCCCTTCCTGGTCCAACATGACTGCGCACCACTGCACAAAGCAAGGTCCATAAAGATACGGATGAGTGAGTTTGGGGTGGAGGAACTTGACTGGCCTGCACAGTCCTGACCTCAACCCAATAGAACACCTTTGGGATGAATTAGAGCGGAAAATGGGAGCCGGGCCTTCTCTCCAACATCAGTGCCTGACCTCACAAATGCGCTTCTGGAAGAATGGTCAAACATTCCCATAGACACTCCTAAACCTTGTGGACAGCCTTCCCAGAAGAGTTGAAGCTGTTATAGCTACAAAGGGTGGGCCAACTCAATAATGAACCCTACGGAATAAGACTGGGATGCCATTAAAGTTCATGTGCATGTAAAGGCAGGCGTCCCAATACTGGTAATATAGAATAGATACATTAGTCCAAGCTAGACTAATGTAACTAAGTAAAAATTGCCATATTAACACTTTAGCTTTTAAAAAAAGTAAAAATACAAGAAGAAAAGCTATTAATCGCAAAAGAAACTGCCTGCTAGCTAGCTTGCCACCCCCCCCCCCCCCCCATTCAATCAGAGAATGCTTTGCATTCATTCAGAAAATGCTGCTGAATAGCACCCCTGCCGAGCAGCCAACCCCCTGTGTTCAGGATGCAGCAGCTAACAAGGGACCTGGGAACAAGTGGAATCAACAGTAGTAACGTTGTCTCCTTCAGTGATTTCAAGGGGCATCGGCCAGGTATGATATAGTCAGAGTTACATTGATTCAAGCCGGACCAATAGAAGATGTATAAAATATACATACCTGGAATATTTATTTAATAATTTGTTAGGCAGGCCAAAGATTTAGTAAAGCAAACTGCTCCATTTCCCCATCAGCACAGTCAGACTTGATGGGGGAATCCCTCCTATAGGGCTATTGTGTTCTGCAGGTGGGGAGCCTTCCCTGCCTGCAGCGCTAATCAATCGCAAAAAACAGGCTGGCTGTACACAATTTGATCGATAGTTCGACTTTTGTACAACCAGGGTGTCCATACATGAATTGAAATTCAGCTGGCCCCTGCTGAGCCGAATTTCGATCCATGTTTGGCTGGCTTTACTCGATCCAAAATAAACCCCAATTTTAGCTTTACACACACTATAAAGAGGAATGTGTTCACAACCTTACTAGAAGGCATGACAATGCCCCTCACCCTCCTAGCACATTTGTCTGCCAGCTATGCTGCTTCCTCCTGCTAAGATCTCATTATCATGGAGCTAAGTAGAAAGGCAAACAATAAGTGTTTACAGGGACACAAGCACTCCCTACACTGCAAGGCCTGCCAGTCCCAGCTCCACACTCCCATCAGCTGAAAACAAAAGATGGCTTTCAGGGTGGAAACAAATCATTGCAGAATACAGGAGCTGCCCAAATAGATCTGATCATTCCGATCAGGGATTACGTACAGAAATCACAAAAAGCCACATTTAAATGCATATAGTGATTTGGGTTTTTTTGTACTGGTCTCCTGAGACATCTCTAAAAAAAAAAAACCTAAAAAATAAAATGGAAACAAAATATACATTAAAGCGGAGTTCCACCCAAAAGTGGAACTTCCGCTTTAAGGGAAGGTGACCCCCTGACATGCACAATTGGCATGCAATTTTTTTTTTGGGGGGGGGGGCCACGACCCTGTTTTCACAGGGTCTCATGTCCACTTTCTCTCCTAGAGCCGCCACCTTCCTCCCTCTCGACAATCTTTGGGGACACGTCACAGGTCCCAGAAGATACGCCAGCCCATTCACAGCCCAACTTGCGCATGCACAGTGCGCGCCCGGCTTTGAAGACAAAGCCGGGTGCCCACACTTGTGATACCGGCGCCGCCGAGGGGATGGGGAGAAGAGCGAGCCCTCAGGTGGCTGACCGCATTGGAGTGAGTGACAGGTGAGTGTCCGATTGTTAAAAGTCAGCAGCTACGCTTTTTTTAGCTGCTGACTTAACTGGGTGGAACTCCGCTTTAAGTTAAAATAAAACAGTCATACAAGTACAGAATCACAGTATATATAAAATAATATGCAAAGTGGGTGGAGGGACGCTTCAGAATGGCAAAGATGTTTTACAAATTATGTGAGCAGATCGCAGTTCCTCTTTAAAGTGTTACTAAACCCAAAACAGTATAATCAGTCTGTATATGCAGTAAAGCATTCTGGTTATACTCACTGTGGAACTTAAAAGGGTTGTAAACCCTCTGCATTAAGGTGAAAAACCTTCTTGTGCTTCAGCTGGCCCCCAGAGCCCCCCTTTTACTTACCTGATCGTTCCAGCAATGGGGACAAGCCCAGCAGCTCCAGCCGTTGTCTCGGGTCCTCATTGGATAGATTGATAGCAGTGGAGCCATTGGCTCCCCCTGCTGTCAATCAAATGCAATGAGGCGGGACAGAGTCCTGCTGTCTGTGTTAATGGGCGCAGCAGCAGGACCCGGGGGCACACCCACATGAGTGCCCCCAGGGAAAGATCTTCCCCGTGGGGGCACTGGATGTGGGGAGGAGCCAAGAGCGCTTCAGAGGGACCCCAGAAGAGGAGGTTCGGGGTCAATCTGAGCAAAACCCTTGCACAGAGGAGGTAAGTATAACATGTTTGTTATTTTAAAAAAAGAACAAAGCTTAACAATCCCTTTAGGTCCTGCATTGTGTAAAAAGGCTGTTTGATCCTGTCTTCTCTGATCCTCCCCCATTTCCACTGCTCCCAATCCATCTCCTGATAGAACACTCTACACATGCTCAGTTTGGTGTGTATTTCTAGAGAGTTCTTTTTAGTGGGAGGGTGCATGTGATTGGCACAGAGCCAATCAGCACTGTCCAGACAGAGGGTCAGGGGTCCTGCAGACTCATAGGACAGTCAGAAGAGAATGAGAACTCTTCCTAAAAGCTTTAACCAGACACTGATAGAAGTCACACGACTGCTATATACTGCTGACAAGAAAGGGTATTTAACAGTTTAAATTTACTAAAACTATTGCATTTCCATGTCCGTGTACTGTGGGAGACCAGATATAGTGAATGCAGGGTCCTGGGTTTAGTAACAGTTTAACATACCCTGGCAGCATACCGGAGAGTCAGACAGCTGCTCTCACATAAAAACGCAGCAGTCTGGCTCCCCAGTGGTCTGAAACGCCCCCCTGAACACTACTCCAATCACCAGCGCTGGTCAGGGAGTGGCAAAACCATATTTATTACTGTATATGACAAAGGCTACAATACTACAACTTGAACTTTCAAGTGCAAGTATAGCCAAACTTTGCAGAAGGGAGGTGTTAAAACCCCTGCCAGGTTATTTTTGCTGAGGACAAGTGACCCCATCGGGAGGTTTCACCTCAGCTCTGGTTCTAGGGACAATGCTTAAATTTTGGACTCTTCCCCCCCTTACTTTCTTGGGATGACCATGATCCCCAGTACAACCGTAGGGGTAAGCCAATGGGGACACAGCAATAAAAACTTAACAGGGGGTCCAAGCTTCCCCACTCTAATTAAAACTAAAATCGACCCTAGGGTGTAAGCACGTGTGTATAAAATATGGTAAGGGCATGAAGTTGAAAAACTTGTTTTAGGTTTGGGGATTGGTGTAAATAATACCCTGTCCCTCCCTGCAGGGGTATAGTCTCAGGTCCACACAAATTAGAAACAAGTCATAAATAAACCTAAGCCCTAATGTTTCAGTGTCAGTCCCAATGTCAATAAAAAGTCGATGCCTGCCCCCAAGGCCCCTTTTACACAGACTGTCCGATCAGGTCTGCCTGTCAGTTTTTCAGGGGGCCCGATCGGACCCTCCAGCCTCTTCTATGGAGCAGCAGATGTCAGTGGACACATGTCCGCTGACACCCGCTGCTATCCAATCTGATCCTGTCCACCAAAAACAGACGGATGGTGGTTCAGCTCTCCAGCAGATCAGATCAGATGGAAATGGACAGGCGGGCCATTTTCATCCGATTGCCCCATAGAGGAGAGCGGGACTGTGTTCCTGTGCGCTCTGCATAGTGGAGCAAACACAGACCTGTTATCCGCCTGCTCAGCGGAGAGATCCCCGCTGAGTAAGTGGATTCCGCTTAGCGGAGGCATCCATGTGAAAGGGGCCTTCAGCTAATCTAAGACATACGAGGGCAGCTGGATGTGCAAACCTGAGTATTAATTTAATTAACACAGATTTCAGATGCAGACAATCGAAAATTCGCTCTGAATGTCCACTATTTAGTTCCAGCGACATCCCAGCAGTAATGCATGCACTGGACTAAACCACGGAGAATAAACAGAAGCTCAGCACATGCAGGATCAGTACACCCTATGGTCAGGCACAGAACAGGGCATACGCAATCTGGGGCAGTGACAGCTCTGCAATGTCTGCATCTGAGGCCCATAGTCTGGGCAATGGACTCAAACTGTCTTGATGACACCAGACAAGGATGTCAGGCCGCAAACTAAAGCTAGCCATCCACACTTTGTTTTCTCTTGTTCAGCCTGCAGGCTGAATCAAAAGTAATCACTAGACTCCCCCATCCACACTAAAAAGAATGGACGAAGAAATCTCCTTTGCCAGGTATTGCATTCAAGCAGCTGTGACACCCACGGCTGCCTGAATACCTGAACAGTGACTGCATCTGATTAGATGCAGTCATTGTTTGGCCTACAATTTTCCACACAGCTCCTTTGATTTTCCAATTTTTGTCGAGCTAGATGGTGCTAACAGGGCAAACCATGGCTCGAATTTGAACCGATTCAGCAGGAATTGGCTAAAATTAAAAAGGTGGTATTAAAGGTTCGGCTTTAACAAACATGTTATATTTACCTGCTCTGTGTAGTGGTTTTACAAAGCAGCCCGGATCCTCCTCTTTTTGGATCCCACACCGGCATTCCTGGCTTCTCGCCCCTTGACCAGTGCCCCCCCCACTAGCAAGCCGCTTTCTATAGGGGCACTGGTGCATGCTTGCTCAAGTCCTGCTCTATGCGTCCATAAGACACAGAGACACAGCTTCGCCTTCTTCTTATTGGCTCACTGGCTGTATTGACAGCAGTGGGAGCCAATGGCTCCCGTTGCTATCTCAGTCAATGAGGAGAAGGAGTCCAGGGATGGCCGAGGGGCTCTCATGCATGTCGCTGGAGTATGGGGGGGGGGGGGGGCCCACACAGAAGGCATTTTACCTTCATGCACAGAGGTGCAAAAGTGCATAGAGGTAAAAATCTTCAGCCTTTAAAGAGGAAGTAATCCCTGATGGGTTTTACTTCCTCTTAATTACTCTGCAATGTAAGAGCATAATAGGCTAGTATGCATCGCATACTAGCCTATTATGTGACACCTGCCTGCATTGGAAGCCCGCACTGTCCCCGCTCCAGGCTGCGTCCATTTTCGCCCCTCTTCCTTCCGGGGGCCGCAGACTCCGGCTCTGTGATTGGCCGGAGACACATGACGTCACTCCCCTGCATGTACGCGGGAGCCGCCAATCGCTGCACAATCTCAGTGAAGAAACGGCACAGAGGCCATTTCTTCACTGCGCATGTGCCCAATGACGTGGGCACATCACAGTACACTGTATATCTCCTAAACTGTGCAGGTTTAGGAGATATGCAGGGCACCTACAGGTAACCCTTATTACAGGTTAGGATAGGATAAATAGGTTAGGATAGAGTTGACAACCACTGTAAGCTTCTCAGGGGAAGATGATCAGCAATGTAAGTACCTGCATCTCTCTGTACAGATTTCCTATTAAGTTTTACATCTAAACATATGATGTATACTGTAGATTAATTAAGACGATACACTATCCATTACGCAGTATTTCTCGGAGTTGGCTGCTTTGCCAAGTCTGCGTCCTGTAGTGCTGTTAATGCATTCACGCACATTCAACAGAACCAGCAAGAAACAAAACACACACTTGATGCGTCAACATGTCATCCCTAAGAGCTTAAATAGGAACTTCACTCAGATTGAAATAAAGTCAGCAGCTACAAATTCTGCAGCTGCTGACTTTTAACCACTTGCTGACCTCCCGCCGTGAATTGACAGCGGCAAAGTGGTTCGATACCGCGAAACGCAGTCACCCGGCGGCGGCCGCGAGATTGCGGATTGTGGGCACGCTCACTGTGTTCCGGGGAGCCAGAGAACGGGTAGGGCGAACTCGATGTCCGCCGGCTACCCGCGATCGTTCCCCCGCAGTGACAGAACGGAGGTCCGTGTATGTAAACGCATGGATCTCCGTTCTGACAGAGGGGGAAGGAATGTGATCGCAGGCTTCCTGTATATGGGAGCCACGATCACTCCCCTCCCCCAGCCAGCCCAGCCCCCATACAGTTAGAACACACTGAGGGAACACAGTTAACCCTTAGAGCGCCCTCTACAGGTTAACCCCTTCCCTGCCAGTGACATTTATACAGTAATCAGTGCATTTTCATAACAACGATCACTGTATAAATGCCAATGGTCCAAAAAAAGTGTCAAAATGGTCCAACATGTCCGCCGCAATATCACAGTCTCGATAAAAATCGCAGACCCGCCACTATTACTAGTTAAAAATAAAAAAAAATATAAAAACCCCAGAAATAAATTCTCATCATTCGTAAACGAGACAACTTTTGCGCAAACCAATCATAATACGCTGATTGCAATTTTTTTTATATATATAATTTTTTATATAAAATAGGAGAAGGAATATAAATTGGCCAAAACCGATGAAAAAATTTGTTTTTTTTATATATTTTTTTTAGATATGTATTATAGAAAAAAGAAATTTTTTTTTTTATCAAAATTGTCGCTCATTTTTTGTTAATAGCGGTGATCAGAAATGGCACAGGGGCAATCAATTACCACCAAAATAAAAATAGCTCTGACACTATAACGCCGCCTGTACAACCTGGTA
>BLSH010355615.1:123968-147999 GCA_018402905.1 Glandirana rugosa | reverse complement strand
GCCTGTAAAAACTGTGAAAAAACCCTGGTTACTGTAAATAAGTCGCTAGTCTTTAAATTTACGGGTGACGTCACTGGGATCAGTTAGATCTCTCATGCCCATGTTAGCCTAACCCCCCCACAGTAAGAACACACCCAGGGAACATAGTTAACCCCTAGATCTCCCCCTGCAGGTTAACCCCTTCACTGCCAATGACATTTATACAGTAATCAGTGGGCATTTAAATTTCTGATCGCTGAATAAATGTCATTGGTCCCAAAAAAGTGTCAAAAATGTCCGACATGTCCGCTGAAATATCACAGTACTCGAAAGAATCGCAGATCGCCGCCATTACTAGTAAAAAATTTAAAAAAAAATAAAAACCCCAGAAATTAATTCTCACCATCCGTAAACGCGGCCACTTTTGCGCAAACCAATCAATAAACGCCGATTGCGATATTTTTTATCACAAATATGAGGAATTATATAAATCGGCCAAAAACTGTGAAAAAAATGTTTTTTTATATATATTTTTTGGATTTGAATTTTAGCAAAAAGTAAGAAATTTGGGTTTTTTTGCAAAATGGTCGCTCTTCTTTTGTTTATAGCGGCGAACAGAAATGACGCAGAGGCGATCAAATACCACCAAAAGAAAGCTCTATTTGTGGGAAAAAAAGGACGCAAATTTTGTTTGGGTGCAACGTCGCACGACCGCGCAATTGTCAGTTAAAGCGACGCAGCTCTGAATCGCAAAAAGTGCTCTGGTCCTAAAGCTGGAAAACCTTCCGGTTGGTAAGTGGTTAAATCAGGGCTGAGGGCTCTTGGTAGGAGTAATTAGCAGGGTGCTGTGATGTGTATAGGAATCAGCAATGGTCTGCCTACATTGCATAGAGACGTACAGAGAACCAGTGGTGACACCAAGGAGTCTAAAACAAGGTGTGTAAAAAAAAAAAAAAATGGATTTAATTGAAAATGTAATTTACATGTTGATGATGGGGTAAAGGAGGAACCAGGGAAGTCAAACTATAAACAGATTTAACTTCAGCTTTTTTTTTTAAAGTATTCATTTATTCATTTTGCATTTGTAATAATACATCTGTCGTTCATAATAAACTGTATTTTGGTATTGGCAGCTAAATATATGTTTATTCCTTAATTCTAAAATGCAAGTTACCTTGGAACCGCTTTTATGGCATTATGGTTTCTTTAGACTCACTGCACTCCTGCTGATCTGTGCCATTCCCCTCTTTGACATTATTTTTCTTCCGCATGGCAGAGCCAAGATCAATAGAGAAGTGTGCAGTCATCCAGATTTCCTTGTCACCACAAGTGCTGCAGAACCGGCAGAACAACCTGTGAATAATACACACATTACATGTTTATAAAGACTTATTGTGTAAAAGGAGGATGTGTTCTGAAGCAAATCATTAGATCACATGCCCATTTTTCCATGCAAGTGTTTACCTAATAACCAGCCACACAGCTATGGGTATCTTACATACCTCCTATATACAGTATATGCTGTATACATTTTCCCTTAAGTCCAATATATATTTTCCCATCATTTCTAGGGACTATTGTATGAGCATGTTAGTGGTATACGTTTATAATAGTACTATGCTATGCACAACGTACCTGGGTTCGGTTCGGTTCGATTCGCCAAATTTTACTTATTTTCCGGCACCAAATGCAAACCCCACTGAAGTCAATTGAAGCCGAATCTTAAAAATCAGTAATGGCTTTTTTGTTAGGCTAATTGGCAAGGCACAGTTAGACAATGACATGGGGGAGTGTGCACAGCCTGGGGTACCAAAGGAAAAAAAAATGTGTTTAGTTAGGAGCAGTGGCTTTAATAATGCTTAAAGTGAAACATTAAAAATGCAAAATTCGTTTAAAAGTGGAAGTAAACCCTCCGTTTTCAGCCAAGGAGGCTGCCATCTTGGCCTGTTTAATCCTCAGCTGACATGATTCTGCACATGTGATCAGTTATGACACCAGCCATTGGATGGTTTGACCAGTGGTGGCTGGTGCTTGATAATTCGGGGGTGGGACTCTAAACCAATGGCAGCCCAGCTCCCCAGCGGGAGACAGACATTAACACTGGGAACACCAGGGACACCACCAACCCCCCCACTGCCGCGGGAGACGGACGGCCTCCTCACCTTTGTCCTGCCCAGACTCCAATCTCCCCTCCTCGAGCCGGGAAGTGCTGGATGGCTGAGCTGGATGTTGGATGGTGTGAGCTATCCCTGGAGTGGCCGCTGGTGGGTCTGTCGGTCTTCCCCTGCTTTTCCCCCGGCCACATGTCTCCTCCCTCCTCCTCCTCCCCCTTGGCCAATAACATTGTTTCTGCTTTCGGCCAATCGGGAAATGGGTCTCACGACCCGCTTCCTGATTGGCTGGGAGGAGAATCAGTGTAAGAATAGTGAACATTCATTCGCTATTATTACACAACTGGGTGGGCTCGGTGCGCAGTGCTTTTTTGAAGCCTATTAGAGCCTCTTGCTCTAATCACATGCTTCAAAAAAGAAAAAACACCTCCCCATTGGAATCCATGGTCCGGTGCCCTGTATGTAGAGCAGAGGGCCAGACACATGGATAGGGGGGGCGGCACTGGGTTTGACAGTTTGGATTAGAGCACAACCAATGTGACAGTTACATTCCCGGCACATGCTGGGAATATAACTGTTTTTTTTAAACTGTGAAATCAATGGGTATACTTCCGCTTTAAATAACATACCTAGGGGATGCCCTGAACCTGCCTATGAAGTGGTGCATCTGTAAAATGTATAAAACCTACTACAGCAACACTGACATTTGCAGTTTAACCCATTTCTGGCACATTTACACATACAGTGGGTATAGAAAAGAATCACCCTCCCATTAAATATTCACATTTTGTTGCTTTGCTGTCTCAAATGAGGACAGAGACATTTTTTGTTTTATTCAGCTATATTTGCAACTTATAACATCCAAGTGAAAGATATTACACAACATAATGAAATAAATAAAAATAAAAAATCACTTAGTTGGAAAAAGGATCACCCCCTCCTAAAAATGACTTGTAAACGCAATCAGGTGTAGCTAATCAGCTTCTTAAAGGTGTTGTTAACCCCCTTAGGCAACTTTAACTTACAGGTAAGCCTATAATAAGGCTTACCTGTAGGTACTGAGAATATCTCCTAAACTTGCACAGTTTAGGAGATATTCACTGTGCAAGCAGCCGCCGCTGTGCCCTTTCTTTACTTTGTTCGTGTCGTGACTGGCGGCTCCCGCGCATGCGCGGGAGTGACGTCACGCAACTCCGGCCAGTCGCAGAGCCAGAATCGCGGCTCCGGAAGGAAGAGGGGCTGAAGATAGACGCTGCCTGCACAGGGGACATCGCAGGCTTCCTTTGCAGGTAAGTCACACATAATGGGCTCCTATGCGATGCATAGGTGCCCATTATGCTTTTACTTTACAGGGGAGTTTAGAAGATGTAACCCCCATCAGTGTTTACTTTCTCTTTAATGGCACACAAAGGCATTTGACTTTCAGCTGTGATCAGCTGTGGTCACTTTGAGTAGCTCAGTATGAAAATCACTTTCCTGAAGCATTTCATTCCCTGGTAGAGCAACTGAAACAATCAACTACAGTATGGATGGCAATTTATGACAAAGAGTGGTCATTGTGTGTATGTGACAACAATATCACAATATCACAAATTCTCCACATATGTAGCCTGTATAGGAGGGTTGCAAGAAAAAAGTCACTCCTCAAGAAAGGCCACATGCAGTCATGACTGAGCTTTGCCAAAACCAAAATGGACAAGGTATATGCTAGGTGGTACTTAGTGCCAGAACGACTTGCTAAAATGTATCCGGGTGCTTCGTCCTCTTGCTTCCGGTGTTGTGGCCAGGTGGGGATGGCTCGTCACACTTGGTGGACCTGTCCCAAGGTCAGACTCTATGGGATACAGGTCCATTCTTTAATACACTCCATGACCATGGTCAACATTACTAAAGATGCTCGGATAGCGTTATTAAATGATCCAGTGGACAATATCCCAAGTCACACTCAAACTCTGATATATTTTATGTTTATGGCAGCCAAAATTGCAATAGCAATGGCTTGAAAAAGTCCAGTGAAAGATTTGGCCTTGATGAAGCGCAAGTTGACCTGGATTATACTAAATGAAAAGATAGTGAGAGTCCATTGGGATAAGAAATAATTATTTTTGCCACCACGCAACATAAAATAACTAGCTTTGCCAATACCTGGGAACCTTGGACCAGTTTCCGGAAGTCCCAGTTATATCAAACCTTATTACAGGAAGGAACTTAGGGAATTCTGCGGCTTGAAGTTTCGTTATTCTGATAAAGTATGGGAATACCAGGAAGCTGAATCCTTTAAATACTGAGAAGTCAGATTAGGATTGGGAGGGTTGATGGTAGTGTCCCCACCCCCTCTCTGTTATTACTACTGTCCTCTCCCCCCACCCCCCCTTTTTTTTCTCTTTTCTTTTCTGCATCTAGCTGAAGTTACTGTAAGACTTTTGGAACCTGAACAGACCTTGGTGGCCTGGTGTGTTGCATAGGACCTCGTTAAGAGGCCACCTAATATAGTTTGATAAAATACTCCTTTAGATATGCTGATCTATCATCTCATATAACTTTGTATTCTTTAAACAGTGCTGAAGATATGCTGTACTGAACAAAAATGTTATCACATATGACTATGTACCTTTTCATTGCCAAAAATTCAATAAAATGTTTATGGTTAAAAAGAAATCATTATGTGACAATATATGGAACCCTTGGCTATTTTAACCTCCCCTGAACGATTTTTTTTTACAGCTAGAAGCCAGCGTCTAAAACGACCACTTTGCCGCGTTTTGCATGCGGCGTTTAGCAGCGCTTAGCGGCGTTGGCGTCTAGGAGCCTTTTTAAAGATTTTTTTTTTCTTAAATGGAAACGTCTGTAAACAAAATGGTCGTAGACGTGAGTTACCGTGTTTAGGCACGTTTAGCGGCATTTACAAGCTGTTTGGTGTTTCAAATGCCTCTGAACTGGCGTCTGAACCCATTTTTTTGCGTTCCAAAAAAAGCCTTTAAACTCAACTGCCTGGAAACGACCTTAAACGACCCAGTGTAAATGTACTGATAAGATAACATAGAGGAAAGATCAGGGACAGCGGAAAAAAAAAACGCCCAAATGCCTCAAAACGTCTGTTTACCAGCAGCAGAGTAAATGAGGCCTTACAGGTGCTGGATAACTAGAGGTGATCTTTTGGAACAATGGCGATGGATTCCTGGATTTCTCACCCCTCCCCTTTTTTTCTCTTTACCCCCATCCCTTTTTTACTTATTTCTTACTGTCTTTCTTCCTTTTGTCATTTTCTATTTCTCAAGTGTTTGAAAAATCGATGTCGGGACATAAACCCTGACTATAGGGTGTTTTTTTTTCTTCTTTTTGTTTGCCTTTCACATGCGATACAAAGCAGTTTAGGAACTGTTTAAGTTTATTGATTCTGCAGATACCAGCACCATAAAAGGGACCACACTGGAAATGATCTCGATGTAACTGCTGGTTTCTATTACCTCCCGACAGCTTGGCATTGCATCCCCTCTTTTCCATTGAAAATGTATAAAAAGGATTGAAACAGAAAATTCCATACCAGGTCCTCATGCAGTCATGAATTATACCAGACAACATAGGGCATACCAGGATGTTTAAAGTAAGAGGGTTTTGAGATTGAGATACTGACACCCCCCCCCCCCAACTGGAATGACAAATCCTTTCTTAAAAAATAAGAATACAAAAACAAAAAGTGGGTGAACATTACCAAAAGAAAAGCATGCTCTACTTGTCACTACACTTGACTAATGACAGTTTCCCTACTGACTCCTGAAATGTCAACAAAGGGGCGGACTGATTATGGCCATGGCCATTGACCAAATACAGTAGGTGCAAATTTTTACATTGCACAATACTGTATTTGCTTAAAGTGGAACTAAAGTAATTTCAGCTACAGTATCTCACAAAAGTGAGTACACCCCTCACATTTTTGTAAATATTTTATGATACCTTTTCACGTGATGACACTGAAGAAATGACACTTTGCTACAATGGAGTGAGTGTACAGCTTGTATAACAGTGTAAATTTGCTGCCCCCTCAAAATAACTCAACACACAGCCATAAATGTCTAAACAACAAAAGTGAGTACACCCCTAAGTGAAAATGTCCAAATTGGGCCCAAATGTGACTATTTTGTGTCACCACCATTATTTTCCAGCACTGCCTTAACCCTCGTGGGCATGGAGTTCACCAGAGCTTCACAGGTTGCCACTGGAGTCCTCTTCCACTCCTCCATGATGATATCACGGAGCTGGTGGATATTAGAGACCTTGCGCTCTTCCACCTTCCGTTTGAGGATGCCCCACAGATGCTCAATAGGGTTTAGGTCTGGAGACATGCTTGGCCAGTCCATCACCTTTACCCGCAGCTTAATTTAGCAAGGCTGTGGTCATCTTGGAGGTGTGTTTGGGGTCGTTATCATGTTGGAATACTGCCCTGCGGCCCAGTCTCTGAAGGGAGGGGATCATGCTCTGCTTCAGTATGTCACAGTACATGTTGGCATTCATGGTTCTCTCAATGAATTGTAGCTCCCCAGTGCCGGCAGCACTCATGCATCCCCAGACCATGATTCTCCCACCATCATGCTTGACTGTAGGCAAGACACACCTGTCTTTGTACTCCTCACCTGGTTGCCGCCACACACGCTTGACACCATCTGAACCAAAAAAGTTTTTCTTGGTCTCATCAGACCACAGGGCATGGTTCCAGTAATCCATGTCCTTAGTCTGCTTGTCTTCAGCAAACTGTTTGTGGGCTTTCTTGTGCATCATCTTTAGAAGAGGCTTCCTTCTGGGACGACATCCATGCAGACCAATTTGATGCAGTGTGTGGCGTATGGTCTGAGCACTGACAGGCTGACCCCCCACCCCTTCAACCTCTGCAGCAATGCTGGCAGCACTCATACGTCTATTTCCCCAAGACAACCTCTGGATATGACGCTGAGTATGCGCACTTAACTTCTTTGGACGACCATGTTCTGAGTGGAACCTGTCCTTTTAAACCGCTGTATGGTCTTGGCCACCATGCTGCAGCTCAGTTTCAGGGTCTTGGCAATCTTCTTGTAGCCTAGTCCATCTTTATGTAGAGCAACAATTCTTTTTTTCAGATCCTCAGAGAGTTCTTTGCAATGAGGTGCCATGTTGAACTTCCAGTGACCAGTATGAGAGAGTGCCAGCGATAAAACCAAATTTAACACACCTACACCCCATTCACACCTGAGACCTTGTAACACTAACGAGTCACGTGACAGGGAAGGGATGGGAGGGAAAATGGCTAATTGGGTCCAATTTGTACATTTTCACTTAGGTGTGTACTCACTTTTGTTGCCAGTGGTTTAGACATTAATGGCTGTGTGTTGAGTTATTTTGAGGGGGCAGCAAATTTACACTGTTATACAAGCTGTACACTCACTACTTTACATTGTAGCAAAGTGTCATTTCTTCAGTGTTGTCACATGAAAAGATAGAATAAAATATTTAGAAAAATGTGAGGGGTGTACTCACTTTTGTGAGATACTGTACATCATCCTTCGCCAGCCAATCAAAATGGCTGAAGATCAGCACTCAAAAGAAGCCAGGGAGGAGATGCCAGCATTACAGAATTTAGCTCTGCTTTAACGGTTTATCAAAACGATATTTTCAATAAACTCAATTTAATGTTAGCGCACAAAAAAACTGAATATAATTCCAATTTATTTTGTTAAATCTAAGATGAGCTTGAGTAAGTAGATACCAAACATGTCAAGCCATAACATTGCGAGTGGTCACAAAACGGTGAGGAATCATGATATCCACGTTTTTCCATATAGGCAATTCTTTAAAAGCCTTTACAGCTCCTCAGTTTAGAGTTTCTCTTTATAGATTCTTCATTGAGGTGATGTACTTCATGCAAACATCAACATTTTTAGCCATGAACATTTTATGATGGATACAGATAAGTCTGGTCAACAAATGTATATAATTTCAAACTGATCAAAGAAAATTCAAACATTTTATTACAAACAGGAAACTGTTATGCAAATATTGTGTTGCAATAAATGATCGTAAGTGAAAGACCAAGCGCACTCTTTGTTATTACTGGGTTTGGATAGGCGTGGTGCAGGCAGGTAGGATACCTTGGTCTAATGATGATGAGAGAGTAGGAACTGAGCTAAGGAAGGAGAGTGGTGAATAGAGTTTAGGGTTATGAATAAGGAAATGGGGAAGGAATTCTGGGAGCAGTAATGTCATCCATAGGCTCCCACAGCCCAACAGTTGTTGCTCCTCCTTCTTCCCCCCTGCAGCCACCGCTCATTGATACAAGGCTGGAGGTGCAGGACTATGTGACTGGAGCAGAGTGGACTGAATAAAAAGAGTTTGGGTTGTTGGTTATGGTAATATTACTGTATATACTGTGGGAGATCAGCTTGTAGGGATCACTCTTCAGAGGAAATTATTCAGAATGGAGATCAGTTTCTTTAAGATCTGGCAGCTTGCCAGGTTTATTATCACAGGTTTGCAAGATCAAAGCACATAACAAAATAGAAAACAAAACCTTGCTGCCCTGCGCTAAACTAAACAATCCTCCCTATACAGTATGGGGCTGTCCCCTACACCCACAAAACATAAGCACAGTGCAAACCTTGATCTTTGAGTCCAAATTATCACCCAGAGCTCACTCAGCTTTCTCCCTCTGAGATCCAGGACAGAGCTATCCTCTGCTCTCTTCCTGGTCATTAAATGCAGGTGGAGAGGGGTTTTAGTGGACCAGAAAGTCCGGGCCGGAACCAGCTCTGCCACGGTGGCTGGCAAAACCCAGGTCGGACTCTCGCTAGTCGCCTCAAAGTGATCTCACGCGTGGCGACAAGTATCGCCCGTCCATTATGGCTCCTTGCATAACTTAACATATCCCCCCCCTGCTCAAGCCACTGGGGCGGAGCAACTGTTCCGACCATGCAGTGGGCCCGGGAAAGATCATGGGCGTTATTTTGGAGCCTTCCACCCGGTGTTCTACTGAGAACTTAAATGACTGTAGGGCCAGGAACCACCTAGTCACCCAGCTATTTTTCTCCCGGGTTGTTACACATCCACTTAAGGGGGGGCATGGTCAGTGACTAGCCTGAATGACCTTCCCAGCAGGTAGTATTTTAGGGCCTCTAAGGCCCACTTTATAGCCAGGCACTCCTTCTCCACAATGGAATAATTATTTTCATGCCTATTAAGCTTCCTGCTTAAGTAGACTACCGGTTGCTCCTCACCTACTTTGATCTGAGACAGAACAGCACCTAGTCCCACCTCAGAAGTGTGGTTTTGAACAACAAACTCCTTTGTGAAGTCTGGGGTAACGAGAACCGGCTGTACACAAAAGGCTTGCTTCAATTTCTGGAAGGGCTTTCAGCTTCGGGATTCCACTTAACCATTCCTGACCAGCCTCTACCCTTCCTCAGATCAGTCAGAGGGACGGCAATGGTGGCAAAGTCGGGGATTAAGCCTCGGTAATACCCTGTAATCCCCAGGAAGGCCCGAACCTCTTTCTTGTTCACCTGTTGGGGCCACTTTTGAATGGCCTCAATCTTATTGGTCTGGGGCTTAATCAGATCCTGATCAATAACATACCCAAGGTATTTGGCCTCCTCCAGACCTATGGCACATTTTTTCGGGTTGGACTTTAAATCTGCTACCCTCAGCGAATTTACTACTGCCTGCACCCGGGGTAGATGTGATTCTCAATCTGGGCTGTGGATGACCACATCATCCAGATAGGCTGCTGCATAGGGCCGATGCGGCCTCAAAGTTTTGTCCATCATCCTCTGGAAGGATGCAGGGGCCCCATGCAGACCAAACAGCATTCGCTTGTATTGGAAGGACCCCTCGGAGGTAGAGAAGGCCGTTTTTTCCTTTGCTGACTCCATTAGGGGAATCAGCCAGTATCCCTTAGTTAGGTCTAGGGTTGTTATGTACCGGGCGCCTCCCAACCTATCCACAAGTTCGTCATCCCACGGCATCGGGTAAGTGTCAAACTTTGACACATCATTCAGCTTCCTGAAATCGTTACAGAACCGTATAGTGCCATGGGACCAGTATATAGGGCTCGACCAGGCACTGTGGGACTCCTCTATCACATCTAACTCTAACATGGTTTTTATTTCTCTTGCCACCACCTCTTGTCTAGCCTCAGGTATTCGGTCGGGTTTTACATTTACACAGGCCCCTGGTGCCGTGATTATGTCATCTTGTAGTACAGTGGTCAGTCCGGGTATGGAAGAGAAAAAGTCTCTATTTTTACTGACAAATTCCTTAATGTCGTTTTTGTTGCATCAGTGACAATTACTCGGTTATGGGGACATCCGGGGTTAGGGGTAACCTGTCCTTTTGGGGAGTGGACATTGCCAATAAACTCTCTGTCCTTCCACGGTTTTAGGAGATCTGCTCCAGTTTCCTTTTCCCAGGCTGGTAAACTTTGTAGTTTATTTCCCCTACTCTTTCCCTAATCTAAAAAAAAGGGACCCTGCCACTTTGCTAGGAATTTACTTTCAAACGTGGGGACTAGCACCAGCACTCTGTCTCTGGGGTTGAAAGTCCGGGTTTTGGCACCCCAATTATAAACCCTTCTCTGGGCTTCCTGGGCTTGCTCCATATGCTCTCATATAAGGGGCAGAACAGCTATGATTCGATCCTGCATCAAGGAGATGTGCTCTATGACGCTTCTATATGGGGTGGCCTTTCCTTCCCATGTCTCTTTTGCGACACGTAGCAGCCCCCTGGGATGTCTACCATACAAGAGTTCAGGGGGAGTGTCCCATAGACGCCTGCTGAACCTCTCGTATGGCAAACAGGAGGTACGGCAGCAAAAAATCCCAATTTCACCCATCTTTATCCACCACCTTTTTTAGCATACTCTTGTTAAACCTTTCCACCAGACCATCAGTTTGAGGGTGGTAAACAGAGGTACGGAGATGGGAGATTTTGTACAACTTGCACAATTCCCTGGTCACTCTGGACATGAACGGGGTACCCTGATCCGTCAAGATCTCTTTAAGCCTCATACACATGGGCGTATGTTTAAAAATAAGCAAAATGTCGGGTCCAACGTCAGGGAAAAATCAGCGTGTTTTTCGGCGTTTTGCATCGGCGTTAATGAGCATTAGTGAGCGTCGGCATCAATAGGCGTTTTTTAAAAAAAAAAAAAAATCCTCTGCTATTTTTCAACCTAAAAACACCTGTATCAAAAACGCCGGTTAACGCTGGTACGGTGTTAGTGAGCGGTTTGCGGCGTCGGCATCAACAACACCAAAACGTTACAGCCTCAGAACGCGCTGGCCGTGGGTTCTAGTTTCAGCTCACTACCGCCAAGCCCTCTACAGCTAAAAAATGTTGCCATTTTTATGGGGCCATTGAGTAACATGGAGAGCTACAAAAACGCCAAAAAACGTTGGCATCAAAAAACATCCGTGTGTATGAGGCCTTAGGGATCCCCACCCGACTAAACACCTGGACCAGCTCCTTGGCGATAGTCTTAGCGGAGGTGTTCCGCAAGGGTATGGCTTCAGGATAGCGGGTCGCATAGTCCAGGATCACCAGGATGTGCTGGTGTTCCCGGGTAGATTTTATTACTGGTCCCATGAGATTCATGCCCATTCGCTCAAATGGCACTTCAATTATGGGAAGTGGGACAAGGGGACTATGAAAATGGGGTGACGGGCCGTCATTTGACACTCAGGGCATGATTCACAGTATTCTTTGACGTCTGCATACAACCCAGGCCAGAAGAATCTCTGGGTTTTTCTCTCCCTGGTCTTCTCCATACCAAGATGTCCCCCCATTACATGCCCATGGGCCAGTTCTAGCACCATCCTGCGGAAGGGTTTGGGAACCACTAGCTGTTCCACTTCATCCTCCCCACGTTTAACCACCTGATACAACAAATTATTAGAGTAACGTCTCGTAGTTGTTCTGTACAGAAGTCCTCTCTCCGGACCTCTAAGTCAGGTACTACATTCGGTTCACTCTTCCAGTCAGGGTCAGAGACATTGTCTGGGACATTAGCCACCCCCGTGAGCTATCTTCCAGCTCCTCCGGCTCCCCAGCCAGTACAGGAAAAGAAAGAGGGTCTCCTCCCTCCTCGGTCCTGCCACCAGTCTCCCCTTCTATTTGGCAAAACGGGTCTGGCGAGAGGTCCCGTGCTTCCTCCAGACTCCCTGTGCCTTCCCATAATCTCCAAAAATGGGGAAAATCCCTGCCCACTAGGGCGTCATAAAGTAGAGAAGGTACCACACCCACTGAATGAGTCACACTACCGCAAGGCGTGTCAATCTCAACCACCGCCGTCTGGTAGTCACGAGTGTCCCCGTGGATGCAAATGACTCCGACAGTGCTAGAGTGTAACCTTGCAGGGTTTACACAATTGTTTTTTTACCAATGTTACCACACTACCCGGAGTCAAACATTGCAGTGACTGGTCTCCCATCAACAGAAATCACACACATTTGCTTCTTCATGCGACTTGAGCATGATGCTGTATATGCGACCTGTGCAAAAAGAGAAAGACGTCTATTCAAAAAATTATAATCGCATTGCATAGGTTCATCATTCAGGGGGCAATTGGCAGCAATATGATCCAATGCATGGCACTGTATGTGTTCTATACCCAGTCCTCTCAAGGGTCCCCAAGACCTTCCTGGCTTCTTTGGCCAGTCTCCAGGTCTAGAGCCCCCAGCCTCTTTAGCTGTATAGGCCTTATCAAATTTCCCCAAGCCCCTGAACCCTGGAACAGTCTTACCGGGTCCGCCAGGTGACCTTTTACCTCTAGATACATTGGAGTGAGGGGCAGACGGGCGTAACAAGTCCTCAGCAGCATTGTATCTCTCCACGAGGTCCACGAGTTGGTTGGCGGTTTTGGGGTCCCCATGACTGACCCATTTCCTCAAGGCAGCAGGGAGCGCACATAGATAGCGGTCCATGACCACGCGCTCCACAATCTAGGGATCTGGTAAGGTCTCCGGCTGTAGCCATTTCCTGGTAAGATGAACCAGGTCCAACATCTGCGAACGGGGTGGCTTGTCGGTGCAGTAGGTCCACTGATGCACATGTTGGGCCCGGGCTGCCATGGTGAACCCTAGACATGTGAGTATCATTGCCTTTAGAGTCTCATAGTCCTAGGCCTTATCTGTTTCCAAATTGAAATAGGCTTATTGGGGTTCGCCGGTCAAAAATGGTGCTAGCAGTCCCGTCCACTGTTCTTTTGGCCATCCTTCGCGAAGAGCGACTCTTTCAAAGGTTGTTAGGTACGCCTCCATGTCATCCGCAGGTGTCATCTTCTGCATGTGGTAAGAGGCGCGTACCAACTTTGGTTCCATTGTCACCGGAGGTGCAGGCCCCTTTTTTAACTCCAGCAGGGCTTACGAAAACTGCCAGTTCGTCTCCTATTGTGCTGCGATAACCTGGCGAGTTGCCTCCTGCTGAGCCGCCTGTTGTGCTGCGATAGCCTGGCAACTCTCCTCTCACTGAGCTGCAGCGGCTCTGCGACCCTGCGGTTGGTTTCCTGCAGAGCTGCGTGTTGTGCTGCCTCTTGTGCTGCAGCGGCCTCTGCGACTTGGCGGTTCGTTTCCCGCTGGGCTGCATTAGCCTGCAGCAGGGCCCTCAACATTTCCTCCATCCTTGAAAGTTGCCTCGCTGAACTCCACCACGTGTGGGAGATTTGCTCGCAGGGATCACTCTTCAGAGGAAATTATTCAGCATGGAGGTCAGTTTCTTTAAGATCTGGCGGCTTGCCAGGTTTATTATCACAGGTTTGCAAGATCAAAACACATAACAAAACAGAAAACAAAACCTCGCCGTCCGGCACTAAAGTAAACAATCGGGTTCCTCTCTATACAGTATGGGGCTGTCCCCTACACCCACAAAACATAAGCACAGTGAAAACCTTGATCTTTGAGTCCAAATGATCACCCAGAGCTCACTCAGCTTTTTCCCTCTGAGATCCAGGATCAAGCTCTCCTCTGCTCTCTTCCTGGTTATTAAATGCAGGTGGAGAGGGGTTTTAGTGGACCAGAAAGTCTGGGCCGGAACCAGCTCTGCCACGGTGGCTGGCAAAACCCAGGTCGGACTCTCGCTAGTCGCCTCAAAGTGATCGCAAGCGAGGCGACAAGTATCGCTCGTCCATTATGGCGCCTCACATAACGTCACAATGCAGTAACTCCACACTTAACTCATAGAGAATCTTGACAGCAGCATATGTGAATACCTGTAAACTATGAATACACACTGACCCCCACACTCAATTTATAAACATAAAAGTGAGTTTAACTTTAGCAGCAAACACCAATAACTATAAACTAGCATTCAAATTAAATTCATATCAATGGTATTGCACTAGCCCATTAAAATTCTGTAGATGGACAAGGTATATGCTAGGTGGTACTTAGTGTCAGAACGACTTGCTAAAATGTATCCGGGTGTTTGGTCCTCCTGCTTCAGGGGTTGTGGCCAGGTGGGGATGGCTCTTCACCCTTGGTGGACCTGTCCCAAGGTCAGACGCTATGGGATACAGGTCCATTCTTTAATACACTCCATGACCATGGTCAACATTACTAAAGATGCTTGGATAGCGTTGTTAAACGATCCAGTTGACAATATCCGAAGACACACTCCAACTCTGATATATTTTATGTTTTTGGCTTTCAAAATCGCAATAGCAACGGCTTGGAAAAGTCCAGTGATAGACTTGGCCTTGATGAAGCGCAGGTTGACCTGGATAATGCTAAATGAAAAGATAGTGAGTGTCCTTCGGGATAAGAAATCATTATTTGACAAGAAATGGAAGATATGGAACCCCTGGCTTTCTTAAGGCTCTTACACACGATGCGAATTTCGGATGGGAATTTTCGTTCAACGGCCTGTCGTCTGAAATTCTTACTGTTAGCACGCTCCTTTCGACAGCCGATTTTGATTTTTCATCAGACAAAAGCTGGATGTGCAGACTAGTAAATTTTTGTCATATGACAACGCAACGTCCAATTTTCGTTCCGTTAGTACAGTTTTCATACGAAAAAAATTGTACGACCGAGACTACGCATGCTCAGAAACGAAAAAAAGATGCAAAAATATTCAAAACGTTACGTCACTTCTGATGTTGAGTTCGGCCGTACAAAAATTTTCATATTGTTAGTACGCTCTTCACTTTCGACATGAGACGAGCATCCAACAAAAAATGGACGCCCGTGTGTACGAGGCTTTACCTACAGGTGCTGGATGCTGGAACAATGGCAATGGATTCCCGGATGGGTACACCCCCAATTTCGCACCCCTCCCATTTCTTTTTTTTTTCCATCTTTCTTCCTTTTGTCATTTTCTATTTCTCAAGTGTTTGCGAAATTGATGTCGGGACATAAACTCTGACTCTAGGGTGTTTTTTTCTTCTTCTTTTTGTTTGCCTTTCACATGTGATTCAATGCAGTTTAGAAACTGTTTAACCACTTGCCGACCGCCGATCGGCATCTGACGGCGACAGAGTGGCTCTTTAAGGCAAAACGCCGTCATACGCCGGCGGCTGCCAGATCGCGCACAGCTCACTGTGTCCGGGGAGGGCCAGGGAGCGGGTGCGGCGGATTCGATCTCCGCCAGCCACCCGCAATGCCCCCTCCGGAGTGAAAGAACGGAGGTCCGTGTAAGTAAACACGGACCTCCGTTCTGTGAGAGGGGGAAGGACTGTGATCACAGCCTTCCTCTACATGAAGGCTGTGACCACTTCCCTTTCCCTGTTAGGGCAGCCCCCATACAGTAAGAACACGCCCAGGGAACACAGTTAACCATTAGAGCGCCCCCTGCAGGTTAACCCCTTCACTGCCAATGGCATTTACACAGTAATCAGTGCATTTTTATAGCACTGATCGCTGTATAAGTGCCAATGGTCCCAAAAAAGTGTCAAAATGTTCCGACATGTCCGCCCTAATATCGCAGTACCGCTAAAAATCGCAGATCGCCGCCATTACTAGTAAAAAATAAAAAAATTAATAAAAACCCCAGAAATTAATTCTCATCATCCGTAAACGCGACCACTTTTGCGCAAACCAATCAATAAACGCCGATTGCGATTTTTTTATCACAAATATGAGGAAGAATATAAATCGGCCAAAACCGATGAAAAAAAATGTTTTTTTATATTTTTTTTTTTGGATTTGTATTTTAGCAAAAAGTAAGAAATTTGGGTTTTTTTGCAAAATTGTCGCTCTTCTTTTGTTTATAGCGGCGATCAGAAATGACGCAGCAGTGATCAAATACCACCAAAAGAAAGCTCTATTTGTGGGAAGAAAAGGACACAAATTTCGTTTGGATACAACATCGCACAACCGCGCAATTGTCAGTTAAAGCGACGCAGTGCCGAATCGCAAAAAGGGCTCCGGTCCTAAAGTGTGCAATCCTTTCGGGGCTGAAGTGGTTAAATATATTGATTCTACAGATACCAGCACCATCAAAGGGACCACGCTGGAAATAAGGTCTGGGGATCTTTAGCTAGATTATCATCTCTCCTCAAGTCAGGCTAGTTCCCTAATACACCTGTGGACTAAGGCCTCATACACACGGGTGTATGAAAAATAAGCAAAACGTCAGGGAAAAAATCTGCGTTTTTTTTTTCACCTTTTGCATCGGCGTTAATGAGCGTTATTGATCATTAGCGTCAATAGCCATTTTTTTGAAAAAAAAAGATAACTCTGCTATTTTTCAATCTAAAAACATTGGCGTCAAAAACGCCGGTTAACACAGGTACGGCATTAGTGGGCTTTAGTGAGCGTTTTGTGGCGTCGATGTCAAAAATGGCAAAACGTTACAGCCTCAGAACGCGCTGGCCTTGAGTTCTAGTTTCAGCTCACTAACGCCGACGCCCTCTACAGCTCAAAAACGTTGGCATTTTTATGGGGCCATTGACTAACATGGAGAGCTGCAAAAAACGCCAAAAAAACGTTGGCGTCAAAAAACGTCTGTGTGTATGAGGCCTTATGTTTACCTCGCAGTTAGTATATATGCTGGTCTATGACTTAAAGCTGTATTATTGTCCAATTGATTTTGATGTTATTGTTGGTTTCTATTACCTCCTGACAGCTTGGCATTAAAGCGGAGTTCCACCCAAAAATGGAACTTCCGCTTTGAGCACTCCTCACCCCCTTACATGCCACATTTGGCATGTCATTTTTTTGGGGGGGGAGTGTGTCCCCAGGTTTCAGAGGGACTTCCTGTCCCTCTTCCACCTTCTGCCTCTGGGCCGCCTAGGCGACTCCTCCTCTCCTCCTAGGCGGCCCCTCCCTCCTGGCAATCTTCTGGGACACGTCACAGGTCCCAGAAGATTGCCTGGCCACTAAGAATGTGCAGCGCGACTCGCGCATGCGCAGTGGGTGCCCGGCCGTGAAGCCGGGCTGGGTGCCCACACTTGGAATGGCGCGGCCGTCGGGAGGAGGGGGGAGACGAGCGAGGCTTCGGGCGCAGCCGTCGCTGGACCGGGAGACAGGTAAGTTACTGTTTATTAAAAGTCAGCAGCTACACTTTTCGTAGCTGCTGACTTTTAATAAACAAAAAAATGAGTGGAACTCCGCTTTAACATGCCTCCCAACTTTCTGAGATGGGAACGAGGGACACCTATTAGCAAAAGTATGTAGGCATAGGACACACCCCTGCCACACCCCCTTAAAGGAGAATTATAAAAAATATATATTAATTAAACCCCCAAATGCTTTTTATTTACCACTTCTATTCATTTTTATTGGCTTTTTAAATGTACAAATGCAGCAATTTAGACATTGGAAGAAAGGTTTAGCATTGTAAAACACTTTTTGATAGATAAATAGTGCATTTTATATATAGGAATATGCATCAGACCAAAATGAGGGACAAATGAAGAGGAAAGAGGAATAGAGGGACATTGTTCCAAATCAGGGACAGTCCCTTGAAATCAGGGACACTTGGGAGGTATGCAAGTTGACATTGTATAAACAAATTGTTTTATATCCCTTCTTTTCCAATGAAAATGAATAAAAATGATTGAAGCAGAAATTTCTATAGATAGTATGGATGCCAGGGGGTACCCCACTCAAAAGAAAGAAAATACAACATGGAAGTGAAATCCCCCCCATAATTCAATTCCAGACCCTTAGGGGTGTGATATGGGAACTCCATGCAAAGAAACAAGAAAGAAAAAGTGTGGCGCCCCTCCCCAAAATCCATAGTGTTGTAAAGTGCTGCGCAAACTGTCGGCGCTATATAAATCCTGTATAATAATAATAATACCAGACCCATATCCAAGCATGTAGTCTTGAATTATACCAGACAACATAGGGCATACCAGGATGTTTAAAATAAGAGGGCTTTAAGATACTGACCCCCCCCCCCCCCCACGCACTTGAATGACAAGTCCTTTTTGACAAATGCTTTTTTTTTTAAATTAGAATAAAAAACAAAAAGGGGGTGAACATCCAAAGTTGCTGAAAGAAAAGCATGCTCTACCCATCACTACACTTGCCTAATGACAGTTTCTCTACTGACACCTGAAATATCAACAGGGGCGGACTGAATATGGCCATGGCCATTGACCAAATACAGTAGGTGCAAATTTTTATATTGCACAATACTGTATTTGCTTAACCACTTGCCGACTGTCAACCACAGGTTGACGGCAACAAAGTGGCTCGATATCGCAAACCGCCGTCATACGACGGTGGCTGCGAGATCGCTCACTGTGTTCGGGGGGAGGGGCCAGGGAGCGGGTGCGGCAGACTCGATTGCCACCGGCTACCCGCGATGCCCCCCACCCGCACTGAAAGAACGGAGGTCCGTGTAATATCTATATGGAAGCTGTGATCACTCCCCTTCCCCTGCTAGGGCAGTCCCCCTACAGTTAGAACACGCCCAGGGAACACAGTTAACCCTTAGAGCGCCCCCTGCAGGTTAACCCCTTCACTGCCAATGGCATTTACACAGTAATCAGTGCATTTTTATAGCACTGATTGTTGTATAAATGCCAATGGTCCCAAAAAAGTGGCAAAATGGTCCGACATGTCTGCCCCAATATCGCAGTACCGCTAAAAATCACAGATCGCCGCCATTACAAGTAAAAAATTAAAAAAAAATAAAAACCCCAGAAATGAATTCTCATCATCCGTAAACGCGGCCACTTTTGCGCAAACCAATCAATAAATGCCAATTGCGATTTTTTTTTATCACAAATATGAGGAATAATATAAACCGGCCAAAACCGATGAAAAAAAATGTTTTTTTGTATTTTTTTTTTGTATTTGTATTTAAGCAAAAAGTAAGAAATTTGTTTTTTTTTTTGCAAAATTGTCGCTCTTCTTTTGTTTATAGCGGCGATCAGAAATGACGCAGAAGCGATCAAATACCACCAAAAGAAAGCTCTATTTGTGGGAAAAAAAGGACGCAAATTTAGTTTGGGTACAACGTCGCACGACCGCACAATTGTCAGTTAAAGCGACGCAGTGACGAATCGCAAAAAGTGCTCTGGTCCTAAAGTGTGAAATCCTTCCGGGCCTGAAGTAGTTAAAGTGGATCTAAAGCAGGGGTGGCGAACAAGTTAGACACAAAGAGCCAAAATTTTAAACTGTGAGAGTCAGAGAGCCACACCACGCAGTGACCTGCCAAAACAGACAAACACTCACACAGAAGCGGCGCGTAGCGGCGCGAATGGGCGCGTAGCGGCGCGAATGGGCGCGATGCGGCGCGAAGCGGCGATCTCAAGGCGGCTTGCGAGGAGACTTCTATCATAGAAGTCAATGCAAGCTGCCTGAGATCGCCCTGAGAGAAACATGAAACTTGGCAAAGAGCCACAGTATATACAAAATATAATAAGAGGCAAAGAGCCGCATTCATTATGGCCGGGAGCCGCATGCGGCTCGAGAGCCGCGTGTTCGCCACCCCGATCTAAAGTCATTTCAGCTACATCATCCTTCGCCAGCCAATCAGAATGGCTGAAGATCAGCACTCAAAAGAAGCCAGGGAGGAGATGCCAGCATTACAAAATTTAGTTCCTCTTTAACGGTTTATGAAACTTGTATTTTCATATTTTCAATAAACTCAATTTAATATTAGCACCCAAAAAAATGGAATATAATCCCAATTTATTTTGTGAAATCTAAGATGAGCTTGAGTAAGTAGATACCAAACATGTCAAGCCATAACATTGCGTGTGGTCACAAAACGGTGAGGAAATATCATACCCACGTTTTTCCATATAGGCAATTCTTTAAAAGCCTTTACAACTCCTCAGTTTCTCTTTATAGATTCTTCATTGAGGTGATGTACTTCATGCAAACATCAACATTTTTAGCCAGGGGCGTTGCTAGGTCTCAAAAAAATCTGGGGCTAGAGCCCATAGCAGCGAAGTAAAGAAAGTCATATGCTTGAGTATATATATATATATATATATATATATATGTATAAATATAAATATTGTTACATATCTGAGTGCGGATCCCCCTTACATCAGGGTCCCCAGAGATCCTCCGCTTTGAATGCTGGGCAGGGAAGGAGTCGTGGCTGTGACATCACTGGTTGCTAGACAATAGGCAACACTAGCAACCAGTGACCAGGAGTAGAGTCAGGTGTAGGTGAGGGCGGTGCCAGAGCCACTGCTACAGCGGCTCAGTCTGCCCCTGCCTACTGCATTCCGGACTGGGACATACCTGCTAATTGCAGAACTGCACCCACCCAGTAAGAGACTCGGGGCTATGGGCCCCAGACTCGGGGCTATAGCCCCAATAGCCACCTTCTAGCAACGCCCCTGTTTTTAGCCATGAACATTTTATGATGGATACAGATAAGCCTGGTCAACAAATGTATATCATTTCAAACTGATCACAGAAAATTCAAACATTTTATTACAAACAGGAAACTGTTATGCAAATATTGTGTTGCAATAAATGATCGTAAGTGAAAGACCAAGCACACTCTTTGTTATTACTGGGTTTGGATAGGCGTGGTGCAGGCAGGTAGGATACCTTGATGAGGGAGAAGGAACTGAGCTAAGGAAGGAGAGTGGTGAATTGAGTTTAGCGTTAGGAATAAAGAAATGTCATGTCATACTTTCCTGCTCTGTGCAAAGGCCCCAATCCTCCTTTTCTGGGGTTCCCCGGCGGTGCTCCTGGCCCCTCCTTATTATTGGGTGCCCCCTCGGAGATGCGCTTTCCATGGGGGCACTCGTGCGGCGGCGCTCCCGAGTCCTGCTGCTGCTTCCATTGACACAGACAGCAGTATTCGGCCCCACCCCCAGCTCCCGTGTCACTGGATCTGATTGACAGCAGTGGGAGCCAATGGCTCCTGCTGCTATCAATCTATCCAAAGAGGACCGAGACAACGGCTGGAGCTGCTGGGTTCATCCTCGGCACTGGAATGATCGGGCCCAGATAAGAAGAAGGGGGGCTCAGGGGGACAGCTGCAGCACAGAAGGTTTTTCACCTTAATGCATAGAGTGAAAAACCTTGAGACTTTACAACTCCCCCAGAAATGTCATTTCCCACTTGTGTGATTGGCTCGCTGATTTTCCCAGAAGTCTGCACTAAGATACAAGTCAGATTTTGGGCATCCCCTGCAACAAAAATGTCATTTTCCAAAGGGAAATCACGTCAAAAGGGATGCAGACCCTGCCACTTTCCTCATCAGAAACCTACAAGTGCAGCAGCTGATTGATAAGTAGAACTGCTTGCCGACCGCCCCATAGCAGGTTGACTGCTACAGGGCGGTCGCACTGCGCAGCATCATGTATATATACACGTGATCCTGTGCTTCTGGGTATTTGGCACACATGTGCGCCGCTCGAGGCTCACTCCCGATGCACTTGTGCACAGCGGGACCCGATCAGTGACCTGATGTCTGCCACCGATCGTTCGTTACACAGGCAAAATGGCAGTCTGCCTATGTAAACAAGGTGGATTGCCGTTCTGTCAGTATGGAAGACATTGATTCTGTATTCCTGCAAAGCAGAGACAATGATCTATGTCTTCCATTACTAAAAGCACCTCCCCCACAGTAGTAAAACACTGGTCAGGCACACATTTAACCCTTTTATCGCCCCTGATGTTAACCCCTTCCCAACCAGTGTCACTAGTACAGTGACAGTGCATATTTTTAGCAATCATCACTGTATTAGTGTCGCTGGTCCCCAAAAAGTGTCAGAATGTCCACCGCAATATCGCAAAAATTCGTAAATATCGTAAAAAATAAATAAATGTATCCCCTAGTTTGTAGACTTTTGTGCAAACCAATCATTATACGCTTATTGGGATTTTTTATCAAAAATCTGTGGAAGAATACATATTGGCCTACACTGATGAAGATTTTTTTTTTTATTGGATGTGTATTATTATTTTTTTCAAAATTGTCACGCTTTTTTTGTTTATAGCGCAAAAAGTAAAAACCGCAGAGGTGATCAAATACCACCAAAAGAAAGCTCTATTTGTGGGGAAAAAAGATGTCAATTTTATTTGAGTACAGCGTCGCACGACCGCGCAATTGTCAGTTAAGGTAACGCAGTGCCATATCGAAAAAAAATGGCTTGGTCACGAAGGGGGGTAAATCTCCCGGAGGTCAAGTAACCAGGTAAACATAAGACACCCTGTGAGTCCATTTGCTGCAGAGTGGCAGCAAACAGCCGGCGGGGGGCGCCTAAGCCCTGTCTGTACAACCTCCCCTCTTTCTCCTCTAGCAGAGGATGTTTGAGCCTCCCCGCCTTCCGTCTGTGTCAAGCGCTGATTCGCCGGCCCCTGTCACGTGATGCTCTGCTGACGGTGTGGAAAGATGGCGGCGCCCTTGCGGACATGCTGAAATGAGAAGTTGATCAGTGATCGGCGGAGGTGAGTGACAGCGGCGTGTAGATCGTGTGTGGGGGGCGGTATGTAAGTTGTTGGGAGTGGGAGGAGACGAAGCTGCACTGCTCAGCTTTACTTCCATAGTAGCAGGCTGGGGAGGGAGCAGTGTATGGTGGGGATCTGGAGGTTAGGTGCAGGGGATGCAGATTCGGGAGTGAAATAACCGAATGTAGTAAAATTAAAGAGATTTATAGACCTCATGGACTCTTAAAGCTCTCAGGTGGCTCCACTCCTCTCTGAAGCTGCCATTATGGCAGACGTGCCAGTGGGCTGTGCCCAGTCTCAGGGTGCTGGCAGAGCTTGTTGGCACCTCTATGAACGCACAGGTGATTTTCTATGCATGCGCAAAGACCTGGAAGGTTTGGGTCCTGACTGGCATCTTTCCAGCTACCCTGTGATCGGAAGCCCTGCCACACATCTGCGCATGCACTGGGGGGGCTGGGAGGAAAAAACCCATAATTCTCGCCTATGTTAAAAAACGCTGCTTTGCCACTTTAAAATAGTGGGGTTCAACCCGAAAGTGGAACCTCGGTTTATCTGCCTCCTCCCCTCCCCTCTCCGGTGCCACATTTGGCACCTTTAAGGGGTGGGGGGAACGGGTACCTGTTTTTGACAGGTACCCATCCCCACTTCTGGAGACAGTGCCGCGGCGCCGTCCCTTGGAAGTTCGGCCTCCTTCCTCTGCCGCCAGGCCAGTTAGAAAACGCAGCGCAGCAGGGTCGGCTTCACAGCCAGTTTTCGCTTACCATGAATGGAGGCAGCAACTCCCGAGAAGGGGTTAAAAGTGCCCGCTTAGCGCTGCTTTCAAAGCACTTTTACGGCGCTTTGAAAAAGGTGGCCATTCATTTCAATGGCAGGGGTGGTGGAGGAGTGATGTATACACCGCTCCCACACCGCCCCAAAGATGCTGCTTGCAGGACTTTTTTTCCTGTCTTGCAAGAGCACTGCCCCAGTGTGAAAGGAGTCGGGTGCTCATCCGCGTAAAGCCACTGGTGTATGCATGGCCACAGGTCCAGGGGTCACTGGTGGCTCCCAGTGCTTCCTGGAGAACTGAGGCACTCCCAGCTGGTTGGGGGGGGGGTGTTGCATGCG